>JAQFVV010006920.1:0-85955 GCA_028023455.1 Epiperipatus broadwayi | reverse complement strand
GAAAAGGGATAACCCCGTGCTGTTATAAAGTCATCATCGGTTAGTCATACCGGGGTTTGGGTTGGAATTCAGTTGGCGTTTTGGGAATGTATTCTTAAGCGTGGACTGGGTTTGAACCCGGGTACTGTGTATGAGTAAGCGTGGTGGATTTATACCGGTACAGTATTAAGTATTTTAATGTTTGAATGAGCTGAATAAATAGCCTGGACATTATTTTTTTATATTTGATGTTATTAGACAGAGAAGTCATACCACTTCGTTTACACTGTTGTCATGTAGATTATCCCATATTTTTATACTATTGAGTATATACTCTAGTTAGTTCTTCATGCTTACGCATCGTATCACTATCTTAATTTCAAAAGTTATTGCATCATACAAAATTGTATTTATGAAGGAAAATAATGAATAATTTTTGAATTGTAGAATCGTTATTTTGAAAGAAGTTGAGATAGGTTTTTCTTGCTTTGATTTTTATGTTGAACTTAAATACAAATGAGATTGAAAGTAAATCCAAACTATAATAATAAAGAATCATAAATTAAAGTCAATTTATTTATTGAACAAACCAAGATAAATATTTAAAATAGCACTAGCACTATCATTTTAGAAATTTGATTAATTTAATATAAAATCTATGAACATATCTTAAAATGAATGTCACTTCAGTAGTTTATATTTTCACATTTTCGTGTATACTTGCAAAAACTATACATTTAAAAAGATGTCAATTAATGGATATTATATTCAACTATAAGTGTATTCGTCAAGCGTTGTTAGCCGAGAGGTCATCACAATGGCCTTGCATGCAAGTAGTTGGTGGCAGACGGTTGTGGGTTCACCTCCTGACCGATGCTATGACATATGAAAAACAAAAACTATAAGTGTATTCGTAATTAGTATTATGAGTATTATTTAAATAAATGTGCAAAAGTTTATAAGTTGGGGTAAAGGCTTATTTACTTGTTGATTTTTTTTTTTGAGGAAGTATGTAATTTATTTGAAATATAACTGTAAATATTGTATATAGTTTTTTTGTTTTGTTAAAAGTCTATAATAATAAATTTTGTTAAACTTGTTTTATAAAGCTTTGTGTTGTGTTGATTATTCACCAATACAAACACATGATCGCCAGATACTAAAAGAAACATAATAATTTGCACAGTAGGAATATAATTATTTACTTAAGAAATCACAGTGTTTCAGAATATAATATATTTGAAAAATTTCATTTTACATTATTATTATTATTATTATTATTATTATTATTATTATTATTATTATTATTATTATTATTATTATTATTATTATTATTATTATTATTATTATTATTATTATTATTATTATTATTATTATTATTATTATTATTATTATTATTATTATTATTATTATTATTATTATTATTGTTGTTGTTATTATTATTATTATTATTATCATTATTATTATTATTATTATTATGGTCAAAATTAATTATATAATTTATCGCATAGAATTTTAACGTTATTCCCGGCCACATATTCTCAGATTATCAGATTAAACCACTGTATTCTATTTAAGTTGCCACATGAGAATGAAAAGATCATATTATATCATTTATTGTTATTATTATTATTGATAGTTACCATAACATTGAACAGTAGATAAGATTGATAATTATTCATTAAAAATTATTATTATTTATTATTATTTTTATTATTATTAGTTAGGTGTAGTTGAGGGTGATACAAAATCTCTTATCATACTTACCTACAGAAGATTATAAATTGATTAGAGTTATTTTAAAGAACGTGAGATAATTATAGTTATATGGTTTTAATAAAAAGATTCGAATTAAGTTGATTGCTATTATTTTAAAGTCGTAAGAATGCTATGAATTTATTAATATTTGAAATAATAGGGGGAATAGTATTCTTATGCCATTGAGGTGGTATCCTGTGGGATATTTGCTCAAAGTAATCTTTGCTCCTGATACACTTCACTTTATTGTCTCATGATTTATTAATATTTTATTTATTTAATTTTATAAAACCAAACCATTTATTATTTATTAATCAGTTAGAGCTAGTTAAATAATACATAGTATCTTAGAATATCTGTATCATTGATTATATATATTTTAGATGAGCATAATCATTTTATCTGAGTTAGTCTTATTTTCCTATTATTATATTTCCAATTAGTGAGGGTACAATATATATATATATGAAAAACAAAAAACACAAGTTAAAAACTTGCATATGCTTGTATTTGTGACAATAGATGACGTTATACCAAAAACACCTTCAAGTGTTTGTTTACATAAACGTCAGAGCAAGTATTTCACTATCTCTAACTTAATTTCCACCTTCAGATCATGATTTCAAGCTATTTGCTATCCTGTCCTTCACTGACAATAGAAAATAGCTTGAAATCATGATCTGAAGGTGGAAATTAAGTTAGAGATAGTGAAATACTCGCTCTGACGTTTATGTAAACAAACGCTTGAAGGTGTTTTTGGTATAATGCCATCTATTGTCATATATATATATATATATATATATATATATATATATATATATTCTGACCTTCCAAACTGGCACCATGAAGGAATGTGGGAAGTTCACATTGTGCCAATAGTGGTTTAGGGGTACCTAATAAAAAAAATAAGTTGTGATATAACTTAGTCTATAATTCAGTTAAAAAGTTCTTATTATGTTAGTTGGAGTGTACCAATCATTAATTTTGTATGTATATCTAATAGTGGGAGAGGAGAATGGATTGTATTAGGAGTTGTTGATATGAAAGCTAAACTAGTGGAAATGAGTATTGTTTGTCTGTAAGTCCCTGATGAGTGCTTATTCATTAATTTTCTAATCTATTGTTTATTGTCATTCCAAGATCTGACTTGTATATGTGAGTGCATGTCCATTCACATCATTCCACACTTCACACATCATTCATATTTCTAATTCTCACTCAGAATATCCATCTTGCTATAACATTATTTATTTTGCCATAGATATTGCTAATAGCTCAGTCATTAATAGACCTCTGGATTAATGAACAGACAGACATATGCACACACACCCACACCATCAGCTAGTATTATTTTTTTTATTTATTGTATAAAATCTTTCATTTAAAAATGTAAAAGTTATTTATTTTATTTATTACTATTTAGTATTTGTAATTTAATATATTTTATTTTCAATACTCTATTTCTCACATTTTTTACAAGTAATAAATTATTGCATATTGTTGGCCTCATTATAACTAAAAAAGGAGGTGTGACAAAGTAAACATTCACATCTATAAATGAATGATAGAAAGTGTGACTTAATAATATTTGATAATTATTTATCAGAAATGTGTATAAGCATGGATGACCAAATAACCCTGATCTTAATCATTATTAAATTTTATTAAATGCTGAAAATTTTAGATGGAACAAAGTTGAAAATAGCATGAATCATAAACATTTATTTGCATGATCTTGCTGAGCTTCGGAGATTTTATGACAAATAAATTGATTCAAATATGTGTAAAAGCTGCTTGTAATGTCCATTAAGAAGCAATAAAAAGATTGATGATTATTGCTGTTTTGCCAAATTCATGTTTATCCTGCAGGAGTAATGTTTATATGTTTTAATATTTGTTTATTCATCATTATCATTGTGAGCAATGTGTACGTTTATACTCTTAAAATTTCAAGTGTGAAATAACAAAAAAGAGGGAAACTTTTATTTTAATTAGAGAAGGTTGGACATGCATTTCTTTCCATTGCATATGATAGATAATTAGATTTTTTTGTTTAGTTTGATATTAATTTGATTTATTATTATTATTATTATTATGTATTTATATGCCTAATCTCCTCTAAAACATCTGGGAGATTTTGGTATAAATTATACCAAACCGGTAATAATTTCTTTTGTTGTATTATGTAAAAATGTTATATTCCCATACTCATATTATGGGTGCAAATTCAAAGCTTTATCACTATTCATTAGTTGTTAATATAAATAGATAGATGGAAATATTTATGCCAATATTGCCAAATGGTCAGTCTTACTTCATAGTACTAATGTTAATTTGAAATTCGATGTTCGTAATTTTTCATATGTATTAGATTCATTATAATTTAATTAATGCTAATATAACATTTTATTGTCTGATGTGATTTTGAAAACATCCCATGCATGATCATATGTTCATGTGTGTGTTCGCTGTCATAAGCTATTTATAAGAGTTAGGTTTATGTTTATTTGTTTTTCTATCGGTTTTGGCTGGTACTATGTGTTAAAGTGTGAAAATTTGAGAGTTTATCTGCTAATAGATTTGTCCTATATGAAATGCATTAAATACCTTTTGAGTGAAGAGATGATTGAAGGGATAATCATGCTATTTGGATTGAGTAATGCTCCCTTTAGTTACTTATCTATTGAGCCATGGGTGGTGGTATATTTTCTTATTTGATAGTATATGATGCAATATTTATATTCCTTAAAGTGAAATGGTAGATGACCCATTTATGTATGATAAGTTGGCCGGATTCCGCACCATTTGTGTCAGAAAAGTTGGTAAATATTTTGTTGATGAATTAAGTTGATGTTTGGAGTTTTATTAACCCTCACGTGCCCGTGAGTGAATATTTATTTGTTAGTATTTTGCTCTCCCTCTTCATTCCACATAATTATCGTCATGTATGTGTTAGTTATTTCAGATAAATGTTTTAGTGATTTCTATAATATACTTGAAGTTGGATTAATAATTTAATGATTGGTTCATTGTACCGTCAGTATTGTGAAGTTTATTTATTCCGCAACCGAAAGAAAATATAATCTATAAATGCGTTATGATTGTTAATTTATAAATGCGCACACATTTGGAGATATGATAAACTTAAAGATATAGAGGGAGACCGTAACTGGAAATGTAAGTTCGAAGTAGCTTGTCAAATCATATCACCCACATTATCATTATTTTATTTATTAATATTATTGGCAATTCACCCTCCCGGTACGAACGTAATATCGGATTCGAAATATTTTACTTTATTTAATGTTAATTTTAATAAAATTAGTACTTAATTTTATATAATAAGTATAAATTTATAGATATACGAAAATAATTTCAATGGCATTAGTTGATTACTTGATACCATTTTTTCTTAGTTCATTGAGAGCACAGAATGAGAATAGATGACATAAACATCGGTACGTAAATATATAATTATTTTGTATTGTTAATAATTTAATAAATAGATTTATAAATAATATTGAAATAACAGATAAAAGGAAAAGACTCCAAATATTAAGTGTATAGAATTTATCTAATTAAAATGTTGGTTAGTCAAGCTTGTAGTTAATGCGAAATTAATGTTAAATCATCATCGATGTGTTTGTAAAAGAATGTGTATTGTAATAAATGTTTGTTGAAGTAAGATTCCCTCTGAATTATTTTGCTACGTACATTCGATTAACCATTTCCACATACACCTATGTTCAACGCAATATAATTGTATATACTTATCAGTTTAATAGTATATGTCATCTATCTAGATAATGCTGAATTAATTGATCCAAACATTATATAATGCCAAGATAAAGATTTTACCTTGTTTAAAATAGATAGTGATGTGTGATAAAAAAGCACCCGATCTCTATCATTGTCTATCTTTTATTTCATTGTAAGAATTGTCAGTTTCATAATAGTTTCTCATTACTTAATTATCATCTTATAATAGGATTGACTTATTATTCATATAATAGAGCCCTGAGATTATTTCATCATTTAAATAAACGTTGGTAGAGCTGTGCAATCTAAATCAAATGTCTATAGATTGATTATTGTTACAGTGATCCCCAAACATATTAGATGAGTGGTGTGACTGGTCTGGCATGTACTTGGATGGCGGGAGAATTGAACATGTCATGATTCTTGATTTAATCCACAAATTGCTTTCTTTTGATAACTTAAATAAGTACCTATAGTATAACTAAATAAACATTATATAATTATTGTTTATAAATGCTTCTCTCACCTCATTTGCATTCTAGATGACCACAAGACCCTATAACATCCAACTGAGCTAAGCTGTAGATTAATACTATAATAAGAGTCTTATCCATAATTAGCCATACAACCTAAATTATACATTTTATTCTATCTTGTATAGAAATGGCACCTAGACATTTATATGTTTATAAGGTGATATATATATATATATATATATATATATATCACCTTATAAACATATAATCATCACATATATATATATATATATATATATATATATATATATATATATATTGTGATGATTGCACATACTGTGATCAAACATATATATATTTAACATTAAGTAACATTAAATATTATAGCCTTTTTTGAAACATACAAATAAGTAAAAGAATTAAAACCAACAAAAAAATAATGCCTTAATTACTATAATGAGATAAAGAGAGGGACATGGAATCGAACAAGATTCTTATCTTTTACCCTCCAAAGTTCATATTTTTGGAAATAATAGAAATATTAAAGTTAGAAATATCAGAATCATATGTTTAGATCAAGATTAAAAATGAAGAAAGGAAATATAAATAAAATGGGAACTTAAATGATTTAAAGGGTGATAAATGGGGAGATTTAAATAAAAATATAAGTAAAATTTATAATATGACAGAAGATAAAGATCTGTTTTTAAAATTACACATTTTGATGAAATAACTACATATGTGAATGTATGTATAAAGAGGAAAATGGTTTAAGGCATGTTAAAATGAAAATAATTTTATTAAAAAAAATAATTGATAAATGAATGTAAAACACTATGTTATAAAATCGTATGAAATTAAAAGAAATATTGTATAAGTTGTAGAAAACATTTTAAAGTTAAAGGTGTGAAACAAAACCTACAAACAAGAGATCAAGATAAGAAAAGAATTTTGAAAAAAAGAAAAGACATTTATTATTTAATGCTAGAGAAGTTCATGTGGAGACTTTGGTGAGAGCACTGGTTTTGAGAGAAAGAAAAGATTAGAACTTAATGGAAAGCAGACATTAAAAGAAATTCAATTAAAAAAAGGAAACCTGAGTAAATGACATCTTTGTAGAATACTGACAATCTGTACGAATATGAAACTAATCTACAACACAAGTGAATCTTCAAGGATGTGAGGCTAAGAGCCATCATGTTCACTGGTTGATCCAAACTCACCATGCTTGTATGGTCACTTTGCCATAAAACAACTGCCAGTGTAGTGCCTGCCTGATGATCCTCCTGCTATGCCATTGATATCCTAGTCTTGTGAAGTTACTATGTATAGAAGAAGAAATTCCACAAGCCAAAATCAAAGCCTAAGAATGGCTGTCTCTACTAAAAAAGGGGAGGAATTCCACATGACGGTCAGCATAACACTAATTAACATTGTAGAAGAAGAAAACCTAGGTAAAGTAAATAACAGACCAATATATAACACACAGGCACATACCCTTCACAGTAAAAGCATTGCAATTCCAGTTATTAATAAGATAGACATTAATTAGACTCTTTTATAATACTTGGAATCAATGACTCTAAATGGATAATTTATTTTAATAGATTAAACACGTTTATAGAATTTAATACATACACCTAATTGTAGTATTATTTTTAAATGATTTTATTGTATTGAGCATTAATTTAGATCAGCTCATGTTATATTTTCTGTGTATGTAAATGTATGTATATACACATATATTTATTTGTTGTTTTTTTTAAAGAAATAAATGCTGTGTGTATAGGAAGTTTTTTTATGCTATTATTTATTAGTTTTTTTTTTATATTAGGTTTTTGCTATTATTTGTCAGTTTTTTTTATTGGGATTTTAAAAAAGAGAAAAAAAAAGAAAAAAGACAAAATGTTAGATTTGTTGTTTTTTTTGTTTTTAATTGGATTGAGAGATTACATTGAAAATAATATTAAAAGAAGTATTTTTTCATTTGTTTTTGGAAACAATTTTTAATTAAATTTTTCTAATCTGAAGGGAGGGGAGGGGGGAAAGAATTATAATTAATTCTATTGTCTTGGCTTATAGTTGGAAGGTGTTAAAAACAAAAAAGGAATTAAAGAAATGCAATCACTGGCCGGGAATGTGATCCAATGAAAGGACAATGGATAGAAAAGACTATAGAGAGTAAAACCTATTGTGTGAATTGTTAGCTTTTTAAGAAAATAAAAGAACTATTATAGAAGGAAAATAAAATGTTAGAAGGCTAAACAACTAGGATCCATCCCCATCTGGGACACTGGCCAATTCCTAGATTTTCATCACACTGGGAAATCACCTCATGGAACTAGGCCAACTTAGAAAAAGCAAAGCTAGCAGGAGGACAAAATTTGTTACTGTAAATCAACTCCCCAAGGAACGCATATGGACACTGATTGATCAGGGTAATATAAACTTTGCTTTTTGATTGAACTATAGATTGCTTAACCTAACAATATATCTAATAGGATTGGTTTTAATCAGCCACAAACTATACATTGTGACAATAGAAGGGGGTTTGTTATATATATATATATATATATATATATATATATATATATATATATATATTGTACCCTTACTTCTGGATATATAAAATAGTTTAAAATACAACTAGCTCAGTTACATTATTATGCTTCATTAAAATTTGCATATCTATCTTTAATATACTTTTATATTATCATATCTTAATTAAATTTATTATCAATCTTTAAAATCAATATAATTCTAGATTATATTAATTAAATAAGTATTTATAAAATTATGAGACTGTGAAGTAAAGTTACAAAGTAATAAGCAGATTTACACTGAGTCAATATCTCCTAAGATACTGTCTCAATGGCATAAGAATACTATCAATACCCTATCACTTTACCACTACATCTATAGCATTCTTATGACTTTTAAATGAAATAAATTATCTTCAATAATATTAAAATAATTCCTAACTTTTAACTTAAAATATAATTAAATAATCTCAGGTTCTTATAAGCTGTTTTAAAATAATAATAACTTATGTAAATAAGTATGATGTGGGATTTTATATCAAACTTAAATACACCTAACTTATTTAAATATTAATAATAAATAATACTAATGTTAAAGTGTAATTTGATCTCATCTATTTATATTATATAATCAATCATTAAATGAATAAACAATCATATGTATATCTTTTATCTTATATGGTATATTAATTTTAGAATAGATTAAAATCTTATACTTAATAATCTGTGGCAATAAACAATATTACATTCTTATAATGTGCATTATAATTATCTTATGACCATTGTAATATTTATGTTCATGTCAATCAATTCTTATAAAATAATGTTAAGCAAATATTGTATTCATTTCTAGATAATAATAACAAATTCAATTTTGTGCAAATATTATGTTTATTTCAAATCATCTGATGTCAAAATGCTGTGGTAAAATAATGAAACTCGACACACTTTTAAAACAAATTAACAAATTTATTTACAATAACTTCAAATAAAATTTATTTACACTATTTACAGTTTTAGAATTTAAGAAAATAAATAAAAATAAAAATAAGAAATACAAATATAAGAGGCTTACACTGTTATTAACTCATGTACTTAATAAGCAATTTTACATTCCTTCAAATGCTATATTAATAATATTACAGTGTGTTTTTCCAAAACTTAGATTTTTTAAAATAAATAGTAATGTACTTTAATTACTACAAACAACAATATATGTCAAGACTATTTATGTAGCATGTGTACATAATGTAGCTCTACCTATTAAATAACTACATTAATTAAATATTATCATTTATAATGTATTATCATGTATTCACTTTATTATTAGCATTGTTTAATAACGTTATATAAATTAATGTATCTTTATAGTGTACAACAATTAATTGACTATAATTATATTCTACTTAATATAATTCCTGTTATACGTTTTATCAAATATGCATTACATATCTCTATTGTTCAAATATTATTATTTAAATCATTTATCAATTCTAAATTCATAAAGCATTATCTTAGATAAATTCTATGATTCTTTTCTGTGTAAAAATCATTACTTTACTTTATGTGCTTTACTAACCTTTTCTAATAAATTTCTATCTATACAACACATTCTAAATTTATTCAAAATTTCCGGAAACAAACATCAACTTCAAACAAAATATTCGTTATCCAAATTACCTATACTACATCGTTTATACTTAGTAAACTTTTCAATCCAAATATAAGCTTCTACCTAAACGTAACTTAACTTATTCAATAAACAAAATACACAAAAATATAGACTTTTAAAATCCTTTTCTAAATTGCAAAAATAAAATAATTACTTAGATAAATAATAAACATCATTCTAATACTAAACATAAATAAAAATATCAAAATTATTTATGAAAGAATCATATAATTATTTCTAAGCTTCTTACGTAATGTTGTATTAGGTTTATATTATAAATTAAAATTATGCATATTTTAATAAAGTTCGTTGCCAATATAATGTATGTGTTTTCATAAAATATTTATCCATTCATTCTACAACAACATAATATTCAGTTGATCTAAAGGAAAAAACATATTAAATTCATTTAAAATCATTATACAATATTTTTACCATAATAATAATATTGTCCAATCTGCTATCCAGCATTCTTCGGAATTTGCAGCTTCATAAATAAAAATCATTCACATTCACACTCATAAACATTCATTAGAATATTCCGTGTTATATTAATTATAAAAATAAGTTTATGTAATTAATTATTATATTATTTTTAAGTTACTATTTAATAAATGTACCTAACCTACTTTTTAATAGTTTAATAATATTTTAAATTTTATGTTAAATAAATAAAATAAAATTATATTACGTATTCCAGCGACGACTTTTGTTCTACCATAAAAGTTCTAATAAATCCTATGTACAAAGTCAATAGAACACTATTTCCTGTTCCGTTGAATCACGTGTTTCTTGAAAGTTTATAATAAAATGATAACGTTCTTTTTTTTTTTTAAAAAAAAAATAAGTTCCAATAAGAAAACAAATAAAATTAAAAAAATAGTTTATAAATTCTTTTTGGATCCAGTTCTTCATAAAATATTATTTTTAAAGTTATTATTTTTAAACTAATTTATAGTTTATATATTATTTTCATTAAATTACTTTAATCAACTTGGCTTGCTTGGTTTAGTTTAACTTGATTTGGATATCCATGTATTACTTGCGCATTTATAATTAACATATTCAGGTAAGAATTAATTTCTCCATCTATAACGTCCAGCGTTTTAGATTACTACCATATAATACTCTTATTATATTACGATTTTAAATAATCATCTTTATAATCTATTTGCCTTTTCAAATCGTCAATATTTAATCTTTTAAGCACAAAGACTTAACAAGGCAAGTATTTATAAACTTACTACTGTTTCTTATATCTTTACTTAAGATATTCTTTAATTCTATAATTTGTCAAAAATACTTTTTTACAGAAGTATTTTTATTTCTTTAAAATATCTATTAATAATAGACAATAGTAATTTAACTTTAAAACTATTTATAGTCCAAAATACTACTTTTCTCCATCTCGTAGTTTTATGTACTAATCCAGCGTCTGTTATTTCTATAGCATAAAGTTTCTGATATATTTCTCCGATACGCGATGTTTCCATGATTATTTGTACGTAAATTGAGTTTTGATATTGAGAAGACCAATAGGGAATATTAAAATATCTACTGCATATTCATTATTTAAACTTTTATAAAATTATACAATAACACTCTTATGATTTTAAAATTGATTTTAAGAGCGTTTATAAATTTACTTGGCTATTTTCTCAATAGCACGTTTAACTTAGAAAATTAATTACAGAGAGAGCCCCCCTCAATAATTGAATCCAGCTTTTATACTGTCAGAAACTCCTTATCTGATTGGTACGTTTAAACAATCAAAATTTGCTTATTTACATATTTATCAACACACTATTAAAAATAAAATAATGACTTATTTAATATTTAATATTTTATCAAATTCTTTTAAAACAATATTTATCGTTTATTCAAATCTATCAAACATTCTTTTTAAAATATTCTTTCTCACTTAATTTAAATCTTAACTTTTATAAGATCATTTAAAATAAACTGAATCTTTTTAAATATGTTATATTTTTTTTAAAACAATATTTTTTAAAATCAGATTTAATATTCTACATTAATATCTTTATTTTTATCTCGTGATAGTTCACGTATTATTTATAAATTTATAACATGATTTTTTAAAATAATTATGCAACTTTATTAGACAACTTCCACGCATGTGTGTGTAAATTTAACAAACATCTGTTCTTTTTACAATAAAAGAAACGCTTGCCGTCGTCTAAAAATAACTTAACAATTGTTTTTTTAAAATAAATATTTTTAAAATAAATAAGATATTATATCAGATTTTAAAATAATTATTTGATATGATTAAAATCAAATATTAATCTCAATTTAAATACTTATAATTTAAAATATTTTTATTCACTTTTAACATATATTTTAAATTAAATAAATATCTTTGTCTAATTTAAACTTGTCTTTTAAATACTTTAGCTTTAAACATTTGTTATTAAATTTATTAATGCAGTACTATATTACAATCATCATCATCTTAAGTATCTTCTCAATACCAACACAATTCACATATCAAATACACATAGATTGCTTTAATTAAACTTATGGTAACATTACCATAAGCAAAGTCAACATCACACTTTTAAAATACTTCTTAAATTTAAAATTTTCCACTAGATTAGCACAAAACTTAAATGGTGACCTATACAAAAGGGCACAATATATATATATATATATATATATATATATATATATATATATATATATATATATATATATATATATATATATATATATATATATATATATATAATGCTTATGTTTACATTGTCCAATTAGTTTTATTTAAAATATGTAATTTATTTATATTTGTGTTTGTTTGTTTTTTTTTTATGGAGGGTTTTCAAATAACTTTTGACAAAATTCAAGACTATAGGGGAAAGTTAAAAATAATAATAATCCCATGAATGAATCCCAGAAATTGTTATCAAAATAGAATGTAGAAATGATTTAAGAAATCATAAATGAAAAGTTTAAGGGTTGAGTAAACATTTAAAGAGAGGGTAGGGGTTTAGTATAATATATGACTTCTAATAGTAAGCCACTTAGTCTCTGTACTGGTTGAGATTCTGACCAGTCTGGGATGCTTATATATAAGAAAAAGTGCATGTTTCTTCGAGAATGAAAAATACATATTATTCTTCACCTTTGTTGGTTTTTTTATTTATATAAAAAAGAAAAAACAATGATAATGTTAGTCATGTTAAGTTTATACAAAAGAGGAAGGTAGAGGGTGAATTATTAAGGATTTGTTTCTATCAAGAGTCTTGAATAAAAGAAAAGTTAAAATTATAATAAAGCATATTATTATTTGAAACATATTTAAGTGTACTTGTTTATTACTTTAGCACTTGAATGTGATAATAAAACATATGACCATTGCATATATGTGCTTATTAGAAATGGGATTACAAAAAGGAGGTTAGTTGGATCTGTCATACGTATAAAAATTAACAGCCGCGAATATAAGATTCTTGTAATTCCGTGGCTCTAGGTTCATTTCCTAGTGGTGCCCTAGTATTATATGATTCCAGCTGTAATTAAAATTTTTAATTCTTATCCTACAAACTTTTAGCTACAAAAAGTAATAGCACAGAGGGTAGGAGAGTCAAGGATAGAAAATGGTGTACCCAACATTTTGGGGCTTACGAAAATAATAAACGCCTGGAGGTAAGAGTTGTGAGATAGGTGGGGTGATTTTTTCATAGATAAGATCAGGGAGTTGGTGTCTTGGTTGGGGAAGAGTTTTATGCTATATAAAGTAATTTTGTTTAGATAATAAATAAAATAAAATAACGTGAGACAGAATAGAAATAAAAAATTTTGAAGGAAAAGAAGAGGAGACTTTGTTTGAACACATAGAGAGCCTAGAGGAGTGTTTCAAAATATACAAAGTAGGAGAGAAATAAAAAATAATAATAGCAATTAACCATGTGGTAGGTGTAGCATGAGATTGGTGGACAGCTATATATGAGAGGCCGGACAATTTAAAAATTACATTAAAGCATTAATGTGTAAATTTTGGAGCATAGAAAGGTAAGAAAAACTATGAACAGATGTAGCAAGAGAAAAATATACGAAAGAGGAGGGGATGTATGCACATTTTTTTCTGAAACAAATAATTAAAAAAGGTAATTGAATACCCGATCTCAGAATACCGGATGATGAGTATAATAAAGAGAAACATGCCAAAAAATATACAGGATAGACTAACTACCTGTATCCATAAAGATTGGAGGAGGTATTGGAAGCACTTCAAATAGAGGAAAGCATAGAAGAACAAGGTAATTAAGAAGAAACTAAACCCAAAGTGTTAAATGTAGTAATAGAAGAAGAAGAAAGAGTACAGACAATGACTGACCAAACGTGCCTGGTGATCACAGTAAAAGTACAGGGAATTCAAGTGCAGGCATTGTTGGATTCAGGGAGCCAAGTCTCTATAATTTCTAATGAAATACTAAAGCAAATTAGGAATCAGGAAGGGAAAATACATATATTACCTCTAAAAAATCAGAAATAATGATGGCAAATGGTAAAACAGTTAGGCTTGACACCATGCAGGTATATGGACAAATACAAGTGGGGAAACAAATGATACAACATACACTATTATCGATTGACAAATTTAATAGAAGATATGATACTGGGGTCAGACTTTATGCATTGGACTTGCACCAAAATTAATTACGGTAAAAAGTAGCAATAATAGAAAATGAAAGAATTCTGTTTCGTGAACAAAGTAGTCAAAGTAATGAAGTAGCACATATGATAGTAGAGTGTATTTATAAGGAAATAGAGAACAAAATAAGTAAGTTAGAGAAAAATAATAACAACTGGGAAACCGACTCAGAGACATATTACAGCAGCATGAATGAGTATTTGCTATGAATCCCGGCATTATAAATGGATATGTACACCAGATAAGAGTAAAAGAGGAGACTCAGTTTCAGGGGAGATTATACCCTATTCCAATTAAATATAAAACTGAAGTAGATAGTCAAATACAACAGATGGAACAATGGGGAATCATAAGAAAACAACAGTCTCCTTATATAAACCCTCTGGTAATTGTAAAAAAAGATGGCTCCATGAGGATATGTTTGATGTGTGACAGTTAAACACTATTACTATACCAGACAGAGATATACCGCCTCGTATAACAGATTTACTGCTAGAATTTCATGAAAAGAAATACTACTTGTCTTTCAACTTAACCTCGAGTTACTGGAAGATGCCACTTCATAGAGAAGATCAAAAGTTCACCACATTTAGATATGAGGGATATATGTCTGTGTTTTAATGTGTGCTGTTTGGGCTGGTTAATAGCAAATCCAGTTTGTTACACTTTATAGATCAGGTATTATCCGACAGGGTGAAACAGTTTACCGTATATTATATGGAAGACATTGTAATAGCTTTATGTTCCTCTCAAGAGCATTTACAAAATTTATCAGTGTTTTTACAGGAGTGCCAAAAGAAAAACATTACGATCAATTTAAAAAAAATTAACATTTTGCAAAAAGAAATTTTATTTTTAGGTCATCTTGTCTGCACACAAGGTGTAAGCCTGCATCCTGATAAAATCAAAGCAATAAGCAATTTTCCTCAACCTAAGAATAAGAAACAAATCAGATCATTTCTCAGCATATGCAATTTTTATCAGAGATTCTATGAGAATATTTCCGGAGACATGGAAGTGCTTATGCAACTGCTTAGAAAAGGAAGACAATGGGAGTGGGGTGAAAAACAATGTGAAACATTCAAAACGATTAAAGAAAACTTTCTAAAAGTGATTACTCTCACTTATCCTGATTTTAAAAAACCTTTTTTGCTACAAACAGACAGCAGCAAAGTTGGGTTGTGGGCCATTCTATTTCAAGAAAATGAGGAAAGAAAACTGTGAGTTCTATATTTTTTAAGTAGAACTCTAAATCAAGCAGAAAGAAATTATACAGCTACTGAAAGGGAGGCACTGGCCATAATTTTGGGCATTAAACAAACTCAAACATTTATTACTAGGATTGGAGATTATCATTATCATGGACCATAAGAGTTTGGAGTTTATTAACAAGTGCTATTTAACAAATGATAGACTTATAAGGTGGGCCCTATACCTTCAAAGGTTCAATTACCAGGTAGTACATTGCTCAGGAAAAGAAAATATAGTACCCGATATAGTAAGTAGAAATCCGGCTCCAGACAAAAGTCAGAACCTAACACTAGAGGGAGCCCAATTAACCTCACTTGCAATGGATTCCGATAAAGCAATGGAAAGTGATATGAAGAGAATAAAGTTTTTTCAAGCATCTGATTTTACATGCAAAAAACTAATACGAGGTTGTAATAATAACAAACAGACCGGAAACCATGGACGAGATAAAAATAAATTACAATGGTATAGAATGATGAATGGGACATTGATGTTTTAGGTTAAGTGGGGGATAGATTGCTGGAAAATAGTTATACCTCAAACTTTAAGGGAACACTTGATAAATTATGTACATAGGACCTATGGACATTATGGGTTGCTTAAGATAAATAAACTCATGAAAAGGTGGTACTATTGGTCAAATATGTACCGGTCTGTTGTCGACATGATACAGAAATGCCACAAATGTCAATAAAATAAACCCACAAATAAGAATTATACTGGGATGCTTACACCCATTATATCTAAAAACCAAAATGAATTATTGGCCATCGATTTCTATGGTCCTTTGCCTTCATTTCATCAAACAGGTGCATTTTAGTGACATATGACATTTTCTTGAAGTTGGTACAAGCATATCCTCTGCATAAAGCTGACACGAAATCATCAATCGCTGTGCTGAGAGACAAACAGTTTGTACAGGTGGGTAAACCTAGTGCAATTTTGAGTGGTCATGTTACACCTTTTATGGCCAATGAATGGAATAATTGGCTTCAATGGGAGAAGGTAATCATGTTTTAACCTCCAATAGAAACCCTCAGTCTAACCCTTGTGAAGGGGTTATGAAAGAATTGGGGTGTTTATTCAGGCTCATTTAAAAGGAAACCACAAGCAGTGGTTTAATGTGCTTCCACAAATGATCAAAATTATAAATTGTACATACCATGAGTCCACCAGCATGTCCCCTGAAAGATTACATTATGGCCCAATCGAACCATTTCTTCTCAAATATCTGGTACTATCAGAAAAGAAAATAGTTAATGTGGAAAATGATTGGTGTCAAGCTATAGAACAGTTAAAAAAGAAAGCTGAACAGAAAAAAAAGGGAAAGTATATCCAGGGTGTTTTGAGATAGGAGACTGGGTTTATGTCAAAACTCAGCCAGTGAGCCGGATGAGTGAGAAGCAATATAAGAAATTTTTCCCTTTGTTTGAAGGCCCATACAAAATTATTCAGAAATGCGGACCTAATGCGTTTATAGTGTTAGGAAAAAGGGGAAGATAAGGGACTTTTAATGCAAGGTGTTTAAAGCCTTCTAAAATAGAGAATTGACAGGGAAGCTTTCACAGAGTAATTAAATTGTTTTTTATATATATTTTTTTATCAGGAAGGGAAGCAATAAGCCATTAATTTTGATCGGCTCATGTTATATTTTCTGTGTATGTAAATGTATGTATATACACATATATTTATTAGTTGTTTTTTTTAAGAAATAAATGCTGTGTGTATAGGAAGTTATTTTAATGGTATTATTTATTAGTTGTTGTTTTTTTATAGTAGGTTTTTGGTATTATCTATCAGTTTTTTTAATTGGGATTTTTAAAAAGAGAAAAAAACAAAGGAAAAAGACAAATTGGTAGATTAGTTTTTTTTTTTGTTGTTTTTAATTGTATTGAGAGATTACATCAAAAATGATATTAAAAGAAGTATTTTTTCATTTGTTTTTGGAAACAATTCTTAATTAAATTTTTCTAATCTGAAGGGAGGGGAGGGTGAAAGAATTATAATTAATTCTATTGTCATGGATTATAGTTGAAAGGTGTTAAAAACAAAAAAGGAATTAAAGAAATGCAATCACTGGCCGGGAACATGATCCAATAAAAGGACAATGGATAGAAAAGACTATAAATAGAGAGAAAAACCTATTGTGTGAATTATTAGCTTTTTAATAAAAGAAAAGAACTATTATAGAAGGAAAACAAAATATTAGAAGGATAAACAACTAAGATCCATCCCCATCTGGGACACTGGCCAATTTCTAGATTTTCATCACACTGAGAAATCACCTCATGGAACAAGGTCAACTTAGAGAAAGTGAAGTTAGCCGGAGGACAAAATTCGTTACTGTAAATCAACTCCCAAAGAATCCCAAGGAATGAATATGGACACTGATCGATCAGGGTAATATAAAATTTGCTTTTTGATTGAACTATAGATTGCTGAACCTAACAATATATCTAATTAGGATTGTTTTTAATCAGCCATGAACTATAAGTTGCGACAATAGAAGAGGTTTTGTTATATATATATATTTATAATGCTTATGTTTACATTGTCCAATTAGTTTTATTTAAAATCCATAATTTATTTATATTTGTGTGTTTTTTTTTTGTTTTTGTTTTTTTGTGGAGGGTTTTCAAATAACTTTTGACAAAATTCAAGACTATAGGGGGAGGTTAAAAATAATAATAATATCATGAATGAATCCCAGAAATTGGTATCAAAATAGAATGTAGAAATGATTTAAGAAAGCATAAATGAAAAGTGTAAGGGTTGAGTAAACATTGAAAGAGAGAGAAGTGGTTTAGTGTAATATCTGACTCCTAATAGTAAGCTGCTTAATCTCTGTAATGGTTGATATTCTGACCAACCTGGGACACTTATATATAAGTAAAAGTGCACATTCCTTCGAGAACAAAAAATACATATTACTCTTCACCTTTGTTTGTTTATTTTATTTATATAAAAAAAAAAGAACGATGATGTTAGTCATGTTAAATTTATACAAAAGAGAAAGGTAAAGGGGGAATTATTAATGATTTGTTTCTATCAAGAGTCTTGAATAAAAGAAAAGTTAAAATTATAATATAGCATATTATTATTTGAAACATATTTAAGTGTACTTGTTTATTACTTTAGCACTTCCATGTGATAATAAAACATATGACCATCATGTATACATGCATATTATAAATGGGATTACAAAGGGGTGGGGGTTAGTTGGATCTGTCATACATATAAAAATTAACAACCATGAATATAAGATTCTTCTAATTTTGTGGCTCTAGGTTGTTTTTAGTGGTGCCCTCATATGATACAATTCCAGCTGTAATTAAAATTTTTGATTCTTAGCCTACAAACTTTTAGCTATGAAAAGTAATGGCACAGTATGTAAATATTTCATGTAATTTATTTTTTTGTTATTTTATTATTATAGTAAATGTTTTCATTAATTATTTTATCTGTAACATCTCGTTCCTTTGCCATTCCAAATACTTTAATATATCCAAAGGGTTTGGTTATAATTATTACTCCATTTGAGTACTAAGTAACATGTGAGGATAGTTGTACTGTATTACTAATCCCATTAAAATTATAATTTAACCAAGTGCTGTAATTCTTTAAAAATTACAGCAGTCGAGAGATGTCTGATCAGGAAAAATAACCTTGTGGTGATATCCATATGGTCACGGGTTTGATCAGGTATAGATATAAATTCATTTATATCCATATGTCGTTTTTGCTTGTGGTAATGGAAGGTGGATGATTTACATTTTAGTATTTGCTCTGAATAAGCAGTCAGTTACATTGTGAGGACCAGTCCAGGACATTTTAAAATCTCAAGTTCTCTCTCCAAGTTCTGCATTCCATTACATTATGGTGGCCAGTCCAGGATATATATGTTGTTGTACAATTAGTAATCATGTATTGGGTAAATTTTGTAATTAAAGTAAATATTAAAAAAAGAAATATATATATATAAAATTAGTTTTAATAAATGAGAGTGGTGAGGAGCGAAAACGAGGGGAATAATTACTTTTTCTGCACTTTATAATACTTAATATATGTATTTATATGTGAAATGTGTAGAAAGGAGAGAAAGAACGTAGGGGAAAATTTAATATCAAGAAGCCTTTTGAAGTTTATTATGATGTATCTAATTTTTAAAAAAAGGAAATATTCAAATATATAAAGTGTAGCGATCAAAGATAGTATCCAGATATAACTGCGGTTAAAGAAATGTCATGTAGTTAAGTCAAACAGAAGAAAGTCTCAGGCAGGTTTTATCGATAAATAATAAATTGATCAATAAAGTACAGACATAGCATGTACAACCTAGTATATTTGTTAAGTTGAATGAAATATATATGATTTTAAAATAGTCATGACGATAAAGTGATCGATAAATTACAAACATAATGTGTGAAATGAAGGATGTCAGTTAAGTTAATGAAAAATATATATGTGCATGATTTTAAAATAGTCGAGACCATAAAGTGATTGAGAAATTATAAATGTACTATTAGAAATTATATTAGAAATGTGTATTGTTTGAAATACAGTCAAAATAGAATGAATTTATATATATGTCAGTAATGGAGGGGAATAAATATAGCATTTAAGTCCAGTCAAGTAGAATAAGAAAACATATGTGTCATATAGTAAAGTGGAGTAGTTAAGAGTTTATATACATAGTGGAGTAGAGGTCAGTCATCAAAAAATAGCAGGTAGTCAAAATAAATCTAGGGCAGGTAGAAAAAATGGTGAAATGGAGCAAGTGTGTTTGGATTGGCTAGCATTCTAAATGCCAACAATCATAAAATAAATAACCAAAATAGCAAATTGCAATAGAAAGGAATAAAGAAGATAATCAGTAGAGAATAAATAAATATATCAAGAAGAGTTAATTTAAAATATATCTATGTGCACCAGGTCCCAAACTAAAATGGAAAACCAAGTAAATGAATTGATGAAAATGGATGAAAATAAAAAGAGGGAGAGAACATATATTACCAAAAAAGAAGTGAAAGTTAAAATAGACGTGAGTGAGGTGATGAGTATGCTCAGGCAAATGAGAGCTGAACAACAACAGTTCATGAAGGAATGTCATGTCAGGGAAGAAATAGTGATGGAATAATGGAGTGTGAAGATGGCAATGGACAGTAACAAAAAATTGCTGAAGCCATAGAAAAGATGAGGATTAACTTCCTCGAGAAATCAGATGCAAAGGACACCGGAAATGGACCGGAAAGGGAAATCAAACTTGATGAACCAGAGAGCATAGAACCATATGAATATGATGAAATGGGTAGGGCAGAGAGTGTAGATAGAAAATCAGCATATGTAGATCTGAGAGTGGAAGTAGTGCAGCATGACTTGGAAATGAGGGGTTAGATAAAGGAGAGGAATTTGAAGTCATGAGATTAGAGAATAGTAGGATTCTGGCCAATATGCAGTGGGATATAAATCAGGTAGTCAGAGTAGTAGAATAGTTAGATTCAAAATTTGAAGAGAGGATAAGGAAGTCAGCTGATAACAACATAAATACAGAGATCGAGTGCATCGAACCAAGAGCCACTGGAGGATGTATAGCCATTGGCTATGGAAGTCGCATAGATAATCCCATCGGTTCTTAAAGATACAAGTCTTTTTCCAGACACCCCAAAGAGAGCCCTATGGAGCACCTGGGGAGCCTTGAAAGATACTTCAGGTTCAGCAGGTTGAATGAGGAGATCTAGATAGCAGTTGCCTTCAGTCATTTGCAGGGTGAATCACAAGTGTGATGTCACTCACTGTTCCATAAGCCAATGACATTCACAGAATATCATAAATCTTTGTTGACCAGTTATTGGAGTGAGGAACTCCAAGAGAAAATTTTGCAGCAGACAACACAAGAGAAATGGAGACTGGGAGAATCATTCATGATATTCTTTCACTGTCAAGTGGCCAAGTTATGGATGATGACAACTAATCCGTTATCTGAGAGGCTAATAATTCAGATGATTAGGCATGGTTTCCAAGAGATGTTGAATAGATACTGATAAGTATGGAGAGGAAGACAGTTCATTGGATTGCTGAGTTGTTCAAAGCATTAGATAGGACTAGTGATGACCATAAGAATGAGAGATGTATATATAGACCACCTCTAAAGGAACCATTTGTAATTAAAAGTGGATGGGATCCTAATAAAGGTTGATGGGGAGAAAACAGAAGTGGAGAGGAACCCAAGAGTTAAGGAATATTGGACAACATGGAGTAGAGACTGAATGAAAGTGGCCATACTAATAGGCAGAAAATAGAGAGCATAGGGATCAGAATTCACATCCCAGAACAAGCAGATATGAGTCCCACAGGATCAGACAACCTCCAGATAAAACCTAATTGCAAATATAAGGGTCAAATGGATTCAATGGTACAATATTGGAAATGGCCTGGATCAAGATTGATGAAAATGGACTTATAAGAGAAAAAAAGTAAAATAAAAAAATAAAAAATAATGATAATATAAGGAAAGAATGAATCGGTAAATTGCCAACCAGTTTAAATAGAAATACTTCACCCAAATTGATACCAACCATCATTTAGAAAAAGTAGTGAATGAGATCATAATAAAGGCAGGGGTATGTAGAAACAGACATTTTAGTAGGGATCTTAGTAGTTTATGGTAACCCATCTCTGTTATATATTCATGTGTGAGTTTTGCAGAGCATGAAATGTTATTAGGTAGGAAAGATAAGGACAAAGAATCTCTTCTCATATAAAGACTCACTGGATTGAATATGCCACTTAAATATTTCACAAATATTGTGAGTCACTGAAACATAAACAAATGTACAGGGAAGAACCCTTATATAATGAGTTGTCAGTAAAAATTATGAGCTCATGGATGAGCTGGATAAGAAATTCCACTGACCAAACCCACCTCAGTTTTGTGAGCAGAGTTATGACTTAAAGGGCTATAAGTTTTGAAAATGTTGGGTATGAACAGGTTTAATCAAGTAGCAGAGATATCCTGTGGACTTGAACCTGTATATACAATCAGGAGGCAGAAGTCAACTCATGCATCATTTGTATAAGCTAGATTAAAACGGTTTGGTAATTCTGATGCGATCGATAGAAAGGTACGTAATTGCCAGGTCACCTCTCTAGGAATATTCTCATCATCACTTAACCAAGATTAGGAGTACATGGATGTGAGAGTATTGTGTTAACAATATTAAGTTAAGAAATGCATGGCTTTCAATCCATTACTTTTTTTTGAAAAAATAAGGGGGAAACAGTGTAATGTGATGATCATATATATATATGTTATATATAGAGTAAGTTAAAAATATATATATATATATATATATATATATATATATATATATATATTAACATTAAGTAACATTAAATATTATAGTTTTTTTGAAACATACAAATAAGTAAAAGAATTAAAACCAATGAAAAAAGAATGCCTTAATTACTATAATGAGATAAAGAGAGGGAAATGGAATCGAATAAGATTCTTACCTTTTACCCTCCAAAGTTAATATTTTTGGAAATAATAAAAATATTAAAGTTAGAAATATAAGAATTATATGTTTAGCTTAAGATTAAAAATGAAGAAAGGAAATATAAATAAAATGGGAACTTAAATGATTTAAAGGGTGATAAATTGGGAGTTTTAAATAAAAACATAAGTAAAATTTAAAATACGACAGAAAATAAAGATCTGTTCTTAAAGTTACACATTTTAATGAAATGAAATATATATATGTGAATGTGTGTGTAAAGAGGAAAAGGGTTTACAGCATGTTAAAATTAGAATAACTTTATTAAAAAAAATAATTGATAAATGAATGTATGAAATTAAAAGAAATTTTGTATAAGTTGTAGAAAACATTTTAAAGTTAAAGGTGTGAAAGAAAACCTACAAACAAGAAGTCAAGATAAGAAAAGAAAAGACATTAATTAATTAATTCTAGAGAAGTTCACATGGAGACTTTGGTGAGATCACTGGTCTTGAGAGATGGGAGAGATTAGAACTTAATGAAAACCAGACATTAAAAAAAAAAAAATTAAAATAAAAAAGAAAGATGAGTAAATGACATATTTGTAGAATACTGGCAATCTGTATGAATATGAAACTAATCTACAACACAAGTGAATCTTCAAGGATGTGTGGCTAAGGGCCATCATGATCACTGGTTGATCCAAACCCACTGTGCTCATATGGTCACCTTGCCATGAAACAACTGCCAGTGTAGTGCCTGCCTGATGATCTACCTGTCATGCCATTGACATCCTAGTCTTGTGAAATCATTACGTATAAAAGAAAAAATTCCACAAACCAAAATCAAAGCCTAAGAATGGTCGTCTCTACTGAAAAAGTGAAGGAATTCCACATGATAGTCAGCATAACACTAATTAATGTTGAAGAAGAAGCAAACTTAGGTAAAGTAAATAACAGGCCAATATATATATCATGTGTGTACATACCCTTCACAGTAAAAGCAATTGCAATTCCATATATTAATAAGGTATACATTAATTAGACTCTTTTATAATACTTGGAATGAATGACTCTAAATGGGTAATTTATTTTAATAGATTAAAAACATTTATAGGATTTAACACATACACCTAATTGTAGTATTACTTTTAAATGATTTTATTGTATGTAAATATTTCATATAATTTCTTTTTTGATATTTTAGTATTATAGTAAATGTTTTCATTAATTATTCTATCTGTATTGTCTTGTTTATTCACCATTCTAAATAGTTTAATATACCTGAAAGGTTTGGTTATAATTATTACTTCATTTGAATACTAAGTAACATGTGAGGATAGTTGTACAGTATTATTAATCCCATTAAAATTATAATTTAACCAGGTGCTGTAATTCTTTAACAATTACAGCAGTCAAGAGACATCTGATCAGGAAAAATAACCTTGTTAAATATGTGTATTGTCACAGGTTCGATCAGGTATAGATATAAATTCGTTTATATCTATATTTTCTCATTGCTTGTGGTAACAGAAGGTGTATGATTTACATTTTAGTATTTGCTCTTAATATGCAGTCAGTTACATTGTGAGGGCCAGTCCTGGATATTTTAAAATCTCAAGTTCTTTCTCCAAGTCCCTCATTCCATTACAATATTTATATATTGTTAACATCAAAGTGAAAAAATAGTCACAATAAACTAATTTTCACATTATAATAAAAGAATTTCATTTAATTAAATGAAGTATAATGAAACACTTTTAAAAAATAATCTAAACATATATGTATACCAATAGAAAAACTTTTAAGTACTGTGTTGTACATCATCAGCTAATGGTACAATTACATAAACTAAAAACTTAGAAAGCATAGTGATAATCTGATGTCAAGTTGATCACTTGGCTACCAAATGTAAATAAGATTAGAATTCAATTAAGTAATTCTTCAAATGGATTATTATTGGTATAATGAATGTAACATTAGGAAGCTGCATCGACATAGAAGGAAATGAAAGTTTCATATACAGCATACTGGAAAACAGGCATTCAACATCTTTAAAAATAATGCTTTTGCTTTAGGAAACTAACATCATCCGAATAGATTTTTCGAATGCAGGTGAAAATGGAGTGCATCATTCAATATTCTCATTGTCTTATATAAGCCTAATTGTATAAGACCACATCCAATTAAAAATGATCTTTGAAATAAGAAAGACTGTATATTTCCTGGAACTTTACAAAATAAGAAAAAAACTAGTTTAGAACTAATAGTTAAGGAATAATAATATCATTCAAACACTAATGGAAAAAAAATAACAAAATATTGCCAGTAGTAAGATAAAATAACAAATAATTTGTTTTATGTGCAAACAACTCTTTTTAGTTAAATCTCAATTATATACAATTTAATGACATTATGAAATATTGTACAATGTATTCTGGCTAAAGCAATTGTACTGTGAGGATGATCATTATTTTCCCCATCATGAAAGTATGAAAACATCAGATACCTATTTATTAAGAATGCCTAAATAATTCCTGTTGTCCTGCATGAAATGTTTACAGACAGATCAATGGAAAGATCAATGGAGAGTATTGGTGCAATACTATTCTGAGTGATATGAAGTGACATCGCTGAGTGATTGATCCCTAACTTAAAGAGAGCAGTCTTGAAGAATAGACTGTATTATAAAGACATTAGTGCCAAGCTCATGAACTTTAATGAAGATGATCTAATCAACTTTTTTCAACATATAATTATCTTTGTAAGTTTTTCACTTTTTTTATTTTTTATTTTCACACATGGAAGTGTAAATGTTTTTAGTTTAAGTTTTGGAAAAGTCCATTATAAGAATTTGTAGGAAAGAGAGGGAGATGGTTGTGTTTAGTTAAATATTTATTTTATTGTAAATAAAATATACACTATTTTCTTCTCCATAGGGACTTCACACTAAATAAACACAATATGGAATGGATGTAAGAGCTCCATTATAATTCCCTATTAAATACATACACTTGATACAGGGCACAATTTATGTTATTTGTTATCTTACAATCATTATATGTTTACTTTCAGTATAGATGGCTAATCTTCTTGTACATATGTCCCTTTTCTATAAACAGTAGGGCTTTATACATAGATAGGGAGGTCTCCAAAAAGATGAAACTTCATAAACCTGGAATGAATGACAATGCTACTACAAATGTATTAATGGAAATTGCAAACTTTTATTTATTTATTTTGGCTTTGTAAATAGGTAGAGTCGTGCAATGAATTTTTACCATTGGGACAGAGTGGAGAATTGTCAATGTATTTAATTATTAATATGATAGAAATCCATTTTTGACATGTATAATTATATTTTTTCAGTGATATTTTTAAAATATTTTATTTATTTTTGTTTCTGTTAATCAATTTATGTTAAAAATACTTATTCATTTTAATCCAGTCTTTGGTTTACTACCTGAATCTTTGTATTAATCAATGAACAACTACTGTTAATATGCACACATGCATTTCATTATTACATCCTAATATTTAAAGATGCTTGGGTGAATAGCAATACGAGTTGTAACCTATATAGAGGTGTGGTGGTTGTTAAATGTATTTGTTCATTCCTGAAGTAAGTCAATGGTATAATTTACTCTGAGTTTGAATAGTGAGGCATAACAGAGTCAGAAAAAAATGAGATGTGGATGAACTCACCCAAATTGCTTCTAAATTTAATGAATAGTTTCATAGCCAGTTTATTGAAGGTAGATGTAATCATTGGTTAAGTTTTTTGTCATGTCATCTCGAGCATTCTACCAGAAGACCTAGGGTACATCCATAGTATTGACTGGCCCATTACTATATATATATATATATATATATATATATATATATATATATATATATATATATATATATATATATATATTAGATAAATCCTTAACTGGTGTGGTTTTTGTTAATCGGATGTCCTAGCTCCTCAGTGAAGATAGCAATAGGTCGACATCAGTCTGGTGATGGGTACAATCCTATATAAAAATGATTTGAATACTTTCTCTTGCAGCATTTATCACAAAAATAAAAAATAATAATAAGCTTGTTTAGAGATATTGGCTTTCACTTTATATACATATAAAGTGAAAGCCAGTATTTCTAAACAAGCTTATTATTTTTGTTACCGTTAAAATTATTTTTATTATAATTATATGTGTGTATATAATATAAAGAGTGTACCAATAGCTCTAACAAGCTTTTATTGATAAAAACCACAGGAGAAAACATTTAGAATATATATCTAGAATTATTTCCATCCTCAGTCTGATCGATTTTAAGCTTGTGACTCACTTCAGTGAGGAGCTAGAACATTCACATCCTAGATCTAAAATACCAAATGAAAAGCCAGCACTTATCTAATACATAACTATTAAGTAGAAAATCTGAAATTTTCAGACATGTAAATGTCTTTAAATCTTGCTATTTACATATACACTTACAGTAATAAAGATATGAGTAAGAGATTGTGTTCTGGGTCAACAATGGGTGCTGGTTCAGTGCAAAATGTTTATTCTGTGAATTGTATATAATATTTTTGTATTATAATTTTCACTACACTCCTCACATGCAAGATAAAAAGTCATATCTATATAATTTAACATATTGTGGAGGGGTATAATCATAAATATATGACCAAAGACATGTGTAAAGGATGTATAGACCCCCAAAAAGCTTCCAAAATAATTTTGTGAATTTAAATTTTTTTTTCTAATTTATATAGCATCTTCCAACTTTAAATTGCAATACTCATTTATCCCACATATTAGTGGGTTTTTTTTTCTAATTTATTTTTGAAGGCCAACTTCTTCTTTCTCTGTGGTTTCCTGTTTAATATTTATTTTGGTAAACTATTCTAAGACATCCTTCAATCATGGCCATATTATTTTAAGTGTCATGCTCTTAAAATATATGATATTACAGTCCTTCAATTCGATTTAAGCATATACATTCAATAAATAGTAGCCATAAATTATTCTAGATAAGTCATATATTTATTTCTTTAACAAAAACAAATATTATTTTATAAGCATAAATAAGAGATAAAGTTATAATTCCATAGTAATTTTAAATATATAGCATAATAAATACATGCATCTTTTAATTTTAACTTAACTTTTGTATAAGTAGAATATAAATTGAGCTGAGAGCTTAAGGTAAATTTTGTTAAACAGTCCTGCATAACTTTCCACAAAACATTATAGAGTTCACACAATTTTGTTAGCACATTATAGAGTTCATGCACTTTAACTTTCTTTTTGACAATAATAAATATGAATAAATAAAGTAGCATAAATTTAATAGCATAGAAATACATTTTTAAAATAAAATAAATATGAGAATGTTAATTTAAACATTTACACTGGGCAAAGGGAAATGGAGTGATATACCTTATTTGTATTTTATCCAGTCATTCTTGTCTAAAACTTATGATGGCTGAAATTCATATAATAAGCTTTGTGAAAGGCTAATGTTTTAAAATTTTACTTTGGAGTTTTACACTGTCTTGATTCCTGGAAGAGATACAACTGATAGAAGCAGAAATGAACAATACCCAAAGTTGACATAACAATGATAATAAGCAATTTATATTATTAGCTATCAGTTAAATATATTCCCTCCACCAATCAAGAGGTCATCTGATCTTCTGAAGGTCAACTCCACCCTTTGCACTCAGTTAATGAGGAAGTAATATTCAAGAAATCTTTTCTTGGAGATAAAAAAATCATTTTGACCTTCTAAGATTAAATCAAATCAAATAAAACAAATAGCTTTTTTATAACTCTGAAATAAATGAATATTAATTAACTATTTAATAAAATGGTTGGTAGCACAATTTAATTTGCTAAATAATTTACTAATCCAGATATCCATTAATCACTCCAAAAACATATGCTTGCAAAATCATTAAAGATATTTACTATAATTTAAATGTTCTATTATAAGTGTAATGTTTTATGCTGAAATTAAGATATGAAAATGAAATGAGAGGATGATACATGCATACACATATGCTGCTATATGAATATTAAATTCTCCTCATTAAATTATAAGTGATATGGCTATGGCATAAACATTTTTCACTGATTACAATATATACACATGGATGGTGTGCCAATGAATAATAGATCAGAAAACCATCTAAACAAATACCAACCACTATTCTGTAAGTAAATAAAACAATTTGGCATCAACCTAACTTGCATATCAACAATTCCTGTTATAATCCCCACCTCTTTCTTGCATCAAATACTTCATTAAATGCAATAATAATGATAAATACTTATAAAATTGCTAATCAAATGCATAAGCAACTCAGATATAAGGTTTTAAAGCATTAATATAAAATGTTTTACAATTTCAGAGCTATTTCATTTTCTAAAGAAACTAATGATTGCGAAATAAGTATATCTGAATAAAAAAAAAATTAAAGTCAAAAAAAAATTAAAAAGCTTTATTTAGAGAGACCAATGTCCTTGTGGCTTGAATTTAATGTATAAAAAAATATGTTAGTATTTTATTTAAAATTATAGCATATTATTATGTAGAGGAAAAGGGGATTGACTATTGCGCCCACTGTAATATCTTAAAATGTTGATTTATATTAGTAGTAATATTTATAAATGAAAATGATAGATCGTATCTGTTTAAATTCCTTTTTACATTATACTATCACATAGTATAAAATACACATAAATTTCACAAAGAAAAAAAAATACATATTCATCATACACACACCCATGCATGCACATATCATTAATACTAAATATTGATTAACTTGTTCATATTCCTACTAGTACAACATATTCTTCATAATTTCCTGAAAATTTAAACCTATTCTACAAAAAACAAACAAACTGTCAAACAGATACTATCTATCATTTTCATTTATAAATATTACTACTAATATAAATCAACATTTTAAGATATTACAGTTTGTTTGTTTTTTGTAGAATAGGTTTAAATTTTCAGGAAATTATGAAGAATATGTTGTACTAGTAGGAATATGAACAAGTTAATCAATATTTAGTATTAATGATATGTGCATGCATGGGTGTGTGTATGATGAATATGTATTTTTTTTTCTTTGTGAAATTTATGTGTATTTTATACTATGTGATAGTATAATGTAAAAAGGAATTTATTTTCTATGGGTTTTACAGGAATTGGTTATTGTTTTCAGTTCTAAACTTGATTTTAAGTTTAAAAAAAGATTTATTTATTTAAAAAATGAGTTCTATAAAATACCCACTATTATATGGTTTTTTTAGTTGAATAGATCAAAGTGGGAAAATGTGTCAAGGTAAGAGTAGAAAAAGATAAGATAAACATAATGAGAGCTGACATCAATAAACCAAAACCAACATTTAATAAATGTTGTCAAAGGTTGTCTGAGGTATACTGAAAAGAGGTGAGGATCAGAATCGGTAGATAGAAAAAATAAAGGCGACATTTGCAGATGTTTTTTTTATAAAAGCTAGTGCAAATGAAAGGGCAGGAGCTGATAATTCTCTGCTGCTTGCTTATTTTCAGATCTGATCATTTGTCTCAGATAACAGTTGAAAAAACTTAAAAAGTATATAGTTAAAACTTGATATGAAAGGCTCCTTGGAAATCAATGATGACAAAATTAATTTGCAGCAAACCTTTTATACATTATACCTCAATCTTCATATTTGGCTTTTAAAATTTTGTTTAAAAAAATCTCAGGAACAAACATGTAATACTACGTATTTTATCTATGGCTTAATTAAAACTTCAAGGAGCAACTGGACTTTAATACCATTAATTGAAGATGTATTCAAAACACTCGTTATTATTATTATTATTATTATTATTATTATTATTATTATTATTATTATTATTATTATTATTATTATTATTATTATTATTATTATTATTATTATTATTATTATTATTATTATTATTATTATTATTATTATTATTATTATTATTATTATTATTATTATTATTATTATTATTATTATTATTATTATTATTATTATTATTATTATTATTATTATTATTATTATTATTATTACTACTTGATTGTGATACTAGTAAGAAAGAATTAATGTTCCAATAGAGTTTATTTGAATCACTCAAATATGCAAGAGACACTTATCAAATGTACAGTAAATAATTGATGAAAATAAATTAACAATTCTTCTTCATCACTTAAGAAATCAAATCTAATAATATACATGGAAATATAGCATCTAGACCACTGGTTTTGTTTGGATTTTTTCTCCTAAAAGAAAACTCAGAAAATGAAGCAAAGAAAAATAAAGTTATGGAATAAATGTGGTAAACCAAGCATCTGGATTCGAACCTGGGAACAAAAGTGTAAAAAAACATGAAAGTAACCTGCAGGACTGTTTTTCAACAGTTTTGAATTATCATGATTAAATATGATAATACCGATTATTAATGTAGCTACATCCTGGATGAAAATATTTTTATATACTCCCATAATCATTAACGTAAGATAATTCTACTGTGTTTGCCATGGTCAAGGAGCAAATAATGATAAATAGCATTTATATACAATACATGAGTAGTTTTCAGTTAAATTGGTATTAACCTTGCAAAATATTCAAATTTACCTCCAAAGAAACCCAAAGAGACAATGTGTAATATTTTATTTATTTATTTATTTTGCCTTTTATTTATATATTTGTTGTTATGTTTAGGAGATAGTTAACATTCATAGAACATTTAAAAAAAGATTTTGACCCCATAAGAAACTATTGAAGTTTTTAAAAAAAAATGTTAATGTATAATAAAAGTGAAAAAGCATGAAAGTTTATATATTTGTCATTTGATAAAGTTTTTAAATCAAAATTATATGCTTATTGTTAGATTTGTGAATTTCAATTGAATAATTGTTGCTATGCCTTGGCAAGTAGATGTGATATATTTTTATCATAAATCTTGGATGAGTGTTGCTGTGTGCTTGACTTTTGAATTTAATGTACTTCATGGATTTTATTCATGGTCAGTAAAACTTATCATTTTGCATCAATACTAGGAGAACCCTGTGTGTATGTGTGAAGCTGTAAATGTTGATTATTGCTGAGGTAGAGTTATCATACTATCTTGAAGGGATATATAGAGAATAGCTATCTCATTCTTTAATTACTATGTATGCAGGTATTAGGAGATTGAGGACTTGATCCCAGCTCCATTTGTACTTATTATCTAAGTAGGGAAATATTTATGTAGTCATGGTAAAATGTTTTGCATGCCTTTTAAAAATAAATTTGCAGAGACTAGTTCCTCACATAATGCTTAGCCTCAGGAAAAAGGCAGTTCCATAGTTTATGCTAACATTTGAAGGTTATAAATAATTTGTTTAATTTCTCTTACAAAGGCACCAATGTGAAGTGCTGAATAGTGATAGAGAATATATGGATGTTCTTGGCATGGTAGTATAAAATTTGCTATGGCAGGGTTAGGGTTATTCTCAGATGTATGGGTTGATGTGGGAGATGACAGAGAGGGTTTTAATTTTTATGCTGGCTAATCTGTAGTCAAATTTTATGGAGGTAAAAATTAAACATTGTCAAGCTGTGGCACATACTAGCATGTCCAAATGTATAACATCACTAGACGAGTAATAGAATGATCATGATTATGGGGGGATAGCAGTGAATATTTAGTATGCATGGAAATAAAACTATTGTTTTATTTATTTCAAACAATAACTTACAATTAATGAATGGTCAGAAAATTTAGATATAATATCTTTGCATAGGAAATAAAATATCTTATTGCTTGTTGGAGTAGCTAAATTTATAATTATTGCAGTGAAGTGGCCAAACAAGTCCGACCATACTTCAACTTGTAAGCCAATATTCCAAGACTCAAGACCCTATGAATGACCACCTTGAAATTACACATAGTACACTCCTTTATCCATGGCCGACATAGGTCAGGGAGACGCAGTAAGACTCTGATAAATAAAAGAAAGGTTCTTAATTGACAAAAAATATATCACTAATTTAATTTAACTAATGCATAGTTTTCGAATATATAGACTATAAATAATAATTTGAATTGGATTGAATTAGATTAATAACGAGACAGAGAATGAAATACATTAAATTAATTATGCATTTATTTACAATTCATATATATATATATATATATATATATATATATTGTAAATAAATGCATATATATAAATGCTATTGTAAATATATATATATATATATATATATATATATATATCATTTATTTACAATAGCATTTCAGTGTAGGATGTATGCAGCAAACATTGGATAGATAAAAGAACACATTCTCTTTTTATATATAATTCAAAATAGCTTTATATAAATAATTTCATTTAATTTTCATACATGGGTTTAACATATGTCCATCTTATGAATTGTTTTACAACTAATACATAAATAATCACTATGTTATGTCTATAAATCTTGTTAAGCCAAATCCTATTAAATTGGTGACTGTTATATAAATAATTATATTGAACCTTGATCATTCTAAAAATTTATTATTTATTGCAAATATAATATTTAACAATGAGCGCATAAACCAGCTCAGGTAACGATCGATCGAACATGGCTTTTGAGAAAAAATTCCATAATGCTGAAAGTGTTATGTTAAGATGGAAGAGTTGGCTGCCTAAGATTTTACCAATGCGCTATGGCACAGGTAAATAACAATAGGAAAAGTCGCTCTGCAGATGGATGAATAACTTCAGGGTTCTTGCAACCAATGCTGGTACCCTGTAACTGATTGCAATGCTACATGAAAAATGAACATTTTGTTCAGAAATGGCAGGGGACTTACTTGCTAACCTGCCCTTGGCTCAGGCTTCACTACTGCTTTACCCTATAAGAGAAGATGTACTGGCAACATCTGTGACTCCATTTTGATATCCATATTATACGTATAGCAGCAAAACGAGAATAATTTTATAAAATAATATATCACATCCGCCAAAGCAAAGAATAGTATATTTCATACTATGAAATATGAGACAATAACATATTAGCTCTATCAAATTGGGACCAACTCTTGTGTAGCCTGATAATAAATGGCTATGCTACTAAAGGGGACATGCTCGATCTATTAGGTTACTTATAGATAATAAATACTTTAAAGAGGGAAAGTATATTTCTATGGACTTAAGAACTTAAATGACAAATATACTTATAAATATGATCAAGGCTAAATTTAATTCTTAATAAAACTATAAATTAAGTTTTTAAATGGTTGATTAAAAGAGCCACATTTCATATATTAAATCATCATAAATAAAAATGACAACGAGTGCAAGGCAAGTCGTTATTATTTTATAAAAATACGACTTCGAAACAGTGCGCAGAAAGTTGATGCTCTAAACAAATTACATGAAGATTTTCCAATAATATCTTCTTAAAAACATAAAATTAAGTGCCTACTGTTTCGAAATATTGGCATATAAAATATAATAAGCATTTAGAATAAGCAAAGAAATATAGACACAACCACAGTGATATAACTTTAAATTTGACACTAATAATTTCTTTTAAATGAAAGGAAAATATAAATTAGTCAGATAATTTTAACTTCAACAACATTAAATCTTGATAGCAATTTACATATTATTTTAAGTATTAAATGGATTTTAAATTTTGGTTACATTTAGTTTTACAATTATTTTAAAGAGAGTTAGCTTACTTATAAAAAGATTTACACACAGCTCTGCGGTTTGAAAAATAAAATGGTACAGGTATTATTTGTCTGGACTGCAAGTTCTTGGCTGTAGGTTTGGTGAGTTTGACTGGGCAGCTGGTGGCATCATTTTTACCATTCTGTAGGCTTATCTTTGCAAGTGGCATGATGGTGATTCAGGCATTGCAATGAGAGAAACCCCTGTTCTCCCCATGGAGTAACAGCAAAGAAATGCCCACTTTTAGCTGGACATATTAAACATTAAACAGAGTGGAGACTGGCTGCAATTTTATCTACAAATATGGTTGTCTTTTGTTTAAAAATCCAGAGTATTTATAGGTTTTCTCAAGCACTTACATTATCGGAATCTATCACCTCAAGACTCACCAAACTCAAGAATTTAATTAAATATTTTTAAATTTATAATCCAGATTTACTTATGTTAGAAACATTCCATAAGCTATTATTATAGTTAAGATTTTTCATTGCAAACAATGTCCAATTTACATTTTAAAATCACTTAATCTTATCTAAGGAGATTTTAATTAGTAAATTTTGAACTAGTTTTACTTTTTACCGATTCCAGATGTGGTCGTTAATGACACTTGTTTATGACCAAAAATCTTTTGAATTACTTGACCAGCTTTTATTTTTAATCTTACATAAAATAGAAACTCTTTTATTAAAAACAACCTTTCAACATTTTTTTTAAAAATGAAAACCTTTTTAACATATTTTTTTTAAATAACTCATCAACATATTTTGATATAACTTTTAAATATATCTTTGAGAAACTTTTTCCCTGAAATATATATAAAACAAGCTTTTAATAGATTTTTAAAGAAACATTTAATATTATTTTTAGATAATGGCTTTTACATATTTTAAAATCATGCCTTCCTTCTATATAGCACAGATTATATATCCACATACAAATTTACAATATTAACAAACAAAATTAAGAATTTACTTCTAACTTAAATAATAGAACAAGCATTTTTAGAAATATTAAGTGAATTTAGTACGCTATAATTTTCCTAATCCTATCTAATTATAGCGTTGGTTCGCACGTAAATATATAATACTGATAAAACAGACATGAGCTAATTTTAAATTTATTAACATTAAATAGGTTCGAACTTAGCACAGATGAGTGTGTCATTAGGTTTGCTGGTGAAATGATAAGGGCTTGGAAAGTTATCGTTTCAATATATATATATACTACTATTATTATTATTATTATTATTATTATTATTATTATTATTATTATTATTATTATTATTATTATTATTATTATTATTATTATTATTATTATTATTATTATTATTATTATTATTATTATTATTATTATTATTATTATTATTATTATTATTATTATTATTATTATTATTATTATTTATAGTGCTTAAATTATTATACCTTATTAGAATAATTTCGTGCTAATCTGAACTCAGTTAATGTGGGTTTTATTAGGAAAGAAATTTTTATTTTTATTTTTACAGTGGATATAATATTTGAGATTGTTGTGATACTACATATGTGTGTTTCTTTTATTATTTAAGTATAATAAACATTTGTTATTGTGATAAATTTACATATGTGTCTTGTATTTTGGTATTTGGATGTCTAGAACCTTACACCGCCTGAAAAATGTATATTCTATATACTACCGTAACCAATTTTATAAACGTGGTATAAATACAATGTGGTAATATCAGATCGCATTTATATTTATGAATTGTCTTATATTTGTTGATTTCCATAATTTATTCCCATAATTGATTTCCATAATTCATTTTCATAATTTACTTCCATAATTCATTTTCATAATTTATTTCTATAATTCATCTTTATAAAATATCAACCAAGAAAGGTTTTTTGTAGGGGGAGGGATGATCATTTCATGTGGATCAATAAGATAGCCGTTCATAAAATGTCATAGATTTAAAAAGTACTAGTTAGTTTTGACAAACAGATGATACGAAATAAAATAAAATAAGAGAAAATAGTCAATTCAGATATGTTAAACTTAGTTATTTAGTTCGTTGCAATGGAATGAATATTAAGAGTAGACATAAAATCCCGTTTCTGCTTTTGGTATTTATTATCATTCCCACTGGTAAACTCACATTAAATTTTAATTTAGTAAGTTATGGGATTATATCCATCGGATCGTAATGAGTTATTAATAATTAATAATTGCACCTGACAAGCAGATCAATACCTTGAAAAATTTGAGTACTTCGATTATTAAATTTAAGAGAGCTAGCTTGGAAGTCAAATGGTGTAAATGCTAAAAATTGGGAAATACCATTTTGATAATAATAATTAATCTGTAGTTAATTGGAATAAAAATTACATTCCATTCTGGTAGGCCTATGGGTGTGTTTAAGGAAATAAGATTGAGAGTTGTCAGTTAAGAAGATATAAAGGAGAACATTACTCAAACATTTAATGTTATATAATTGTGACTATTAAAAATAATAGATGCTGAGAACGAAAATAATAGTAGTTGGATCAAATGGGAAGGATTTATAACATTTCTTTTATTTTACTTTGAATTAAATAATAATCTAATAATATATATTATAAACATAAGTTAAGTTCTGGAAGAAAGTTGTTTATACTATTTTGTTAATAGTAATAACTTACCACGAGAGTATTTACCTAATTGTTATTAAGTTCAAAATTAAGACCATAATAAAAATTGGATTTATCAATATTATATTTTGTTTTGAAGACATTTTAATTACTTTCTTCATTGTATCTTATAGTAATAAGCATGAATGATGATCTCTGGTGGGCATTACAATTTCATAGTTACAATTTGGCGCCCAGATATACATAATCTTATTAGTAGTATTATTAAGTAAACACACCAGCATTCCTCCTTATTCGGTTCCAGTATTGTTTTGAATCAACTTGCATAAAGTTGAGGTTAATATATATATATATATATATATATTAACCTCAACTTGCATAAAGTTGAGGTTAATATATATATATAATAATTTTCTATTCATTTTAATAAACCAGTAGTCAACTAAATTTATTGAAGGTTTATTTTTAATTTAATATGATTCATATATTTGTCTTCTTTTTGTATTTTTTAAGGTAATTTAAAGGTTTAATGTTTTTGTAACCTCAATTTTACATCCATGTGTTAAGTAATAAATGTATAAAGCAGATTTATTATCTTATCTATTAATTGAATTGTTCCATTCTTTAGCTTTTTTCTCTAATTGTTTCCCAGTATAAAATCGTAGTGCCAAAGTCAGACAGTCTTACATATAATTCTTTTTTCTGTATTTTACTTCATCTCTTAATTTATAATTACTTATTAATTTATTCAGACATTTACTATTCGACTATCCAATATTTATGGGCTTATTAATATAATCTTTTTTTTATTTATGTATTGTACATTTTGGGATAATATGAAAGTTTGAAGCATTTTTTATTTGAACTATTTTTACTATCATTATTGTAATCGTTTTTCATAGAGATCTAACATTTAGTATACATTATTTAGAATAAAAAAACTATATTTAATAGTTTTGGAATTGTGGCCATTATTATTAGATAATTCAATAAAATGACTCTTTGGTAAATGAGCTATATTTTATCTGTATTATATTTATCTTTTCTCTATTTAAAATTTTTAATAACTTAATTTATTTAGAATGGATTGTGTAATGTAGTAATTTAATTTTTATATGGTTTAAAATATTTGTTTTAAAAAAGGTGTCACTCAGTTAGTACATAGAAGTATTTTAACTTTAGATCCTTTTATTTACTACAATAAATATTCAGTATACTGAATGAATATGTTATGTAACTTAATTTTAAATACTTTTTTGCAAATGTTAGTTGTCATAATTATTTTCTTTTTTAAAATCTAATATTATTTGTTTAAATGCTGCAGTAATATGATTTAATCTTTGAACTAATGTGTAGCTCATACATTTCTCTAATTACATTAGAATAATGGCAATATTCTTTATACAATTCTGTGTGACACAATGTAGTCAATAGATGCTAGAAAGTTTTAATATCAAAATCCCTATGTAGTGTCTATTTATCCAATATTCCCAGACTAGTTTTTGTCCTGTGACCTTCATTAGTAAAAAGATTTTGCTCTCTCATCTAAAGCTGCTCACTGAAGAAGAACACAAGTTAGAAACTATTTTGAAAATATTGGATGAGTAGGCATTAGATAGGGATTTTTATACACAGACCTTCTAGCATCCATCGATTACTATGGCTTGCAATGAGTGACACTACTATATGGAGAGAGTTACTACTGTTTTAACCATTTATATAGGCATAAAAATGGTGATTATTTGACGTTTTAATAGATTAAAATAAATATTTTTATTATATGTTATTCTTCCTTAAATAACTCATTAAGAAATGGTATCCATGTGAGAACAAAGAACTATAATTTAATATTTTATTTGAATGGTTTCTTTTATCATTAAAAAATTATTGGTATATCTACACTTTAACTTATAAAATGACATTAGGATACCTTTTATAGGTAGGTTGTAAGAAGAAATTAATAGCATATTTAGTTACTTATGTTTTTTCTACAAAGGTGAAGGGTTATATGGTTTCATTACAAATATTTGCTTATGTGGATTCTGTGGTACATCTTATATGTAAAATAGTTAATTTCAATTATACAGTACTAAATTTTGTTAAAATTCTTTATCATATATTCTTTTCATTCCCTAAAATATATTTTATGTTTGACTATATATATATATATATATATATATATATATATATATATATATATATATATATATATATATATATATATATATATATATATATATATATATATAATATACTGTAAGGGGCCAGTAGATGTCAAAAGAAGAGGGGGAGCAATTTGACTATGGTCAGACCTTGGGTTTTTTAGTAGGATGCTGGAGATGATGCAACAAAAACTTAACCAATTGAATCTACATTAAATAAACTAGTTCTGTACCTATTCATTAAATTTAGATACAATTTGGGCTAGTTCATCCACATCTCACCCCTTTCTGCCTTTGTTATGCCTCAGTATTCAAACTCATGGAGAATTATACCTCTGAGTTTTTTCAGGGATAAACAAATGCATATAAAAATGGCCACACTTCTATATAGGTTACAACAAGTATTGCTATTCACCTGGGCATCTTTCAATATCAGGATATAAGAGCGATATGCATGTGCATATTTAATAATGGTGGTTCATTGACTAATGCAAAATTGATGTAATAAACCAAAGACCATATTAAAATGAACAAATTTTTTAAACATTTATTGATTAAGAGTAACAAAAAAAATATTTTAAAAGTATCACAGAAAAAATATAATTATCCATGTCAGAAATGGATTACTATCATATTCATAATTGAATGTATTAATGATTCTATACCCTGTCCCAATGGTAGTAATTCACTATGGCAATAATTATTTACAAAGTAAAGAAAATGTAAAAGTAAGAATAATATTTTAAATGGATCACAAAGTTAATTAGCTAAATTAAATATTCTATTAATATATTTGTAGTAGCATCATAGGTAATTCCAAGTTGATGATGTTTCATCTTATTAGGGACCCCCTATCTAGGTATAAATACCTACTGTTGATAGAAAAGGATATATGTACTAGAAGATTAGTCATTCACACTGAAAATAAACATATAACAATAGTTAGTTAACAGATAACAAATTATGTCCTGTATAAAGTGTATGTGTTTAATATGGAATAATAATGAAGTTTTTACCTTCATTCTATATTATGATGATTATGTTGCTATGGATGAAAAACCAGTCTCAACTTTATTTACAATAAATAAATAAAAATATTTAACTAAACACAACCATACTCCCTCTCTTTCCTGATAACACTTATAATGGACTCTTCCAAAGCATAAATGAAAGAAATTCATGCTTCCAAGTGTGAAAATAAAATTGAAAATAAGAAAAAAAATTACAAAGATAATTATATGATAAAAATAAGTAATTAACTTAAAGTTCATTTGATGATGTTCATTAATGTTCATGAATTTGGTGCAAATATGTTTCATAATACAGTCTATTCTTTTGAACCACTCTCCTTATGTGAAAGATTGATCACTCAGAGAAGTCTCTTCATACTGCTTAGAACAGTAACATGCTGATTCTCTCCATTGGTCATTTATTGATGCAGCTGTAAACACTTTATGCAGGACAAGAAATCATTTGGCATTTTTAAAATGTAGGTATCTGAAGTTTCCATGATTTCATGGCAGGGAAAATAATGATCACCTTTACAGCATGATTGCTTTAGCTAGAATACATTGTAGAATACTTTATAATATCACTAAACCTATATAATTGTAATTTAGCATTAAACACTTATTTGCACATAAAAGAAATTATTTCATATTTTTATTTTACTGTCGGCAATATTTTGTTCTCCTTTTCCATTTGGATTCAAATGATATTATTATTCCTTCACTACTAGTTCTAAAATATATTTATTAATTTGTGAAATTATAGAAATATATTTATTAATTTGTGAAATTATAGGAAATATATATTCTTATTCCAACTATAACTGTTAATTGGATGTGGTCTTATACTATTAGGTGTTTATAAAACAATCACTCCACTTTCTCTTGCATTTAAAAATATTTTAATGATGTTAGCTTTCTATAGAAAAAGCATTATTTTGAAAAATGATAGATCTAAATTGATTTTTCTTTCATACTCGACCTGTTTGGTACATGAAACTTTTCATTTTTTTCTAGATTGATGCAACTTCCTATTGTTATGATTATTATATCAATAATAATCCATTTGAAAAATTGCATAATTGAATTCTAATTTTATTTCACATTTGATTGCCTAGTAGTCAACTTGACACTTGGTCTTTACTATGTTTACTAAGATTTTAATCAATCTCATAGTACTGTTTAGGTGATGATGTACAACACAGTACTTAAAAGTTTATTCATTGTAATACATATTATTCTTTATAAAGTGTTTCATTATACTTTCTTTCATTAAATGGTATTATTTTATTATGTTCAAAAAAATAGTTGATTGTAACTTTTTTTCAGTTTAATATTAACAAAATAAATATATACATTATGTATGAAATATTAAAATAGCATAGGTAATGTAAAGGTTTCAATCTGAGATGTGGACTAATATTACCTGGTCTGACAAGATGGTAAGGTATCCTTACAACTCCCCTCTTACATAGTTTAAATTTTAATATGTGATGAAAATTTTAACACTTTAACATTGCATACTGTGCATTTAATGCTGGACTAGTTATTTCAAATGAAGGGTCATGAATCCTATCTCTATCATCTTTCTACTTGCTCAACTATGCACAATACTTTCTAATTTTTACTAGGTATTTTCACATTGTGAAATTTAGATATAGGGCTTTTTTTTCATTTGATGGCTTTATGGTTTGAAGTCAATCAGTAATGTGTATTTTATAAATGGCACGTGTTTATTTAATAGCCTAAATCCTACTCCTTTTCAGGATGCTTGACTGGATTTTTGATAGGATTAATGAAATATGGAGCATCCATCATGAATTAACCCATAACATAGTTTGTTCTAAGGTATTCCAGTGATTGCTTTGGCATCTAATAGGTTATACCCTCATCACAATTAACAATACTTATCATTTATATTTTTGATATCAACTTTTCTTATCTTTTTCACTTATAATTTCTTTATTTTCACTTGCACATAAGTTCGGTAAGGTAACCATATGGTTATTTGCACCGCCCAAAAGAAGACTTCAAGATACTGTTTTTATATATACTCCTAATCTTTTCTCCTCCATTTATACAAACTGTATTTGGACCTGACTGTTTTACAAAAATATAAGGTCCTAAATATGGGTAGTAAAATTTATGATACATATTTCCTTGTGTAGATCTAGAGTGAGGAGTCTTTAAAAGACTTTATCTCCTATTTTAAACTTATTTAGAGTCCCCCCCCCCACTTCTTTTTATTTTCTGATTTACCTTCTGATTGAAGCTTTTATGTGTTCTATGTATACCACTTTCTATGTCAATTTCATAGTGGGTATCATGGATTGATATTTTACAAATAATGTAAATATGGGTTAAGTAAAGTGTAGTCTAATGGGTGTAAATCCAATAGATTCATTTATGCACTAATTGATATAATTGACTACATGTTTCATTTGCTTTATCCACCCCTTATTCTCATCTTTTAGGTATATCCTAAACAAATGTCTGAGCTCTCACATTCAATGTACACAAATGTTGGACTGTCGATTCATAATCGATGTGAACACATGTCTGATCTTAGGTTTTTCCATCCACTTTTTCTATTCTTTGGATAAGTAAGATGTAAATTATCTGTTAAGATACTGTCAGTCTTCCATATCAACATGAATTGAAGGGTTACTAATACTCTGATGGTGTATCTAGTATTAGCTTGGAGTATTAGGTAAGTAGAAATGTATTTGGAAAAAAGATCATATGTGACATATGTATTTTTGTTTATTAAATGTGGTAGTGGCCCTTAATAATCAATCAGCAGAATCTTATTTGGTCTTTCTGGTATGATTGATTACATAATATTAAAGTAATTGTGTTTCACTGGCTTGGTTTGTAAAAACACTAGACAATCTTATAGTGATTTTAAGATATCTTGATATATTTTTGGCCAGTAGAACCATTTTTAAAGGTAAGTTCTGTCTTATGGGCATCATAATGTCTGTACATGATTGAGGCTCTTAGTGATGCTAGTATTATTATACTCCACTCATTAGTACCTATATTTACTTTGTATAATAAGACCTATTTTTCTAGCTTGTAAAAAGAAAAATCTTTTGGTGCATGCAGTAAGATTTTTATGATTAGGTTAAAATCTACATCACTGTATTGTGTTCCTGGTATGTTATGCAAATTATTCTCTACATTATCAGCTATCATCATTTTGACATTAGTAATGCATTATCTACCAATAGGTGATTCTATTCTGATGTACATGGATTTCAACTAAGCAGATCAGTCACAATGTTTTCAGCTTCCTTGTATTATCACATGCTGTAATTGAATTCCTGCACCAGCAAACTCCATCTTCCTGGGTGAGTATTGTTAGGTAATTAAGAAATTTAATGCTTTTGTGATCAGTGATCGCTATCACTTCCAATCCGAGAAGCATTTGTCAAAATTTTTGAAAGACCCACTCTGTTGCTAGTGTTTTTTTTCAGTATCCATATAATTCTAGACTCTTTAGGAGGGGCTAATGAAGCAGTGGATGCCAAGTCAGCTTTGCTCCTGGTTTGGGAAAATGTTTATCCTAACCCAAAAGCACTACTGTCCATTTGGACAATATTAAAACTAGGGAAGGCTTACATGGTTTGCTCTAATAACACTTTTAATATTTACAAATGCCTGATCTAGCTCACTTGTCCTATTTTATCTTTTGTATTTTTTAATGAGTTTTAGAAATGGTTCCATGTGGTAAGAGAATTTCTAGTAAAAATGATTATAGAAATTGCACAGCCCTAAAAAATCAAATTTGCTTTCTAGTGGTTGGTTTTGGAAATTTCTGAATGGTAGTAATCTTGTCTAGATTAGATCTTATCCCATGGCAACCAATTATGTAGCCTATAAAGACTACCTTATTGCAAAAAAAAAAAAAACATGCTCTTCTTGAAATTTGTTTGCAATCTCTTTCTTGTAGCACTTATTAAAAAATAGTAAGGTATTGAAGATGTCTTTCCATCATGGCAGATGCACAAATTACATCATCCACATAAATAGTTATGATCTGTTTAATCCCAGGAGATATAGTTTTGACCTATCATCTTATTAGACCAGCACAATTAGTGATCAATTCAAATGGTATTTTATTAAACAGATAAATGAATCTTTTGTATCAGATGGCAGTGTATTGGTGATATTCTGGATGAACTTCAATCTGCCAATAGCTGGAGGATAAATTGAAAGTGGAGAACATTTTCTTATTTACAAATTTCTTGAATAAATCATGGATATGCAGTGGAATTTTCTTAACAGGAACTGTAAATTTGTTTAGATGCCGAACATCAAAACAAAATCTCATCAAACTATCTTTCTTCTTCATTGTTACAACTGTATTACAGTTAAGTGAAGAACATTTGTAAATAATCATCCAATAAAACATTTTGTTAATATGCTATCTCTTCTCAATACTGGCATGGAATAGGGTAGAATTTGGATTGAAGTGGTTGGTCATGGATCAGTTTTATTCTCAGTTGATACATTTTTATTACTACTGGTATCTCTGTGAAAATTGGATAGAATTTATTTATAAATGATCACAATTTAAGTACATCATTGCTTCCAAGTAGATTGGATTTGGATATTTTATTTTTTGAGTGCATCAGGAATGGTAGTTATTATACAGTCAACTTCATTTATGTCAAATCTTGGAAGTAATAGCATGTCTAAGTTTCCATCATTTACTCTTACTGTCTTATCACAGAAATCATTAATGCAATCATTTCAGTGTAGGAAGTATGTCCATAAGTTGACTACATGTATGATAGAGTATTGCTTGGCCAATTTTCCTGTGATCTCAGGTTTGTTTGGTGCCAGGTTAGCTGTTCTATTGTTAGCCATGACAACATGAATCTATTTCAGTGGCAGGATTCAAATGTTGGAGTTTTTGGTCAGATGTTCATGATAAAACTTATCTGATACCATTGATATCTGGCTACCAGAAAAAACAAAACTTTGCTTGTAGACCTCAAATAAAATTTCTTTCATGGGGCAAATTTATAAAGTCAAATTAGGTGCATTGTCGTTCCATGAACACATTAGGTTAGGGATTCCCCAGTTCACAGTTTGTTCTATGTTTGTCATTGTCTTTTTGGTCTCTTGGAGTAAGGAACCTGGCCTCAAGTACCTTTTTAGTTTGGTTTCTGTTGGGTTTTTGGAGGATAATAACTGCAACCTGGCTTTGAGGATTTCCCTGGGATATTGGGAGAGATAATTTTGGATTTCCCATTGTTAATTTGAGTCTTGTTAGGTGACAAGATGTACGAAAAAATTTGTAACACTGATTTTTCTTTCCAATGGTTTGGATCATTGTTGCTCTTTCATATTTTGTATATGTAGCATTAACTGTGGCTTCCTCTTTTCTTTTCTAAAGATTCTAGTGGATAGGTTGACAGTGCTTAGGTCTATGTTATTCAACAATTTAGCTACTTGTTAAATACTTTTGGCATTCATACACAAAAGTGATAGTATTGCTATTCATCAAAGCATCTTTCAATATTAGGATATAAGAATGGTGTGTGTGTGCGCATATTAAGAGTAGTAGTTGGTTGGTGAATGCAAGATTAACATGATAAACCAGGACTTCTTAATTTTTTTTCATTCATGACCCCTTTTTATCATCAACATTTTTCCATGATAGATATTAAATACAAAATAGATATATAAAATATTACCAGAAATAATTTTTTTCTTTGGTAAACAATATACATATGAAAATAAGTAGTTTTAGGATTTATTTTATGTATACAAAAATTAATGAAAGAAAATAACATTTTAATAAGATGGATGTGCTTGTATCTTGCTGCATAAGAAATTAAGTTTTGGTGAAATATTTGATACTGCTGCATGTAAAACATCTTCAACATTTCTCAGCATTGAATAATATTTGGATTTAATATATATATATATATATATATATATATATATATATATATATATATATATATATATATATATATATATATATATATATATATTATATATATATTATATATATATATATTTAAAGCTGAACAAGTCATTTTGCATAAGTATGTGGTGTTGAATGGCAGAAGAACATTTAATGTCATTTCAGAAATTGTGGGAAATACAGTTCTAGCTCTAATCTAGAAGTGAGTCAAGGATTTTTGTGGAAAAGCAAGTTTTAAGTTTAAATCACTTAATAGCTCATCAAATTCCTTTTGCACTTTATATGGCAAGTGATTAATCTCATTAATGTCAATTAAAATGATCTTTGAATCCAAGATAACTTTTTGAAATCTTAATTTAATATAAAATATTCCAAAACTGTGTTTCTGTGGTTTTTAAATGATCTATGATAATTTTTGCAATTAAGGTTTTACATTTTTTTTACAATTATAAAATATAGTCTAAACTATTGCCAATGAATCATTCCCACCCTATTTTTTCATATTAAAACCTTCAATTTTATCATTCAAAGTAAATATACTGCGTTTTTTTCCTTGAAGAGAGAACTTTATACCATTTAGCTTCTCAAAAATATCAGATAAATAGCACATGTTTGATAGCCATAAGTCATTTTGAAAAAAAAAAACAGCAAAATCAGATTTTTGGTCGAGAGGTCAGCGCGACTGCCTTAAAAGCAATTGCCTGGGTTGCGGGTTCATGTCCCAGCCGATGCTATAACACTTGAAAAAAAAATACAATAATTTATTTTTTTAAATAACAAAAATCTTTTTAAACTTCACTCTCTGAACATACATCTTACTTCTGCATGTAATAATACATTTTTGTATTTAAAGTCCATGCCCTTACAAAGATTTGAAAATAAATGGTTTGTAAAAGTATGTTTTTAATAACAATTATAATTTTGACAGCATCCTGAAGCACTTTGTTCCATTCCATTGCTAATTTTTTTGCTTCAAGGGCCTATAAATGGATCAGACAGTGTGCAAATGTTACATGATTATTACCAGAAGGTTTAACAAATGATGTAAAACCAATATATTCACCAGTCATTGTTTTTGCACAATCTGTAATACTCCAAAGCAATTTTTCCATTGTAAACCTCCAGTTTTAAAAAAATTTTCTACTCTATTATATATGTCTTCCTATCTTGTAAGTTCTTCCCAAAAATGACAAAATAACAATTATTTTTCAATGTTTTCCTTATAAAAGTATATGACATATGCTAATACTAGATATTTTTGAAATATCAGTTATTTTGTCCAACTGAATTGTAAATATTAGACTTTCTTTAAGACTAGTAATAAGTTGCTCAAATTGGCCATTGCTAATTTCAGAAATTCTATTAGTCACAGTGTAATTTGACAAAGGAATTTTCTGAAATTCATCACCATATTTACTTTCATGAAGTATTTCTACCATTTTAATAGCAGCTGGTCAAATAAGATCTTCACCAATGGTGTATGGCTTTTTTATTTTTAGCAATCAGATATGAAACTTCATATGATGTGAGTAAATATTTTTCATTAACAGTTATAAATTTCTCAAAATATTGCTTTTTTTTTATTTGAAGTTTTCAACAATCATTTGAAATATTTTTTGGTTTATTGACATATGAAAAATGCTTGAATTCAAAATGTATTTTTAATGTTGATGGTTTCATACCTTCTATAAATAAAATATTGCAAATTAAACAAAGACGTTGATCATTACCATCACAGTTGTTGAAAGTAAAGCCAAATTGAAGAAATGTCTCATATTTTTTTTCGTGTCTGAGATGCCTCTTTCAGATTATGAGATCCACCTTGAAGAGACTTTGTAGCATTGTCATCTGCATCATTACTTTGGTACTCAAGTTCAACCATTTATCCATGGATAAAAATTACTTTTATCCTAAAATATAAATAAAATAACAGTATTTATTAGTTAGCAGAGGCACCAAGTGGCCGCCATATTTTTTGTTTAATTATTCGAAGCACATTTACTTCCATATGTTCTATTTTTTTAATATCCCCATATGTTTTATTTTGTACAATTTAAAAATATCAATAAATCAATTATAAATTACCTGTTAAGTTTAAAAAGTAGGAATACATTTTTATTTGTTAATAAATAAATGACAATAAGTTTCAAATAAAAAATAAATGTTTATATAACTAATAGTATGATAAATTTTGAATAAAAGAGTGAGAAAGAAAAGTTTACAAGCATTTTTATGTATAAAAATAACATCTTTTAGAATATTTATTCAAATAAATACTAACCTTAGTCGAATAAAACAATAAAATAGAATATTGTATTGTTCTTGTGATGTGGACACTTGTTGAAATGAAACCAAAACAAATAATGTGACTGGAAATGCATTATATAACAATGACTCCAATATTATTTTCACCACTGCAGTATGTATGTATATATATATAATTAAGAGCATGCTAATGAGCTCTAAACAAGCTTTTTTTTATTTTTTTTATTTTTTATGATAAATACTAATACAAGAGAAGGAATTCAAATCATTTTTTATCTTGTATTGTCCCCATCCGCAAATTGGTTTCGACCTATAGGTCTCTTCAATGAGGAGTTGGGACACTAGATTAAAAAAAAACATCTCAAGCTAAGAATTTATCTAAAATATAATTGTCAAGAAGAAGATCTGAAACTTTTAGACATCTACATGTCTTTAAAGTCACTCCAACTAAAAAAATGTTATGGGCCTGAACTTAATTCAGATACTCCATATATTAGTAGGCTTAACCATTTAATTTAGCCAAAGTCATCCCAACAGCAAAATAATAATAGTAATAATAAAAAGTCAGATGTCACATGGCTTATATATAGCTTGCATTTATAAATTACAAAATTAAGAGCTTGAGTTGTTTTTTTTTTGAATCTAATGTCCCAACTTCTCACTGAAGAGACCCATAGGTTGAAACTGGTGTGGGGATGGGAACAATCCAAGATAAAATGATTTGAATGTCTTCTCTTGTATTTGCATTTATCATTAAAAAAATAAAACAATAAAAGAAAAGCTTGTTTAGAGCTCATTAGCATGCTCTTAATTTTACATATTTGTAAATGCAAGCTATATATAAGTCATGTGACATCTGACTTTTTATTATTACTATATATATATATATATATATATATATATATATATATATATATTGATTCTGAAATAACTTACATGCTAAAATAACAATGAGACACCACTATTATAATGCATTTAGTGTTATTTTTCAATCTGTAAATATAATTTACAGCTCAACATAACCATTATTACCATATTATAATTGCACTGTACAAAAAATGTAATACATCTTTACTCTGCTTAGTAATTAGCTATTTAGTGATATTTCACAATAGCAATCACCATCAATTTGTTCCCATTGCTTCGATTTACAATCGATTATTCACTATAATGATCGAGAAAAAATATTTATTTTTATTTTTTGGGCAGCCATTTTGAATTTTGTGTCACTGATGACATTAGAGAATAGGTATTTTACATTCATTTTACCCAAAAGCAAAAGTACATTACTGTAATACATATACAGGTAATGACTTTGCTGTAATTGTATAGCACATACAATATTTTATTCATAAAACACAATGTTAGTGCTGCATTCAGTATCTTGAATATAGAATGTATAAACTTAAAATATATATAATTACCGAAACTATAATACTGTATACATATAAGTGTTGAATGTCTTTAGAAAAATTAAACTTTATTTATAATGTATAGTACGTGGATTTTTTAAATAAAGTTCATTTTTTCTAGACATTCAACACCTATATTAGATGATGAAAACAGTAATACTAAAATAAATATCGTCATCACAAACTTTCAGGAAAACACTAAATTCTAATATTAAATTGTGTGTGTGTTCCTTAATTATGTACACCCAAGTAGTTTCAAATCAAAAAAAAAAAACATTTAAAAAAACGTTTAAAAAGAAAAACAGATTGCATTGAAAATAAGTGTTAATGAATAATCTTTCTACACAAATGGGGGGAGGCACTATTACATAACTAAAATATATACAGTAAAAAAAATAAACTTAGTATATGTTTTAGAAAATTTGAACAGTTAGATTTTTTTTCTTTTAAAATAGATTGATTTTTTTTTCTTTTAAAGTTGACTGATTTATGATACGCATTAAGCCTTTTGTTAATCTGGAGTACAGTAATAAGACTTTATGTTCAATTAAATAATTTATAATTAAACATTGTTTTTTGACTTGAATAATTTCACATAAGTAATAAATGCATAACTGTACAGTAATATGTACTGTAATACAAATTTTAAAAAAATGCACTTCAGTATGGATTTTTTTTTCACTACGATAAAAAACTTCTGTGAAAGAATATAAAAACTCTTAAATTCAAATTTATTTTCACTTTCTCTTTCTTTTTGCTATACTGCACTTTTTAAATCGTGAAAATATGCATTTTTTTCCTAGTGATACAAAACTTTTCTTTTTAGATACCATATTTAGTCATCATTGCCATGAAAAAATCAAAAAAATATTTGAGCTGGGAAACCAATGTGGGACTTTTATGTCGACTGGAACAAAGCATTTTTTTTGCCATAGACCCCAATTATAAATACGTATTCTGTATATGATATTCTTGATTAATGATGAGTTTTGGAGGACTAATTGCCATCACTAAGATGGGTAAAGGTGTATATTAAATTAAAGATAATGCAGGAATTGTGACTGATATTTTTTAAATTCATGTATATGAATTAAATTATCATGACCCCAACTTTTTGCTTCATGATCCCATTTGGGATTATGACCCACAGTTTAAAAAATGCAATGATAAAATAAAGACTGGATTAAAATTAACAAATGTTTTAAACAGTTATTGATTAACAGTAACAGAGAAAATAAAAATATTTTAACAATATAACACAGAAAAAAAGATAATTGTCCATGTCAAGAATGGATTTCTACCATATGCATAATTAAATGTGTTAAAGATTCCACACCCTGTCTCAATAGTAGAAATTCATTATTACATTAATTATTAACAAAAAAAAAGTTAAAGTTAATATAATAATTTAAAATGATAATGAAGATAACTAGCTAAATTAAATTTCCATTAATACATTTGTAGTAACATTGCCATTCATTTTAGATTGATGATGCATCAACTTGGGGACCCCCTATCTATGTAAAAATCCCTACTGTTTATAGAAAAGAATTTATGAACAAGGACATTAGTCATTCATACCAAAAATAAACATATAAAGATTGTTAGTTAACAAATAACATAAATTCTGTCTTGCATGAAGTGTATGGATTTAATATGGAATAATAATGAAGCTCTTATCTCCAATCCATATTGTGATAATCAAGTGTTAAGTCACTATGGAAGGAAAGCAAGTCTAAAATTTATTTACAATAAATAAATAAAAAAACTAACTAAACTCAACCATCTCAACTCTTATTTCTGCAACACATATAATGGACTCTTCCAAAACATAAACTAAAAAAATGCAACCTTTCAAGTCTGAAAATAAAAAAATTTACAAAGTTAATTATATGGTGAAGATAAGTAATTAATTTAAAGTTCGTTAGACCATCTTTATTAAAGTTCATGACTTTGGCACTAATGTCTTTTATAATACAATCTATTCTTCCAGATCCCTGTTCTTAAATGAAAGATTGATCACTCAGCAATATCTCTTTATACCACTTGGAACAGTATTATGCTGATCCTCTCCATTGGTTTTTCTATTGATCTATCTGTAAATACTTCATGCTGAACAACAAGAATTTTTGGTAATTCTTAAAAATTATATATTTAAAGTTTTCATGATTACATGGCAGGGAAAATAGAGATTCCCCTTACAGCATGATTGCTTTAGTTAGAATACATTTAACAATACTTGATACTATCACTAAATTTTATATATTTGTGATTTACCATTAAACAGTTCTTTGCATGTAGAAAAATTATTGCATAATTTATCATATTGCTGCTGATATTTTGTTCTATTCTGTTCAAGATTGAATGATATTCTTATTTCTTCACTATTAGTTGTGAAATAGTTCTCTTATATTATGCAATTTCAGGAAAAACATAGTCATTTATTCCAACTATCACTTTTCATTAGAAGTGGTCTTATACTGTTAGGATTATATAAAACATTCAGAATTTTGAATGATGCATTCCATTTTCTCTCACATTCGAAAATCTATTATGATGATGTTAGCTTCTTATAGCAAAAACATTATTTTCAATGATAATGAATCTAAATTGATTTTGCTTTTAATTTCAGCCTGGATTCTCATATTAGTATATGAAACTTTTCATTTCCTTCTATGTTAATATGTTCAATATTTCAATAATAATTTATTTAAAGAATTTCATAATTGAATTCTAATTTTATTTTCACACTTGATTGCCTTGTGTCAACTTGACATTGGATCATTGCTATGCTTACTAAGTTATTAGTCAACATCATTGAACTGTTTAGCGGATGATGTAAAACACATTACTTAAAAGTTTATTTATTTGTATACATATATGTTTAGTTATGCCTTTTAAAGTGTTTCATTATACATTCTTTCAATAATGGGATCCTTTTATTATGTTGTGAAAAATTAGCTTATTGTGACTTTTTTTCACTTTGATGTTAATAAAATGAATATATACAATGTGTATACATGTAGATGTACTTAGAATTATGAAAATAGCATATATGCAATTAGCATATATAATTGAAAGGGATAAATCAGTGATATGGATGAAAGAATATAGGCTGGTGTGACAGGATTGAAATCTACACTTACTATATATATATATATATATATATATATATATATATATATATATATATATATATATATATATATATATATATATATATATATATTTAAAAATATTAAAAATTTTCACTTAGTAGCACTTTCGACTATTGCCGTAGTCTTTGTAACTAACCCTTTGCAAGTCAAACCTTCCGACAATTCTGTTATATTAATGTTTGGTAAGTGCTTGACCATTAATCCTGTCTGTAATTCTATATAAGTAAAGCTTGTTTTATTTCTATTTTGTTTTTATTTTTTTCAATTTGCAATATTTTATCATTGTTGTAATTCAAGTTAAAACCATAAATACATGAATTATTATGATTGTGAAAAACTGATGCTGAAACATTATTATCTACTTTGCAATTTCAATTTGATTTCTGAACTTCTTTTAACAACAGCAAGTGCTCTTTAGTTCTTCTTTCTAATGTGCATCAAGATTAACCTATATATCCATTACCACACCTACATATCCATTTACAAATGATACAATTTTTATTTATAAATGAAGTTTTATCTTCAGAATTATTTATTAATTTGTTTAATGTAGAAGGTGTGTAAAATGCAATATCACATATACCTTTATAAATCTTCCTTATAACATTTACTTAATCACTCAAACTATATGGTATTGATATCCATATTTTTGTTAGCAGGAGTATCAATATTATTATTAAAACTTTTATTCTTATATCTCCTATTAAAATCTCTAATAACATTTCATATATGATTGTAATTGTAACCAACATTTAACAATTCATTCGAATATATTTCAATATTTTTGGCTTTATTCGATGAATATTTGAAAAGACTATTTTTTTCTAAATAAGGAAGACTTCAAAACTGCCATTTTATATTGCATTGGCACTCTTGATTTATATAGAATATAACCTTTTTTTACTATTGGTTTAATAATCATACAATAATCCAGTATACATTGATTTCTAGTTATTTTAAGATCAAGAAACTGAATGCATAATTAATTTTCATCTGTTTTTATCCATTTTAAGCCATTTAAATTATTTAATTCTTTGAACAACTCTTTAATTGTATTTGGCCTGCCACATATAAAAACATCATCAACATATCAATAATATACAGAAATAGTATTTTAATAATGTTTCTTTTTTAAAATATCTTTTCCATATGTAGAAATTACAAAATTATATATATGAGCAACAGATGGTAAACCCATTGGCCAGCCATTGCCCATTTTATAAATTTTTTTTTTAAAAAATTGCATAAAAATTTTTGGCGATAAAGCTTAATGTTTCACATTTAAATTTTATTATTTTCATGTTAACTTTTTTTAACCTTAACAGTTTGAAATAATTTCAAAAGACACTATTCAATTAATTGATCCATACATTTTACTTATGTCTAGAGTGCATATTACATTATTAACATCAATCAGACCATTACAGATTTTATTAACAGAGTCAAATGATGAATATATTGTATAATTACAAAAGCCAAAAATTTATTGTAGCATTTTCTCAATTAAATGACAAATTTCATAATAAAACACCCACAAAAGCAACCATTAAACATAATGGTTCATTCACTTTATGGAGTTTTATATTTGAAAATATATTGTGACATATTTCAGAAGAAGGATAAATCTTATAGTGAGTACTATTATCAATCACATTATTTTTAGCTTTTTTTAAATGTTATTAATAAATTGAATACATAAATTTTCTATACTTATTTTATCAACTTACATAAAAGTAAGAATATTCATTTGAGTAATAACATTGTCATTATAAACAGATTTTGGTAATAAACACAGTCTTAGTCCTTTATCTTCTTTTATACAACTAAATTATTATAAAATAAAATGATAAAAATCAAGTTAGATGTCACATGACCTAATTTTAATTAAGCTTGTATTCTCAAATGTTATATATAGAGTTCACAAAACAAACTCTTAACAAGCTTTGAGAATATCCTCAACCCCAGACCGATTTCTGATCTAGCATCGTCAGTGAAGTACCAGGATATTCATTACATTAAAAATACTAAGACAAGCCCAGCACTTTATCTAATGTATAATTATTGAGAAGAAAATCTAAAACTTTCAGACATCCATATGCCTAAAAATCCAGCTATCTAACTCAAATGGCCATATGGAACTGAACTAAGTTTATATACACCTTATATTAATATTAAAGCATTAGCAATATAAAATCACCAAAGCCTCAATAGCAAAAAATAATATGTTAAAAAATCAAGTCAGATGTCACATGACCTAATTTTGATAAAGCTCATATTTACAAATGTTATATATAAAGTTTGCAAAACAAACTCTTACCAACCTTTGAGAATATCCTCAATCCCAGACTGGTATCAGCATCTAGTGTAATCAGTGAGGTGTCATGATATTCATTAGATTAAATACTAGGGTGAGCCCAGCATTTTATCTAATGTATAACTATTGAGAAGGAAATCTAAAACTTTCAGACAGCAATTTGTCTAAAAATCCAGATATCTAACTCAAATAGCCATATGGGACTGAACTAAGTTCAGATATACCATATATTAATGAAAATCCTGGCACCTCACTGATGATGCTAGATGTGGAAACCAGTCTGGAATTGAGGATATTCTCAAAGCTTGTTAAGAGTTTGTTTTGCAAACTCTATATATAAAATTTGTAAATGTGAGCTTTATTAAAATTAGGTCATGCAACATATGATTTGATTTTTTATCATTTTATTTTTTTTCTATTGAGGCTCTGGTGATTTTATTATGATAAAGCAATTAATATATGGTGTATCTGACCTTAGTTCAGTGCCATACAGCTATTTTTAGTTAGATAGCTGGATTTTTACACATACAGATGTCTGAAAGTTTCAGATTTTCTTCTCAATAGTTATACATTAGATAAAGTGCTGGGCTCGTCCTAGTATTTTTAATCTAATGAATATCCTGGCACCTTACTTACGCCCTCTAGATGCAGAAACCGGTCTGGGGTTGAGGATATTCTCAAAGCTTGTTAAGTGTTTGTTTTGCGAACTCTTTATATAAAATTATTATAAGATGTATTTTTTTACATTTAGATATTTGTACTTTCCAATCATAATTCGTTGTATAATTATTTTTTTCTTTATCCTTTTCACTAAATTTTTACAAACCTTTAAAGCACATTTAATTATTCTTAACGAATTTTCAACCAAAATTTCAATTGTAGATCACTGTCTTTCTATTGATCACCAATATATGTTGCATCAAGATTTAATAAATGCTTTTGTTGATAATCAAGTTCCACATCCGATAAATTAACGTGAAACTGATTTTTAAAGACGTTGTCATACGAAAGTTGATTTTTCTATGAAATTCCATACACATTTTTTCATAATATCGATTAAATAACACTTGACAGTTACTTTTAAAATTAAACCAATCAGCCCGGTTATTCAAGTCAATTAAATGATTTAAAGTTTTTAAATATTGCCTTTCAACAAATATCATATATTTGCATACAATCATTTTTATATAACATATATAACATATCGTATTACATAATGATACTGGGAAAGTCAACATTGAGAAAGGTGTAAGACAAGGTGACTCCATAAACTTTTTGCAGCAGTGCTGCAAGAAGTATTTTGTGGATTAAAATGGGAAACTAAAGGAGTGAAAGTAAATGGAGATTATTTAAGTCATTTAGATTTCACAGATGATGTAGTTGTTTTTGCAAATAATGCTTCAGAGCTGCAGGATATGTTGCAGGAATTATCAGATGAAAGTAGGAAAGTAGGACTAAAGATAAATGTTAAAAAGACTAAAGTAATGTTTAATCGCTTTGCTCAAAATATGAAAATAAAGATTGATTATGATGAATTAGAAGAAGGTAACAATTACAAATACCTTGGTCAGATTATTAATACAGATGGAAACATAATGGAAGAAATTAATCATAGAATTAAACTTGGTTGGAGTGCTTTTGGTAGAAATAACTTGATACTAAAAGGAAATATGCCTATGTGTTTGAAAAGGAAGGTTTTTAACAAATGTGTTTTACCAGTTCTTACTTATGGATCTGAGACTTGGACACTTAATAGAAGAGCAATACAGAGACTTCAGACCACTCAAAAAAGTATGGAGAGATGCATGTTGGGAGTAACAAGAAGAGATCGAAAACACAATGTATGGGAAAGAGAACAAACAGGTGTTACTGACCTCATTGAAAAAATTAAAAGATTAAAGTGGAGTTGGGCTGGACATATTGCTAGAAGAGATAATAATAGATGGACAATTGAAATTTTAAACTGGATTCCAAGAGATTGTTAAAGACCCAGAAAGAGACCACATGTGAGATGAATGGATGAAATAAGAAAGTGTGTAGGGGTGATGTGGAGAAGAGAAGCTAAAGACTGGAAAAGATGGATTAAACTTGGAGAGACCTTCATCCTGCAGTGGATTGATAATGGTTGATGATGATGATTCATAGACAACTTGCAAGACTTATTAAATTTTATTTGACAGCAATCCAGATATATTTTTAATCTTTTACAGTTATGTAAAAACTGCAATCTACATTTTAAGTCAATTATTTTGAAAGTTACCTTTCTCCATTCTTTGATAATCCACATTTCTTGTATTAAATTCCATTGATACATATGTAATAGTATTATAATTCGATGTCTGTATTTCTTCATCTTATATAATTGAATATTTATAAATACAGTAATCAGATATATTTTTTAAATTTTATCCACTTAGGAGTCCTTTCGACTATCCTACAATCCTCAGTCTTTATTAACTAACAGTCTGAAAGGCTAACCTTTCCACAATTCTGTGATGTAGATGTTTTCTGCCTGCCTATTAAGTAATGTTTGTAATTGTTTGGTAGCATAGTTTTTTTTAGTTTTTTTGTTGTTAATTTGCACGATTTTAACGTTGTTACTGTCGATCTGCATAAAGAGAATGAATCATTTCATTTAATGGTTGATTTTGGAAGGGTGCTTTTTTATGAAACATGTCATTTAATTGAAAAAATGCTACAAGATATTTTTGGTGTTGGTAAATACACAATATGTTTATCACTTGATTTTGTTACTAAAATCTGTAACGTTATGATTGGTATTAATGATATAATATACACTCTAGACATAAGTGAAACATATGAATCACTTATGGGAATAGCGTCTAAAAATTGTTAACGTGAAAATAATACAATTTATAACTGAAACATTAAGCTTTATCTACAAAAATATTTATGCAGGTTTTAAAAAGGGATTTTTATAAAATGGGCAATGATTGGCTAATGGGTTTACCTACTGTTGCTCAAATATGTAATTTTGTAATTGATACATATGAAGAAACTATTCTAAAAAAGGAATGTTATCAAAATACTATTACTGTATATTATCAATATGTTGATGAAGTTTTTGTATGTGGCAGGCCAAATTCAATTAAAGTGTTGTTCAAATAATTAAATAATTTAAATTGCTTAAAACGAATAAAAACAGATTAAATTTTAATGTTCGTTCAGTTTCTTGTTCTTAAAAAAAACTAGAAATCAATGTATGCTGGATTACTGTATGACCATTAAACCAATAGAAAAAAGAATTTATATTTTATATAAATCAAGAGTGCCAATGTCACATAAAATGCCAGGTTTGAAGTATTTCTTATTTAGAAATAATAGTATTTGCAAATATTTATCAGATAAACGCAAAAATATTGAAATATATTCAAATGAATTGTTAAAGTTGGTTACAATTACATTCATATATGTAATGTTATTAGAGATTTTAATAGGAGATATAAGAATAAAAATTTTAGTAATAATATTGATCCTCTTGCTAATAAAAAATATTAATATCAATACCATATATTTTGAATGATCAAGTAAATTTTATAAGAAAGATTTATAAAGGAATATGTGATATTGCATTTTACACACATCCTACATTAAACAAATTAATAAATAATTCTAAAGATAAAACATCATTCATAAATAAAAATTGTATCATTTATAAACGGATATATAGACGCGGTAGCCGATATAAAGGTGAATCGAGTCTTACGTTGGAAAAAAGAATTAAAGAGCACTTGCTGTTGTTAAAAATAGTTAAGAAATCGAATCAAAACTGCAAAGTGGATAATAATGTTCCAGCATCAGTTTTTGACGACCATAATAATTCATGTATTTATGGTTTAACATCAATTACAACAACGTTAATATATTGCAAATTTTTAAAAAAATTAACAACAAAAAAAAAGAAGCTGTGCTAATATACAAATACAAACATGATTTAATTAATAGGCAGGGAACAAATGTTAAGCTGGAGGAAATGTTAGTTGACAAAGACTACAGAATAGTCGAAAGCTTCTAAGTGGATAATTATTTAACATACATCTGAATACTGTATTTATAAATATTCAATTATATATATATATATATATATATATATGTGTGTGTGTGTACTGATCAAAAAATTTAAGTAAGATATATAAAATATGTCATACCATTGTGTAACTAATCATATTGATAAAATAATATTTCCTGTTTAAATGATTTCAGCTCATACACATTATGTTCTAATAAAAAGGTGTTGGGTCCTCTTTATTAGATGATTGAAATGCCAATTTTATATAAATTTAATGTATTATGTAGGAATAACATAATTTAGCTATTTGCTACAAAAATGTCAAGATGCTGTCATGTGTGGATACACATTATGACCTGAAAAACAGCAATGTGTTTTATACTTTTATAGAGCACTGCTCTCCCTGCAATCACGAAATTTTAAAAACTTCTTGGAAACTATTTACAATGCATGGCTTTACTGCCATATATAGGTTGAACATTTTAAAATTTCAGTAATATTTTTCACCAATTTAGTGTTATCATATTGTTTCAGCATAGCTTAAGGTATAAAATGAGATTGTCACATTTCATGTCATAACTCAAGCTTGAAACACGCTAATGTTTAAAACTTTTGTTGTGAGTAGGGTAAACTATGTTGCCATTTATCACATATGTTGATTCATTAATGGTGTTTCAAGAAGCTTTGACAAACAAACAGTAACTCTTGCAAACCTATCATGAGCATGAAATGCTATTACAATCAGCCATTTTCATATGAGTATATATAAATATATTCAAATTTAATGGCGCACTCAGCTCTAGGTTATAAAGAAGAAAAAAAAAACATTTAATTATACGGACAAAATAACTCATGCATATTTAAATTGCATAAACAAAGAGAAAAATCAATATTATATATATATGTAATCATTTTTGTAGATAAAAGATAAGTTCTGACAAATATTTATTAGTGATGTAAATTGTTTTTCCACGTAGACGGCATATCAATAAATCGTAAAGAATTATAAATCTAGTTTTATGAATTGCTTATTAATGTAACTCTGACTTGAACTTTTAACATGGAATCATTAACTGTCCAAACAAATTAAAATGAATTTTAAATAATACAAACATTTAAATTTTGTATTTTGGAAAATGTATTGAAAACCTAGGTCAGTGTAATTTGCTTTGTTTTTTTGTTTTTCTTTCTTTTTTTTTTTTGGAAATATGCTTTTAAGTAGTAAAATACTTTATGCATAAAATGCATTAAACATAAAAACGTTATCATAAATATAGATATACCTATTCGAAAAAAAAAAAACATAGATATATAAAAATAAATATAATCGACTATTGGATATTGTTATGCTTTAATATTTAAACTCATTTTTTATATCATAATTTTTTGTTTTTGAAATATTTTTTTTGTTTAAACATGCAGAAAAAGGCAATTAAATTGAAGCATTACTTAGATCAGGAATGGATAAACTTTTCTTTGCCAAGGTCAATTTGGCTGTTTATAATATCATTGCCAGGCGATGCTAAATTATCGTCTTAAAATTTGGCCAGTGCATGTGATTAAAAATATATTAATTTACCCATAATCATTAGGTGTGGCAAACTTTTCAACTGGCCAATGAATTTCAATTTTCCCTTTTTAAACAAGAGTTATCATTTTTTTGTGATTTAAAAATAAAGTAACATCGTTATTATTGATGATTGTTCCCCATTTCATGACAATTTCTCCAATTCATCTTGTATGAATATCTTTTTATGTTCTGGATTGATTAATATTTTATAAACATCTCTTCAGAAAATGGTGTAGAATTTTTGACTTCTTTGTACTTTATATAAGACAACTTTTCTATTTAAATATTTTTCCCTTATTATTTTTTTTTGTAATAAGAATATGTTGATAAATAGTGCCTTTTAAAATTGCATTCTTTATTAACTGAAAAGAAACACTTTACACGCTTATCATGCGCATCGTCTTACTATTCTTTGCTATAAAAATGTGATTTGAAATGCATAATTTCTTTGTCAATTTGTCTTATTCTAATTAATGTAAACATGGTGATAAAAAATATTAAATGCAAAATAATAAAAGTGAAAGTGACATTCGAGTTTTAATTCTCTTAGTAAAATGTTCATCTGTGAAAATCACTATAAAAATAAGCAAAATGCAGTCAGAATTATAGATTAAATCTGTAGTGAGATAGTCCACATAATAAAAAGAATTTGTTGGAATATTGCACTTCTGATAGAATGAACTAGAATTACAATAAATTTACAGGGGAAAAGGTGTAGTTGAAAAAAATATTTTATTTTACTTAACTTTTAATCCAATATTTGTACTACTTGCTATGTTTACGAAGAGAAATTAAACATGACCGCTTTATATAAATTTGTAAAAATGTCGGAGTGACAGATTGAGCACTTTTAAGGGCCAGAGTTATCCCCAGATCTGAGAATTCCCACCTTTGACGTAGATGGTTCAAAAAGTATAGAATAAAATTATAATAAAAAAAATTAAATTGTTGACTCTTTGAGCAATATTCATGTGGTATTTAATTACCAAAAATTAATCTGTATAATTCCTTCGCTAACTACTTATGCTAAATTGTATAGGTCATAATTATGATAAATATAGTAAAATATTGATCATTCAATTATAAATATTTTTATACCATTGTATCTCTACTTAAGTTTAATAGTATCAACTCTTTATAAATTGCTATACTAGATTTTATGCAATTTCAAATCGTTTCTCAAATAGAGATAAAATTTAATTTCTATTTGCATAGTTATTTTTTATCATATATATTAAAAGGACAACAAACGGTAAAATAAGCATCAAAACTTCTTTCGTAACAATGGTATTGGTAAAATAAAAAAGATAGACAGAGCCTAAATTCATGTAAGGATATGAAATACCGCTAATTATTACTGAAGTTAGCATTATATTATATTTATATTTATAAATTTTAGAGACACCGTCTAACCTCATGTGACTAACCGCAAAATTGTAATATCTTTACTTTTTAATTAAAAAATAATTAGATACTTTTTATACGCCAGATACTGCAAAATTTAATTCGCTATTCTTGAAAATAAAATCTTAATTTTCTTTTTGTTTGAAAACGTTTCTAGTTCTTCTAAATCAATGTTTTAATGTTAAACAAAGTGTTCACAATCAATATTAATAACAAACCTTTTCACACAGAGTTATTCAAGCTAAATATATATAAGGCATTAGATCTGAGAACTGCTTTTTTATATCATATTGTATATAAACCACTAAGCATCACATGATCACCAGCTCTTATAATAGCACATAACTGTTATTAAACAGGCAAAACTCTCCATACTGTAGTGTCACCCTGTACCAAGTAGAGCAATCCATGGATGCCAGAAGGCTTGTGCATAAAATCCCCATCTAGTGCTTACTCATTCAATGACCCCAGACTTGTTTCTGGTTTGTGGCCTTCATCAGTGAGGAGCCTTGGATCTTAGAAGACTGCTGGAGGGATGCATTAGCTCCTAAGATCTAGGTGCCATGCTATGAGATCCAAGGCTTCGCACTGATGAAGGCCACAATACATACACAAGTCTGGGGATATTGGATGAGTAGACAATAGATAGGAATTTTATGCACAAGCCTTCTAGCAACCATTGATTGCCCTCATTGGCACAAGATGGCACTACTCTATGGAGAGTTTTGCCTGTTTAATAACTGTTATGTGCTAGTATAAGAGATGGTGATCATGTGATGCATAGTGGTCTAACACCAATCCTGGCCAATAGGATAGTGGTGGCTATGGTTTTTAAAGATCCAAAGACACCAAAATGCATGTGTGCTGAACTGAGTTCAGACCATACGACTATATAAGCTTTTGTGCTTAGATTGAAAATATTATCGTGTTTTCAATTTAATTCTCATAGTTTTATAGATAAGTGGAGATAAAAAGAGGCTGCTGGGGTGTGCATTAGATCCTAAGACCTAGGTGCAGTGCTCTCAGATCCAAGGCTCCTCACTGATGAAGTCCAGAAACTAGTTTGGGGATATTGGATGAGTAGGTACTAGATAGAGAATTATATGCACAAATCTTCTGGCATCCATAGAATGCTCTGGTTGGCACATGGTAGCTCTACTGTATGTAGAGTTTTGCCTGTTCACATTGTATATGCTAACAAATCAAGTAATATTGTAGTAGCATATATATTCATCTTTGTAAAAGAATTTAAGTTATTAACCATATTTTATGTTCAGATGTCATATATTTATAACTATACAGGCAGAATGATATGGGTTCAAAATGTTCGAGGTTATAAGTATAAATATTTGAATTTGATTGTGAACAAACAATAAAAGATGTTTGTTAAATGCTTTCAATTGGAAGTTATTATTAATAAAAGAAAAAGTCAGAAATTAGTCGGGATATAAAAATTTAAATTCACTATATACATCAGTTATCATCAATTACTCAAGTTTATTGTACAGGGAATTAAAGAAACAAAAGCTACTTTTTAACATTTTGTTGCATATAAAATCATATAGCGCATTATCATCATATAGCAATCTTATAACTATCAGGCATTTTATACAGCACATTATATATTGTCAAAAAATTGCCACTACACTAATTAATTAAGTTTCCTAAATGCATCGATTAATATTAAGACATTATATAGTAAATATGCATGCAGATAAAAAGTCAAAAAATACAAATTTGGTTTCGTTAGAAAGTGGGTGTGTTTCAGTTAAGCAGATATATATGGATAATCATTGCAAAATTCTTCATTATATTTTTTTAAATTCTTTTTTCATCGAATTTGGAAAGGCCAATTCTTTTACAAATGGATGCCGTTAAATAATAAATGCAATCTGAATGAAAAAACTTTGGTTAAGTTTGGTATAATTGGTTATAATGATAACAAATTTAATCATGCCAAGACATACAAAAAATCTTAAATTTATCAAGCAGTCTAATTCTACTATTTGAAAAACTTGGCTTGTATAGAAGATATGCTTTTTCCAATTACCAGATTTAATAGCATAATAATAAAATACTATTTATAGATAGACATTGATTTAATAGTTTAATACTTCTAGGTAATATATGTACCCTACCCTACTACTATATTTACCAATATCAAGCTTATACTTAAGAATAACCACTAAACTTTTAATGTAGCAGGAATTAAAGCAAACTATCTAACATGCCTGGAATTTCTAACTATTTTGTTAATATAGAAGCAGTAGTAGTAGCAGTAGTAGTCGTAGTCATAGTAGTAATCATAGTAACTAGTCAGGCATTGTAGTAGTAGTAGTAGTATGTAGTAGTAAAAATAATAATAATAATAATAATAATAATAATAATAATAGTATTAATACAATGCATACTACTACTACTACGACTACTACTACTACTACAATATGATACATAATAATAATAGTAATAATAATACAATTTGACTACTACTACTACAAGTACTATGTGTTACTACTATTAATACTACTACTACTACTACTGGATAATAATAATTTCAATAATACATAATTAATAATAATAATTCTTATTAATCAATTTGGAATGGCTAATACTTATTACTAATGGACTACCAATTACAATAATAAATGCAATATGATTACCACTACTACTGACTACGTACTAGTACTAATAATTTATAATAATAATAATAATTAATAATGCAATACATAATAAAAATAATACATATTATCATGCAGTACTAATATCTACTACTTGAAATACTTACTATATAATAATAATGAATTATCCAATAATAGATAATAATAATAATAATAATATACTGACTGACTGATAGACTATCGACTACTACTTTAATAACAACTAGATAATACATACAATCTACCACTACTACTACTACTCACTAATACTACTTACTACTTAAAAATAAACATTAAAATTATAATAACAGGTACATAAAATGCATAAGCATACTAACTACTACACTGGAATACTACTACTACTACTACTACTACTGACTACTACTAATAATAATAATAATAATAATAATAATAATAATAATAATAATAATAATAATAATAATAATAATAATAATAATAATAATAATAATAATAATAATAATAATAATAATAATAATAATAATAATAATAATAATAATAATAATAATAATAATAATAATAATAATAATAATAATAATAATAATAATAATAATAATAATAATAAAACTTAAAAATGTTTGGATGTATTTAAAGATTAACTGAGTAAAGTTGCATCTTTTTTTAATTTATCATGTTTTAAATTGTTTTTTTCCATAACTTAGGTTATTTTAACATTTTCTTAATACTGTAGTATTCTTCAGAATTTTTGCGAAAGTCCAAGATTTTATTACTCATTACAAGTCTATATATTTAGGGGCTACATAAATAGATAATTGTAAATATTAGTCATAGGATGATATACATGCTCTACAAACCCTGATTTAATATTTGAAAATGCCTCATCTTGCTTACTAGTCCAGTTCCAGCTTTCATGTTTTCTAATAAATTTGAGAAATTGTTCCATGTGGTAAGAGAATCTTTAGTAAAATTGACTATAGAAGTTGCACAGCCCTATGAGTGATCGAATTTTCTTTCTAGTGCTTGGTTTTGGAAAGTTCTGGATAGCACTTATCTTATCTGGATGAGGTCTTATTCCATTGCAGTCAATGATGTGGCAAAAGAAGACTATCTCATTGCAAACAAACATGCTCTTCTAGAAGTTGATTCTAACCTGTTTCTTGTAGGATTCGTTAAAAAATAGGTTGTGTTCAAGATTTTCTTCCATCATGCAAGATACACAATCCACATAAATAGTTGTAATCTGTTTAACCTCAGAAGATAGGGTTTTGGACAATCATTTTATTAGACTAGAACAACTAGTAATCAATCCAATGGGCATCTTATTAAACTGATAGGTCAATGCCTCATATCAAATTGCAGTGTATTGGTGATTTCTGGATGATGTTCAATCTGCCAATAGCTGGAAGTTCATGAATAATTCATGTATGGGCAGTGGGATGTTTTTATCAGGAACTGTAATTTTGTTTAGTTTCTGAGCACCCAAACAAAATCTCATTTACCCATCTTTTTTATTCACAATTACAACTGCATTACAGTAAGATGAAGAACATTTGGAAATAATTCCCCAATCCACCATTTTGTTAATTTGCTTCAATATCACTTCTCAATACTAGTATGGAATACAGTACATTTTGGATTGGAAAGGTTGGTCATGGATCAGTTTTGTTCTCTCTGGGAAACCTTCTGTCACTCCTGGTATCTCTAAGAAAATTGGACTACATTCATTTATATCTGATCACAATTTAAGTACATCATAGCTTCCACATACATTTGATTTTGTAATTTTATTTTCCATGTGTACCTTATGGATGGTAGATATTATCCAGTCATCTTCAGATAGGTCATATCTTGGAAGCAATGTCATCTCCATATGCTCATCATTTACCCTTATTGTCTTATCAAAGAAATCAATAACACAATGGTTCATGTGTAGGAAGTCTGTTCATAAGACAACCACATGTATTAGGCTATTCAGAATAAGAAACACATGTATGATATAGTATTGTTTGTCCAATTTTCATCTGAACCCATATATCTTTTATGCCAGTTTAGTTTTTCTATTTTTAGCCATGGTAACTTGAAGTGGCTTTAATGGCAGCATTCTAATGTTAAGGGGTTTTGGTCAGAAGTTTATTATAAAAATTTTATTACAAAATTTATCTGACACCACTAATATCTGGCTATCAGAATCTATCAAGGACTTCACTAGTAAAATGGGGCATATTTTTAAAGTGAAATTAGGCACTTTGTCTTCCCACAAATACATTAGGTTAGTGATTTCCCAGTTCACAATTTGTCCTGCATTCCTCATTGCCTTTAAATTTCTTGAGGTGAGGAACATGGCCTCATGTACTTTTTCATTTTGGTTTCTATTGGATTCCAGATGGATGATTACTGCACCATCTTTGGGGTAATACCTGGACTGTTGGGAGGGCTCATTTTGGATTTTTCATTGTTAATTTGTGTCTTTCTAGGTGACCAAGTATATGAGGAAATTTGTTACACTGATTTTTCTGTTCAATGGTTTGGGTCATTGTTGTTATTTTTTCTGTAGTATGTAGTAGTAACTGTAGCTTCTTTTTTCTCAGGAGTCCTAGTGGATAGGTTGGCAGTGTTTAAGTCTATGCTTTTCAACAATTCTACCACTTGTTCAATACTTTTGGCATTCATGCACAATTGTAATTGTTCAATCTTAAGAAGTAAATTTCTTTTAATGATTCCAATAATTTTGCTCTTGCTCAGGTTATAAGTAATCACATCCTTAGTTTAGTGACCTGGGGGTGAAAGTATTTAGTCAATGTTTCTTCTGGTATCTGTCTGTATTTCTCTTGAAATATTTGGTAAAGCATGGCTTCTTGATTATCTTTATTCCAGAAATTTTTTATCAGTAAAACCTGGTAATCATCAAAAGTGGATGGGATTTAGAATGACGACTCTCATATGACATTAATGCAATTGCCTGGAGGTGTCTATATGTGGTGATTGACTTTTGGCCTTCTGCAAAATTCTGGTTTACTGAGAAATATAAGTGGAGACTTCTAAGGGTTCTATGGGAGATTCACTAGTTGAATTTGTTCTAATTTGGGCTGCATGGTTAGAGGTTTTGTTTAGCTCCATGGAGATTATTTGAGAGGTTAGCATTTCAAACTGTGTTGGTTTGACAGACATTTGGTATTAATCCTTTTACATTAAACTGAGAGGATATTCTTCAATATCATGTATTGTCTAATGTGGGGGAGTGAGTTCTATGTACAGGTCACTCACCTTATTTATATCTTGAATTGCACTCTCCCGATTGTTCTCTGCATGTTTCCTTCTTTTTTATCATTTTGAGTCCCTTGGATCATCTCAGTATGCTTCATCTCAATAACCTGTCTTTTTGACATAGGTGAAATTCGATGAATATAAGTTTTTGACTGATTTCTTCATCCAAACAGCCAATTTAATCATGGGTCTCATTCGAGTTCTGTATTATGTTCTCTAAAATTGTTTTGTCTAAGATCATGACTGCTTTATCTGAAGCTATCTTGTCTTCCAAACATTTCCAATTATGGCCCATGATTTCTAAGGTTGTGTGGTGTATTTCCAATTCCATATTCTGCCGGGCACAGAGTTGGCATATCTTAGTATGGATGTCCTGGAATTCCCCCTGAATCTTGACTTGATGCTTTTCTTTGTCTGCACATATCTTATCTCTAAATGTCTCATTGTTTTGGCTCTTGAGATCCAAATGAGTAGTGATACTGGATTTGAATTGTCTGCACATATCTTACCTCTAAATGTCTCATTATTTTGGCTCATCACTTCATACTTGAGATCCAAATGAGCAGTGATACTGGATTTGAATTCTTCAAAGCATTGTTGGCATCTCACATCCTTCTTGTCAAGTTTCTTTTATATTTCACCTACAGCTTGCTTTAATTCAGGATTATTTTTCTGGTCATTATCTAAATTAATGGACTATTGCTCCATATCCACAGCCAGTCTATTCTCTATAACCTTTTTTCCATCTTCAAATCTATCTTCATATTATTCATGTTTTAAGTATTCCCTTAGGTAACGTATGTTTTCTTTTATGTCATTGTTGATACTTGTTTACAAGCTGTTCATTTCTTCTTTCACACTAAACATATTATTATTTATACTATTCATATCTTCTTTTACCTTAGCTATATCACTCTTGGTTGCCAGGATAGTCTTAACGTTGTCCATATCTTTTTTCATGAAGCTTTATCTGTCTTGGTTACCATGGTAGTCTTCAAACTGCCCATATCTTTTTTCATATTAGCTATATTATTGTTAATTTCTTTCATTCTTGCTTCCACACTTAGGAAGCATCTGCTCCATTGCTATCATCTCTTCTTTAGCCACTGTTTCTTTGATTATGGTTGCTGGAGTTACTTCCTTGGCAGAGATCTCTCAAATTGAGTTGCTACTTGGCTCCCATCCTGCACCTGTGGAGAGTATTTAGTGTCAGTTATAATCCTCCCAGATGTTTGAGTACATGAAAACCTTATCTCACTACTAGTAGTATCATCTACCATTTTACTATCACTACTGCTTTGCATTTCTTCAAGAGCATTGGTTTCCATGCTTAATACTTGTTTATCACTTTTGGTTATCTTTAATATTTTCATAGTTTGGTATAAAAATATTTTCTATATAAAGCTACAAACAGATATGTGCCATAGGATTTCATGCTATCACTAGCAAATTTTTGTTTATGCTTAACATGTTTTTATATTGCTTTTAATGCTTTATCAGCTCTATATGCTTATCGACATCAATGGCTTTAGGTCACTCAAAATAGGACACTTATAGATCTACAGTACTACTTATATGCTTTAGTATTTGATCTCAGGAAGAATTATACCTCTGATTCTCTTCAGGTATTTGATCTCAGGAAGAATTATACCTTTGATTCTCTTCAGGGATGAAAAAATATATATATATAATAACTGCTGATCTCTATATAGGTTACAACTAGTATTGCTATTCACCCAAGCACCTTTCAATATTAGGATATGAGATATATATGTGTGTGCATATTAAGAGTAGTTTGTTGATGAATGAAAGATTGATGTGATAAACCAATGACCAGATTAAAATGAACAAATTTTTTAAACATTTTTTGATTAATAGTAACAAAAAAAATATTTTAACAATATCACAGAAAAATACAATTATACATGTCAGGAATGAATTTATACCATATTCATAATTGAATGTGGTAATGATTCCACACCCTGTCCTAATGATAAAAATTCAGTATGGCACTATTTATTTACAAAGTGAATTTAAGTAAAAATATAATTTAAAATGATCACAAAGCTAACTAGCTAAATTAAATTTTCCATTAATACATTTATACTAGCATCATTCATTTCAGGTTGATGGTGTTTCATCTTCTATGGGATCCGCTATCTAGCTAAAAATCCCTACTGCTGATTTACAAAAAGATTAGTGGTTCACACTGAAAATAACCATAAAACAATTGTTAGTTAACAAATAACAAAAATTTTGTCCAATATGAAGTACATGTACTTAATATGGAATATTAATAATGAAGCTCTTATCTCCCTTTCATATTGTGATGATCAATTGTCAAGTCACTATGGAGAGAAAGCTAGTCTAAACATTATTTACAGTAAAGAAAAAAATATTTAACTAAACTCAATCTTTCACCTCCCTTTCCTGCTAACACACATAATGGATGCTTCCTAAACATAAACTAACCAAATTCATATTTCCAAGTGTGAAAATAATAAAAAAGAAAAGAAAAAATTACCTAGATAATTATATGGTGAAGATAACTAATTACCTTAAAGTGTATTAGAATGTCTCTTCATTAAAGATCATGAATTTGGTGCTAATGTCTTTCATAATACAGTCTATTCCTCCAGACTCCTCTCCTTAGATGAAATATCAATGTCTCTTTGTATCATTTGGAACAATATCATGTTTATCATCTCCATTGGTCTTTCTATTGATATGTCTATAAACACTGCATGATGGACGACTTTCATGGCAAAGAAAATCATGATGTCTCTTATGGCATAATTGCCTTAGCTAGAACACATTGTACAACACTTCATAATATCATTGAAAGGTATATAATTGCAATTTATCATGAAATAGTTATTTTCCCATAAAAGTAATTATTTCATAATTTTATCTTATTGCTGGCAATATTTTGTTCTTCTATTATGTTCACTGAATGATATTATTCCTTCACTATTAGTTCTGAAATAGTTCTCTTATTTCATGAAGTTGCAGGAAATATATAGTCTTTCTTATTCCAACTATCACAGGCTATTGGATATGGTCTTACACTAATAGGCTGATGTGAAACAATCAGAATTTTGAATGATGTAATCCATTTTCACTCACATTCAAAAATGTATTCTGATGATGTTAACTTTCTATAGCAAAAGCATTATTTTCAAAAATGATGGATACAAATTGATTTTTGTTTTATAGTCAGACTGGTTTCTCATATTCGGTATATTTTCATTTCCTTCTATGTCGATGCAGCTGCCTATTGTTATGTTCATTATATCAATAATAATCCATTTGAAGAATTTTGTAATTGAATTTTAATTTTATTTTCACACTTGATAGCCTTGTGTCAACTTGACATTGGGTCATTGCTATGTTTACTAAGTTATTAGTCAACATCATTATACTGTTTAGCTGATGACTTCCAGCACAGTACTTAAAAGGTTACCGATTGGTATACATATTTGTTTACATTATTGTTTTTTAAAGTGTTACATTATACTTATTGTATTAAATGGGATTCTTTTATTATGTTGAGAAAAATTAGTTTACTGTAATTTTCTTTTCATTATGATGTCAAGAAAATAAATATATACATTGAGTATACATATAGATGTGCTTGAAAATAATAAAATAGCGTATATACAATTAGCATAGGTAATTGAAAGGGCTCAATCTTTAATGCAAACTAATAAAGGCTGGTTGGACAATATTGTAAGCTACACATACAATATATACATTATAACCAAAGAGTTAAGTTTCAAAGACTGAGTTCAATATATTTATAACTTGTGCTATGATTGATGTTTTAAGGATATCAAAAAACATTATAATTATTCAATCTATGAATCTATGGTGATATCCTCTTGCAACAATTAATGTTATTCTCAAATGATATAAAATCTTAATTGCCTAACTTTTCATATAAATAATATGCAAATTTTGTTCTTCCAAACTTAAATTATCTTAATTGTGATCAATCAAAATATTCAGATCTGAGTTTCACATCCCCAACATTTGACACACACACATATATATGTTTGTGGGTGTGTGTGTGGGTGTACTGATCAAAAATGTAAATAAGATATATATATATATATAATAGGCCATTCCATTGTGTGACATATTGGTAAAACAATATTTCCTGTTTAAATGATTTCAGCTCATATACATTATCTGCTAATAAAAAGGTATATGTTCCTCTTTATTAGATGATTAAAATTCCACCTTTAAATAAATGCATGTACTATGTAGGAATAAAAAATTTTAGCTATTTACTACAAAATTTTTAAGATTTTATCATCTGTGGATGCACATTATGACCTGAAAAACAAGTGTATTTTACATTTTTATAGACCACTGGTCTTACTGACACTGCCTTATTTTCAAAATGCATTGGAAACTATTTACAATTCATGGCTCCACCGCCATATGTAGTTTGAATCATTTTAAAGTTTCAGTAATATTTTTCTCCAATTTAGTGTTATATTGTTTCAGCATAGTGTAATGTATAGAACGAGATTGTCACATTTCATGTCATAACTCAAGCTCTAGAAATGCTAATGCTTAAAACTTTTGTTGTGAGTAGCTTAAACTGTGTTTCTATTTAACACACATGTTCATTCATAAATGGTGCGTCAGGAATCTTTGACCGACAAACAGTAAATCTTGCAAACCTATCATGAGCATGAAATACTATGACAACCAGCCATTTTCATACGAATATATATAAATATATTCAAATTTGATGATGCACTCAACTCTAGGTTATAAAGATGAAAAAAAATATTTAGTTACACAGACAAAATAACTTACGCATATTTAAATTGCAAAAACAAACAAAGAGACAAATATATATATATATAGTGGACAAACGATAAGTGCTGACAAATATTTATTAGTAATGTAATTTCTTTTTTTGTTTCATAGCATATCAATAAACCGAAAAGATTTACAAATCTACTTTTATGAATTGCTTTTTAATGTAACTCTGACTTGAACTTTCAGTGTGGAATAATTAACTGTCCAAATACTTATTTAAAGAAATTAAAGTGAATTTTAAATATTACAAACATTTACACTTTGTAATTCGGTAGTTATTTTAGAAAATATATTGAAAACCGAGATCAAAGTAGGTTTGCTTTGTCTTTTGTTTTTCTTCTTGTTTTTTTTTTTTGTAAATTTGTTTTTAATTAGTAAAATACTTTATGCATAAAATGCATTAAACATAAATACATTATCATAAATATAGACATACTTATTCGAAAAAAAGAACATAGAGATATAAAAATAAATATGGTCGACTATTTGATATTGTTATATTTTAACATTTAAACTCATTTTTTTATACCACAACGTTTTGTTTTTGAAATATTTTTCGATTTAACATCCAGAATAAAACAAAGTTGAATCGAAGCATGATTAGATCAGGAGAGGATAAACTTTTTTTAACAAGATCAATTTAGATATTTATAATATCATTTGCCGCCATGCTAAATTACGACTTAAAATTTAGCTACTGCATGTGATTAAAATTATATTAATTTACCCTTAATCATTAGGCTGGACAACCTTTCAACTGACAGATCAATTTCAATTTATCAATTTTAAACAAGGGCCATAATTTTTTGTGACTTAAAAATAAAGTAACAACCTTATTATTGATTATTGTTCGACATTTTATGACATTTTTTTTTCCAATTCGCCTTGTATGAATTTCTTTTCATGTTCTGGATTGATTAGTATTTTATAAACTTCTCTTCAGAAAATGGTGTCAAATTTTAGACTTGTTTGTACTTTATGTCAGCGACTTATCAACATTTCTATTTAAATATTTTTCCCTTATTAGTTTTTTTGTAATCAGAAAATTTTAATAAATAGTGCCTTTTATAATTGCATTCTTTATTAACTGAGATGAAACACTTTCCAGGCTTATCAGGCATGTCTTACTATTCCTTTCTATAAAAATATGTTTTCAAATGCAAGATTTCTCTGTCAATTTGTCTTATCTTATTTAATGTAAACATGGTGATAAAAAAGATTAAATGCAAAATAATAAAACTAAAAGTGAAATTCGAATTTTATTTCTCTAAGTAAATGTTCATATGTGATAATCACTATAAAAACAAGCAAAATATCCTCATAATCATAGATTAAATTTGTAGTCAGATAGTCCACATGATAAAGATAATTTGCTAGAATATTGTATTCCTGATAGAATGAACTAGAACTACAATAAAGTTACAGGGGAAAAGGTGTAGGTGAGAAAATAAATATTTTATTTTACTTAACTTTTAATTCAATATTTGCACCATTCGCTGGGTTTAAATAGAAGTTTTAACCTAGACAAGTTTATATACATTTTTGAAAATGTAGGAGGGACAGATTGAGAATTTTCAAGGGCCAGAGTTATCCCCCAGACCTTAGATTTCCCACCTTAGGTAAATGGTTCCAAAAGTATTGAATTAAATAATAATATGAAAAAAATTAAAAGGTTGACTCTTTGGGCATTATTCATCTGGTATTTAATAACGAAAAATTAATCTTTAGACGTCCCTCACTAACTAAGTATGCTAAATTGTATTGGTCATAACTATGATAAATAGAATAAAGTATTGATCATTGAATTATAAATATTTTTTCAACTACGTATCAGTCTATTTAAGTTTAATAGTATCAATTCTTTATAAATTGCTTTACTAGATTTTATTTTAACATGCAATTTCAAATCGTTTCTCAAATAAAGATAAAATTTAATTTCTATTTGCATAGTTTTTATTAATATATAATTAAAAGAACAACAAACGGTAAAATAATCACCAAAACCTCTGTCATCACAATGGGAATGGTAAAATAAGAAAGATAGACAGAGCCTCAATACTCATAAGAATATGAAATACCGCTAATTAGTACTGAAGTTAGCATTATATTATAGTTATATTTCTAACTTTTATAGGCACCGTCAAACCTCATGTGACTAATCACAACATTGTGATATCTTACTTTTTAATTAAAAAATAATTCGATACTTTTTATATGCCAGATACTGCAAAATTGATTGGATCTTTCTGAAAATAAAATCTTAAATTTTGTTTTTGCTTAAAAAACATTTCTAGTTCTTCTAAATCAACGTTTTAATGGTAAACAAAGTGTTCATAATCAATATTAATAACAGACCTTTTCATACAGAGTTAGTCATGCTGAATGTATAAGGCATTAGATCCGAGAGCTGCTTTTTATATAATGTTTTATATACTAATAAATCAAGTAATATTGTAGTAGCATACACACACGCACACACACACACACACATATATATATATATATATATATATATATATATATTCCTCTTTGTAAATGAATTTAGGTTGGTAAACACATTTTATGTTCAGATGTCATATTTTTATAACTATACAATCAGAATGATATGGGTTCTAAATATACGAGGTTATTAAGATAAGTATTTGAATTTGATTGTGAACAAAGAATACAAGATGTTTGTTAAATGCTTTCAATTGCAAATTATTATTAATAAAAGAAAAAGCCAGAAATTAGTCAGGATACAAAAATTTAAACTCACTACATCAGTAATCATTAATTATTCAAGTTTATTATACAGGGAATTAAAAAAACAAAAGCTACTTTTTAACATTTTGTTGCATGTAAAATCATTTAGCACAATAACATGATATAGCAATCTTATAAATATCAGGCATTTTATATAGCATATTATATAGTATAAAAAAATTGACACTACACTAATTAATTAAAAGTTTCCTACACTAATTAATTAAAAGTTTCCTAAATAAATCGATTAATATTAAAACATTATATAGTAAATATGCATGCAGATAAAAAATCTAAAATTACAGTTGTTGTGCACTTTGTCCAATGCGGCCACTCGATGGCATTGTTGCTTGCAAAAATAATGAAATGTAATGTTACCAGGCTGATAATTTTTTGCTGTCAGTTCTCCGACAATTTTTCAAAATATTTTTTAAAAAATTTACGAACCAACATTATTTTATAAATTATGTTTTTAATTACATTATACATATCAACGTGTACCACGATTTATTAACAAACATTATTTTCTAAATTACAGTTTATAATTACTTTATACATTTTAGTGTATAGAGCTGCCATGTGAGGGGAGGGTCTGATGGTTTTTCCAATCTAAAGGATTGGCCAATACATGCACTTTCATAAGGAAACAAAGCTTACAATGCATATTGATGGAATGTGTGCAGGATTTGATGGTTTTTCCAATCCAAAGGATCAGGTAAATACATGCACTAGACTGAGCAAATAAACATTTCAGCACATAGTGCTGTGCAGCAGGGGGTGATAATTTTGCTACAAACATTTCCATTTTATTACTCTTGTAGCTGTTCTCCCACAAATCTGCCTTTTTGCATGACATATGTGAAATGGTTCTGGGACCTACATTTTTGCAATTTTTTTCACTTTACAATATGTGTAGGGAAACATAGCAATGGGATTGCAATTATTAATGTGTAATAGTACGTCAGGTAAGTGTTAAGATTGTTACTTCAAATGCACTTTAAAACAATTATGGCCAGTTGAATTTTATACACCTGCACATCATACAGTAGCGATCTATGAAGTGTGCACTATTTTGACAGTGATGCCAAACACATCAGTGTGCCATAATATTTGTGTGCAATTCCATATAGACCCACCAATGGCTAATATGAACAGAATTGGACCACATAAATGGCATATTTCTGTGCTTTTGCTGAGAAACGATGCCATTGAGCAGCCACATTGGATAAACTGCACAACTACCAAAAATACAATTTCGTTTCATTAGAAAGTGGATGTGTTGTGATAACCAGATAATCATCATTCCAAAATTCATCATTAGATTTTTTAAATTCTTTTTTCATCTTGGGAATGTCCAATTCTTTTACAAATGGTTGCCATTAAATAAAAAGTGCAATCTGAATGAGCAAACTTTGCTTATGTTTGGTATAATTATTTATACTGATATCAAATTTAATAATGCCAAGACATACAAAAAATTTTAAATTTATCAAGCAGTCTAATTCTAAAATTTGAAAAACTTGGATTGTATAGAAGATATGCATTTTCCAATTACCAGATTTAATAGCATAATAATAAAATACTGCTGAACGATAGACATCGATTTAATAGTTTAATACTTCTAGATAATATAAATATTCTACACTACTACTATATTCACCAATATCAAGCTCACACTTAAAAAATAAGCATTAAATGTTTAAGTATGTGCATAAAAGAAAAATTTCTAACTCATTAGTATTATTATATTCCAGGCATAACTATTAAAAATGTGATGAAAGTATTTAAAGATTAACTGAATAAATTTGCATCTTTTTTTATTTATCATGTTTTAAGTTGTCTTTTTCCATGACTTAAGTTATTTTAAGATTTGCCTAATACTATAATATTCTTTGGAATTTTGTGAAAGCTGAAGATTTTATTATAATTACGAGTCTACATATGTAGGAGTTACAACTACAAAGGATTGTACATATTAATCATGGAGCCATATATTTGCTCTAAGAACTCCAATTTAATATTTGCAAATGCCTCATCTTGTTCACTGGTCCAGTTTCATCTTTCATCTTTTCTAATAAATTTGAGAAATGGTTCCATGTGGTAAAAAAGCCTCTGGTAAAAACGATTATAGAAGTTGCAAAGCCCTAAAAATTATCGAATTTTCTTTCCAGTGTTTTGGTTTGGAAAGGTCTGGATAGCACTGATCTTGTCTGGGTGAGGTTTTATTCCATTGCAACCAATGACTTAAGAAGACTACCTATTGCAAATAAACATGCTCTTCTAGAAGTTGATTTTAATCCCTTTCTTGTCTTGTTAAAAATAGGTTACTGTGTTGAAGATGTTCTTCCATCATGGCAGAGGCAATAATTACACCATCCCCATAAATAGATATGATATGTTTAAACTCAGGAGATAAAGATTTGCCCAATCATCTTATTAGATTAAAACAACTAGTGATCAATCCAAAGGGTATCCTATTAAACTTATAAATCAATCCCTCATATCAAATGGCAGTGTATTCATCATTTGGATGAAGTTCAATTTGCTAATAGCTGGAAGTTCATGAATAATTTGTGAATGGATAATGGGATGTTCCTATCAGGAACTGTAATTTTGTTTATTTTCTGAGAATCCAAACAAAATCTCACTGAACTATCCATCTACTTCGCTGTTACAACTGGATTACAGTAAGGTGAAGAATGTTTGCAAATAATCCCCCAATCCACCATTTTTCTAATTTAGTTGGATATCTATTCTCAATACTAGTATGGAATATAGTATATTTTGGATGGGAATGGCTGATTATGGATCCATTTTATTCTCTGTTAAAAACATTTTATCACTCCTGGTATCTCTGAGAATTTGACTACATTCATTTATAACTGATCACAATTTAAGTGCATCATCGCTCCCAAGTAGGTTGGATTCTGTGATTTTCCTGAGTGCCTCAGGAATCCTAGATATTTTACAGTGAACTTCAGGTAGGTCATATATTGAAAGCAATGTCATCTCCATATTCTCATCATTTATCCTTACTGCCCTATCAGAGAAATTAATAATGCAATAGTTCATGTGTAGGATGTCTGTCCATAAGATGACCACATGTATTAGGCCTTTCAAAATTAGAAACACGTGTATGATAGTGTGATGTTTGGCCAATTTTGATCTAAATCCATATCTGTTTCTGTGCCATTTTAGCTTTTCTATTGTTAACAATGGTACTTTAAATCAATTTCAGCAGCAGGGATCTAATGTTGTGGGTTTTGGTCAGAAGTTTGTGATAAAACTTATCTGCCTCCACTGATATCTGGCTATCAGAATCTATCTAAGCTTCCACTAGTAGCATGGGGCAACTTTGTAAAGTAAAATTAGGACTTTGTCTTTCCATGAACACATTAGGTTATTGATTTCCCACTTCACATATTGCCCTGTGATTCCCATTGTTTTTGATCTCTTGAGGTGAATAACATGGCCTCAAGCACCTTTTCACTATGGTTTCTGTTAGAATTCGGATTGATGATTCCTGCATGCTGGCTTTGGGGTTCTCCCTGTGCTGTTGGGAGGACTTTTTTCAGCTTTCCCATTGTTAATTTGAGTCTTCTTAGGTGACCAGGTGTAGGAATAAATTTGTTACACTGATTTTCATTTCCAATGGTTTGGGTCATTGTTATTTCTTTTATTATAGTATATAATAGTAACTGTAGCTTCTTTTCTTTTTTGGGAGTCTTAGTAGATATGTTGGAAGTCTTTAAGTGTATGCTATTCAACAATTCAACAACTTGTCCTATACTTTTGGCATTCATGCACAAAGTGATTGTTGAAGTGATTGTTCAATCTTAACGGGTAAATTTCTTTTAATGATTCTAATAATTATGCTTTTGCTCAGGTTGTAAGTATTCAGTGTTCTTATTTCAGTGACCTGGTGGTGAAAGAATTTAGTCAATACTTGTTCTGGTGTCTACCTGTATTTCTCTTGGAATAGTTGCTAGAGCAGGGCTTCTTTTTATCATTCTTTCAGAAAATGTTTATTAGTAAATCCAGGTAATCAACAAAGGTGGGTGGGGTTGGAGTAATGACTCCCCTGACATTAATCATTTCCCCTAGAAGTGGCTACATGCAAAGATTAACTTTTTGCCTTGACTTAAATTCTTATTTACAGAGAAGTATAAGTTGAGACTTCTAAAGTGTTCTAAGGGAGATTCACTGGTTGAAATTGTGCTATTTTGGGCTGTGTTGTTAGAGGTTTTGCTTAGCTCCATGGGATTTATTTGAAAGGTCAACATTTGTGACTCTGCATTGGTTTGACAGGAGGTTGGTATGATTCTTTCTAAGTTAAACTGATAGGATAATTCAATCTCATGTTTTGTCAGACATGGGAGCATGGGTTCCATGTAAGGGCCCCTCACATTATTTATTGAATGGCAATCTCCATATTGTTCTCTGCATCCTTCTTTCTTTATCATTTTGAGTGCCTTGGCTCATCTCAGTATGCTAAATCCCAATAACCTGTGATTTTGACATAGTTGAAATTATATGAATATACATTTTTGTTTGATGGCTTAATTCAAACAGCCAATATTATCATGGGTCTCATTTGAGTTCTGTATTACATTCTCTAAAGTTGTTTTGTCTAAGGTCATGACTGTTTTATCTGTGGCTGTCTTCCAAACATTTAAAATTATAGTCCATGGTTTGCAAGGTTGTGTGGTGTATTTCCCATTCCATATTCTGTTGTGCACAGAATTGGTCTATCTTAGTGTGGATGTCCTGGAATTTCCTGGACCTTTACTTGGTGCTTCTCCTTCTCTGCACATATACATCCTTAAAGGTCTCATTTTTGGCTCATCACTTTACACTTGAGATCCAATTGAGTACCAATGCTAGATTTGAATTTTTCAAAGCCTTGTTGGACTCTCACATAGTTTTTGTCAATTTCCTTTTTTATTTCACCTACATATTGGTTTAATTCTGTATTATCTTCCTGGGCATTATCTAAATTAATGGACAATAGCTCCATATGCACAGACAGTCTATGCTCTATATTCTTTATTTCCATATTCAAATATGTCTTTATATTATTCGTGTTTTTAAGTCTTCCCTTAGATAACATATATTTCCTTTTAAGTCATTGTTGATTCTTGCTTCCATGCTGTTTATTTCTTCTTTTATACTGCTTATATTATTGTTTATACTATTCATATCTTTTTTTTCTTATTAGTTAAATCAGTCTTGGTTTCAAGGATAATTCTCAAACTGCCCACATCTTCATTCATAATAGCTGTATCAGTTTTGGTTGTCATAGTAATCTTCTAACTGTACATATCTTCTTTCATATTAGCTATATTATTGATTATTTCTTTCATTCTCACTTCCCTTCCATGCTTAGGATGCATTTGCTCCATTGCCATCATCTCTCCTGCAGCCATTGTTTTTTTGATTATGGTTGCTTGAGTTACATCCTTGGCAGTAGTCTTTCAAAATTAAGACTCTACGTGGATCCCCTCCTGCATCTATGGAGAATGTTCAGTTTCAGTTATAGACTTCCCTGCCAGGTGTTTGAGTGCATGAAAACCATTCCTCACTACTAGTAGCATCATCTACCATGTCACTATCACTACTGCTTTGCATTTCTTCAAAATTATTGGTTTCCATACTTAGTAGCTGTTTAATCTTTTTGATAGTTTGGTAAAAAAATATTTTCTTTATAAAGCTACAAATGGTCTGTGATATAGGGTTTCATTCTATGCCTAGCCATTTTTGTTTATGTTTAACATATTTTTATATTGCTTTTAAAACCCACCTTTTAACCTAAGCTCTTTTACATGCCCTATTCATCTATTTTACTTCTATTTATTAGATAACAATTTATTTACATAAGTCTCAGTTTATCATTCTACTCTTTTGACTTAACTTGCATTCAATGTTTCATATGTGGATTTTAATGACATACTTATTTGGAATTGGTTCAAATTCTAGTGGTTCATTCTTTTATTATTGGGTGTAATAATTGTTTACTATATGTATCAGTTCATTAGGGTTTTGTCTATTGAAGTTTAAAGTACAAAATAGGTTTAAAAGAAAAACAAAATTTTCTTAATTACCAATCCAATGGCTGGGCCTCCCTGGATATTTCTATTTTCATGCCCCTAAATTTAAGGTACCATATGTAATGATCCAGAACATGTCAAAAGATGAGTGGGGTGTATCTGACTATGGTTGGAATTTGTGTTTTCTAATAGAATGCTGGAGATAATATGATGAAAACCTTAACCAATCATTGTATCCACCTAAAATAAACTAGCCCTCAACATATGCATTTAATTTAGATACAATTTGGGCTACTTCATTCACATCTCACCACTTTCTGACTCTGTTATGCTTCAGTATTTGAACTCAGAAAGAATTATACATTTGACTCTCTTTATGATGAAGAAATACATGTAACAACTGCTGCATCTTTATATAGGTTACAACTAGTATTGCTATTTACCCAAGCACCTTTCAATATTAAAATATAAGTGTGATATATCTGATTACATATTAAGAGTACTTTTTTGGTGATGAATGTAAGATTGATGTGTTATACCAAAGGTTAGATTAAAATGAACAAATTTTTTAAACATTTATTGATTAACAGTACCAAAAATGCATATATATTTTAAAAATATCAAAGAAAAAATATAGTTATCCATGTCTAGGATGGATTTCTATCATATTCATAATTGAATATGTTAATGATTCCATAGCCTGTCCCAATAGTAGAAATTCATTATGGTACCATTTATTTACAAAGTGGAAAAAAAGGTAAAAGTAAAAACATAATTTAAAATGATCACAAAGCTAACTAACTAAACTAAAATTTCCATAAATATATTTGTACTAGCATCATCATTCATTCCAGGTTGATGATGTTTCATCATCTAGGAGACCCCCTATCTAAAGAAAAATCCCTACTGTTGATAGAAAAAAATATATTTACAAGAAGATTTGTCATTTACGTGAAAAATAATCATATAACAATTGTTAGTTAACAAATAACATAAATTCTGTTCTGTATGATATGAAATATTGATAAAGAAGCACTTATCTTCCTTTCATATTGTAATGATCAAGTGTCAAGTTGCTATGGAGAGAAAGCTAGTGTAAACATTATTTACAATAAATAAAAAAAAATATTTAACTAAACTCAATCATGCTCCTCTCTTTCCTGCTAACACTTATAATAGACTATTTCTAAACATAAACTAAAGAAATCCACACTTCCAAGTGTAAAAATAATAAAAAAAGAAAAGAAAAAATACATAGATAATTATATGGTAAACATAACTAATTGACTTAAAGTGCATTAGATCATAATATCATTAAACTTTATATAATTGCAATTTATCATTAAATAGTTTTTTTCACATAATATAAATTGTTTCATAACTTTATCTCACTGCTGGCAAGATTTTGTTCTTCTATTATGTTTGCTATTGAATGATATTATTATTCCTTCCCCATTAGTTCTGAAATAGTTCTTTTATTTCATGAAATTGCAGGAAATATATAGTGTTTCTTATTCCATTTATCACTGGTTATTGGATATGGTCTTACACTATTAGGCTGATATGCAACAGTCAGAATTTTGAATGATGTATTCCACTGTCTCCTCACATTCTCAACTGTATTGTGATGATGGCTTAGTATAGCAAAAGCATTATTTTCAAAGTTGAATATAAATTGGGTTTTCTTTTATAGTTGGCCTGGTTTTTTTTTTTTTATATTTGGCATATGAAACTTTTTCATTTCCTTATTTGAGCATGTTATGTTTATTATATCAATAATAATCCATTTGAAGAATTTTGTAATTCAATTCTAATTTTGTTTTCATACTTGATTGCCTTATGATCAATTTGACACTGGGCCATTGCTATGCTTACTAAGTTTTTATTCATCATCATAGTAATGTTTAGCTGATGATGTACAACACAGTACTGAAAAGGTTATCTATTGCTATACATATATGTTTAGATTATTCTTTTTAAAGTGTTTCATTATATTTATTTCATTAAATGGTATTCTTTTTTTTATGTTGGGTAAAATTAGTTTATTGTGACTTTCTTTTCACTTTGATGTTAAGAAAATAAAGATATACATTGTGTATACGTATAGATGTGCTGGAAATATTAAACTGGTGTATATACAATTAGCATAGGTAAGTGGATGGGCTCATACACACTAATAAAGGTTTGTCTGACAGAGTTGTAAGCTACATATACAATATATATTTGTACATTATAACCATAGAGTTATGTTCCAAAGACTGTGTCAAATATCCTTAGAATTTGTGCGATAATTGATGTTTTAAAGATATCAAAAAATATTATAGTCATCCCATTTATAAATATATGGTGATATTCTCTTGCATCAATTAATGTTATTCTCAAATGAAATAAAATCTTAATTGCCCGACTTTTCATATAAGTAATATATAAATCTTGTTCTTTCAAACTTAAATTATCTTAATTGCGTTCAATCAAATTATTTCGATCTGAGTTTCATATCCCAGAGATTTTACTTCTATATATATGAAAAATAAGTTACTGTTAACACTAACTGAAATAATTATAGGAAATATACAAACCATTATATGTGATGTGATGTGATGTATTTGGCTTCTCCTTAAACGAAGTCAAGAATATCTCAGCAACTATGCCCAGATAAACCTGTTAGCCACTTTATTTTCCATTCCCCACTCTTAAGTCTTCCCATATTCTGCCCCATCCCATTTCCACAACATAATCTTTGTCAACTCTATGCCCTTTAAATCTAAACCCCCTTATCTTTTCACAAACCCAGCATAAAAACTACTAACTCACTTTCTGTATTGACACTTTTTTCATACCTTTTCTCCCATATCTTCATTATCTGTATCCAGTAACGCCCTACGTTTAAAGTTCTATATCTCAATAACAGCAAACCGTAAAATGATACCACTTTTACGGTTGTATGCTAAATGATATTAAATATTGAAATACAGACCTACTCAAACACAGAGCATGAAATTTTAAATAAGCAAACGATCTTAAATTTTGCTAATAAACTAACAAGTTTACAAAGTTATTAAAGACAAACTAAACATTAGATTTTAATCTTTAAACTCCTCCCAAACTATAAATGAAAAGTAAGTTGCTGTTAACACTAACTTAAATAATTATAGAAAATATACAAACCATTATACAATTACAAAATTCCATGCTCTGTGTTTGAGTAGGTCTGTATTTCAATATTTAACATGA
>JAQFVV010006919.1:0-252751 GCA_028023455.1 Epiperipatus broadwayi | reverse complement strand
CATTATCAAAATGTAATCACAATAATTTGCCTTGAAAGGATTTCAATTTATTAATTCAGTTTGTTCATTTCAACAAAAAAAATTTTATTAGTAATAAATAGTGATTACATAATTTTTTTGCTTAGAATCTAACAGATATAAATTATTACTAGAACTTTTTAAAAGTTTTCCACTTCCAACAATATGTTTAAACATGTGATGTTTATGTTTAAACAATATTATTTTTAATTTAAAAATTATAAATATATTATCAGTAATCAAGGATTAGGATTTGGAATAAGATTATACACAATAAAAAAACAAAAAAAATGCATTAATAATTACAATTTTGGAGTTATTGAATGATATATACAACAAACCAAATTATATAAATTTCAAGTGTTTTGTGTTTATCAATGTTTTCCTCATCTCAACTTTACTACATCATAACTATTTCACATGACTCTATCTCTTTATACACTCATTTCTAAACAATTTTCACTTGTCAGATGAACTTGAAGCATTAAATATGTTACTCAACTTCAATTTTCTATTTAAAAAAAAAAAAAAAAAAAAAAAAAAAAAAAACCAAAAAATAAAAATAATCACAATTCAACAAATTTATAATTACTTTCTTGAAACAATCTGCAAGAAAATATACATGAAAATGGGTACTATTTACATATGTTAAAATGACTCTAGTAGGGTCTGAATTGTAAATTACCATTATGGTTTGTGCATTGGAGTAGTTCCTTCCTGAAATATTATATTTGTAACATTATACATTTGAAAACCATTGTTTATTTAGAAACTTATTAAATTTATTACAATATATAAATATCATTATAATAAAGATTTTCATGGTTAAAAATTGAAATTAAAGAAATTTCTGGGACATACCTATCACAGTAGGAAATTTTATTTATTAAGCAAAGAACCCTGTTTAATATTTGCAAAAAGTTTCCATTTACAGACTCAAAAAATCTTTTCCACAGAAAAAGACTTAATGTTATAGTAAAATCTCATTCACCTTTTCAAGAATCTTGAATCACAGGTGTGTCTTAAATTACAAGGAGACTGTGTAATATTTACCAAGTCATTAAACTTTTAAGCATGTGCCCTTGAAAATATGAAGGTAGGGACCTTTACAGGTCTTAACCACAAGCTTACTCTTTGGAAGAAAAGAGGGGAACCCTTCTTTACTTCAACCTACTTTCTATATAAATAGGTGAAGCTGAAGTGGTTAGAACTGAGAGCGTGAAGTATTCAATACTTCACTGATTAAGTCCACAATTCCTATTACCCATTAGTACTCGTGAAATCTTTCGATTTACAATGAATCAATGAAAAGATCTTATAGTTAGAGACTGTGTGCAAATTGAATTCTTTTCATTAAATGTAGTTCACTTTTTGTAGGTGAATTAATTAGTGGATTTGTATTTTTTTTTGCTTCATAGACAAATGACTTTTTGAAAATATTACTAGAAAAAAAAAGATAAAATAATGAATGGTTTTCCATAAGATTAGAATGCCCTGAGTTTCTTCACAATTATTTAAACTGTTGTCTTTTTAGAAGTTCAACAAATTCTAGCTAATATTTTAGTTATTGAAATTCAAAATATGATGAATATTTTAAAAATGCAATATTATAACTGATGCAATTGACTTTTTGAGAGAAATCATTTAAAAATCCTATAAATCTTATATTAATATGTCTATATGATTGACTTACATAGCTTCTTGGGAATGAAAAACCTGGATTTCAATAGACCCTTTGATATTTTAGATTTATGAAATACAACCACCATCATTCTGTTAATGGAAAGAAGAAGTCTTGATAATAAAAGTAAAATTGTTTATTGATATTATCAGTGATTTCATTAATATTAATAAAAATTACTCTATAAAGATTTTTCAGTTTCATAATTTTTCTTGTCATCAATATCATGTAAAGTTGTATTTATAGTGTATTTACTGTAGCCATTTTTAAATTAAATTTATTTCTTGGTCAAGATGATCTTTATGAGACAGTTGATGTGTTCTCATTAAAACATTTTTAGCTCTCAGTAATCTAATAAAGATCATTTAGCCAAGAAAATAATTGTAATTAAAATATTTTATTCTCTAACGATTACAATAAATACATTACAAACAAATCTTTATGCAGGTATTGATAACAAAAAACAAACAAACAGTGAAATTGATTTTTTTATCTGAATGCAATTATTCCTTATATTAAGAGTAATATGATGTGATGCACTGTGGCTTCTTTTTTCATAGGGTCAGGAATCTTTCAGCAATATGCTCAGAGAAACCTGTTAATCCATCTTACCTTTTCTTTTCATTCTCCATGCTGTTTTTCCCGTATTCTTCTCTATCCTGCTCCATTCCATTTCCACAACATAATCTTTGTCAACTCTATGGCTTTTATATCCAAATCTCCATTATCTTTTTCCAGACCCAGCATAAAAACAAAGACTCCTCTTTCTTTATAATCACTTTGTTGATATTTATTCTCTCACAACTTCATTAGTTACACTCTCTCTGTTTGTAAGCATTTACATTCAATTAACATATGTCTAATATTTTTTATGCTTTTCTTACATAACTTGCAGACTAAATCACCCATATCTTTCCATTTATGTGCACATTCCCTTGTTGCTAAAGATCTTCTTCAAGCTTTAAACATTAAACTCCTTTCATCACTATTATCATAAATTAATTTGCACTCAATATTCTGTTTACTTTTATATATATTTAAACTCTTTTTACTCTTCACAATAGTTCTCCATCTCTCCAACTTTGTTTATTAATGCATATCTATTATTCTATCCCATTCCTTGCCACTATAACACTCAACAATTCTCCTAACACAATCATCTTACCTTTTCTGTAAGTATACTGACGTTGTGTTTATCCAAATCTTCTGCATACCATACTATCTTTCTCATCCATCTTGTTGCCTGTCCTTTAATCACAAACCAATTAAAAACTATTATGGTTATTCTCGTATTATCCACAAATTGCAATATATCAAACATTTTCATTTTCCTTTTGACATCTTTCATATAAAAACATTACCATCCCATTTCTCATAGAAATGTCACCTTTGCCATCCATACGTCTACATCAAATGCATGCCTTCCTACTTCTCTTTGTACTTTTTCTAAGTAATACAAGACCCTTTCAATAATGCATCATTACCATAAGTTAACCATGCTACTGCCACTTCCTTCTATACAATTCTAGCTACATCATATTTATTATATGAAAACATTGTTAATTTCTTTATCAGCCCCTTTCTTTTCTTTGCTTCATTTATCTTTTTTTCTCTCATTCATTCAAGCAATTCTCTGATTACTTAAGATGATTCCTATACTTATTTACCACATTTAAATTTATATGCCCAAATAAAAAAAAGTTCTCTTTCTCCCATATTTATCATCATTACTTTTGAATTTTTTTTCATTAAATTTAATCACCATCTTTTCATCCACCCTTGTGTATGTCTTCAGCATTACTTCCATATCTTCCCTACTTTCTGTGCACAAAAACATATCATCAGCAAATAAAAGACCTGATAATGCATATACTCTCCATTTCTCTCAAATATAACAAAAACAAAATAGGTAACATAGGGCTCTCTTCCCTTAGTCCCACCCCATTTTTAATTTTAACTGATATTTTTTAATAGATGCATATAGTAACTATTTTTTATACAATTTTTAATGAGATCATTCATTTCCCAAATTTACTAAACTAACCCTAATCTATTTCTATTTACTCTACTATATGCCTTCTCTATATGTATAAAAACCATATATGACTACAAATAAACTATCTCTTATATACCTATTTAATAGAAAACATCCTTGCATTTCTCCCACTATATTATTTTCTTTCAATCCACTATATATGCAAAAACTTTATATAACATTACCACTATCAGTTTTAATTGTTTAACTTTCTAGGATCTTTATCCTTACCTTTAAATAATAGCCTCACTCTTGTATTATTCCAGCTATCTAGAAATTCTTTCTTCTATGCCATCTTACTAAAACATGATAATAAATTTAAATTTTGCCCTACTTCCTATATTCACCCATCCATCTAAACCTTTTGCCTTTCCACTTTTCAATTTCTTATCTGCCTCATTCAATTCATTTTCTGTAAAACTAATATTTCCTTTACTATATGATTTTATGTTTGTAATTAACATCTAACATCTTTTCTATATCCATTACACACTTATGCTTCTAATTCTTCTCTAGAGCTACATTCTATTCCCTCATCATCTAGTAATACTATTTCTCTTTCCCCTACATTTCTTCTTTTAATTCCAAATTTTTTTACTCCCATCTCTTCCATTTTTATTAATATCCTCCAACAATGTACTATTTAATTTCAATCTCTTTACATAGATTAGATAGCTTCTTTTTTAAATATATTCTCTGCATGCTTTTTTTCTCTTACTCTCATTTTTCTATTACTTTTATTCTTCTGAATATTCTCATCTAAGACCCTATTTGCCACTTTTTCTACTTCACCACATCAGTCCTTATATTCAACTTCAACAAACTCCTCCATGATTTATTCTACTTTTATTTTATATTCTTCTAACTTATTCTTATCATTCACTCTCCATCCACATTTTTCACTATCCTTTCTACTTTTATTATATTTTCTATCACATTACTAATCATTTCCATTATAAAGAAATTATGATCACTATTACAGACTCTCTCTTCATTATAAAATACTTTAATTTTCTGTATTTTATTCATTCCCTCTTTTTCTATTAATACATAATCTATTGTGAAAAATATATTATTTCAAGACCATTATTGTCCCTCATACATTTTGATGCTCAAATTCATTCTCTGACAAAAATTCTTCTAAAGCTGTCCATTTTTGCTATACACATCATAAATTTGTTTAATATGCCCATTCATATCCCTTATAATCATTATTTTTTCCCTCTTTTTTCTCAAACTCTGTATATTATTAACTAGACATTCATATATGCTATTGTTTCACTCCATTATAGCTTGACTATCTCCAGTGGTTATATACCATATAGCCACAATTCGTTCTTGTCTTTCTAACATTATCTCAAACAACAAATGTTCTTGACACTTAACAGTAAATATTTTTTGACATAACTCCTATACCACCACTCTTTTTGCTTTTTCTTGACTATTTATTCCCTGCCATACCAAGTCTTCCAGTGCAGGTTCTTCTTCTCTTAGGTGTATTTTTCCTACTGCTGATACCTCAAGCTCTTCATTTTTAATTGCCTTGTTTAATTCCATCCAATTTTACCAAACTATCCATACAATAATGCAACCAATGGCAATCTTTTGTAATAAATGAATGCAGGAATGTTTGTGCACAAAATCCCTATCTAGTGCCTATTCATCCAACATCTCCAGACTAGTTCATAGCTTGTGTCTTTCATAAGTGAGGAGCATTGGATTTTAGAATACTGCAACTAGATCTTAGAATCTAATGCAACCTTCTAGCAGCCATGTTTTACTAGGAGCCCAATCTGAATGTTTCCAATCCAAGCCCATTCATTTGTATAGTCATACCGTAGCACCACTCAGTGCAAGGCAGAGTAATCAATAGATGCAGGAAGTTTGTGCATAAAATCTCTATCTAATGTCTACTCATTCAACATTTCCAGATTAGTTTCTAGCTTGTGGCTTTCATCATTGATGAGTCTTGGATTTGAGAACAGTGCACTTAGATCTGTATGACTATACAAGTGAATTGACTTGGGTTTGAAACATGATTGTGTTTGCAGATTGGGCTTCTAGATTTGCAGTTAATCAAATAGGTGAAAAGTGGCTTCTGGATGGTTGCATTAGATCCTAAGATCTAGGTGCATTGCTCTCAAACCCAAGACTTCTCACTAATGAAAGCTACAAGTTAAACACTAGTATGGGAATATTGGATGAGTAGGCACTAGATAGGTATCTTATGCACAACCTTCTTACATTCATTGATTACAAAAGCTTACACTTGGTGGCACTATTGTATTAAGAGTTTTGTACATTTATTAAAACAATGTATAAGCATATGAAATGGTGATCATGTGATATTCCTTATATTAAAAAAAATACTGACAATATCAGCAGATGCCTATTTACTTTCAACATAAAGACTTACTTTTTCACTAGCAAACAAATTAGTAATGTGTTTTTTTTATAAAGTTAAATACCAGCTACATTTAAAATATCAAGAATCAAGATGTTATAAGATTTCATGTTTTTGTTGCCCAAGAAGTTGTGTGAGTCAATTAAATAGACACATTAAAGTAAGAGTTAGGTAAACGCTTTCAATCCAAAGTCAATTACATTGGTTTTTATATTGCATTTTTAAATATTGTCCATATCCCTGAGATTTATTACATTAAAATAGCAGTTAGATTATAAGTATATAATTTAAAAACTTTGTAAGAATCTGATAACATTCTGAAAAACAATAGTTTAAACAAGTGAACAAAAACTCAGCCCACTCCAAAGTTATGGAGGCTTAATTTATTTCCTTCTTCATTCTCTAATAATACTTCTTTTACAAAATCACTTGACCATAAAATAAAGAAAATACAGAAACTTATGTTAACCTCTCCAGCTACCTATAAAAAATAAAAATCGTACAAATTTAATTTGCATACAGTTCTTCAAGATGCACATAGCCTTGACAAGAATAAATCAAATTTCAAAAGAAGGTTGTCAGCCTATTTCTGCAGAAACGATCTCTATGAGTATATCCAGGGATCTTCAAAAAAACTTTGAACAAAATTCTTTTGATTGATGAACAGAATTATTTTTTAATACATGAAATGATACATAGTATGTATCAAAACTTTTTTAAAATTTATTGACAGTCACAATCCCTTTAGTAGAAATACTCTGCTACAATAATAATGAAACAAAAATGAAATTCATAATAATTATCATCAGATTGTCAACTTATTACATGTAAAAGTTTTGGAAATCAAATTCACTTTCTTCAATATCAATTGAGCCTTATAAATGTATAACAATTAATAAAACACATTCATGGCAGTTTGACATACATATGACATAATCATCAGCTAATGAGTAGGAATTGGTCACAGATGATTATGACCATTATTTAGAATAAAAAAATTAAATCGATTGCCAATGGTCTTAGATACAATGAACAATTTAACACCCTCCTTAACTGTCACTACAAAATCACTTATTCTGAGGCATTTAAGAGCATTATGCTACTTCTGCACAATCTCACTATTTTGAGGTTATCTATGGGCACACTTTTTTTTTTTGCATAAAAGTGATTGATCAAAGTTATTTGTTAAAATAAAATCTGAAGATGTCAGTATTATACTGATGTTTGGATTTTTTTATATAAAATAAAGTCCAACAATGCCTGATTGAACTGCTAGTATCACTTATTGATAGATTATTTAACCTTAAGACAATTCCAACTTTGTGTTTTTTTTAGAATTTCAAAAAGAAAAATTTTAATTATCGGTGATTTATTTATATATTTATGCTTATTTATGCAACATATTTGTAAAATATTTATTTTAAACCACCATTGGTGGTCGAGAGGTCAGTGCGACTGCCTTGCACTTGCAGGCAGTTGCCTGGGTTGCGGGTTCGTGTCCTGGCCGATGCGATGACACTTAAAAAAAAAAAAATTGATTACAGTTAGATTTTATTTGAAAATGTTTGTTTTTAAGAAGACAAGGCTTAAAAAATTTATTCAAGATAAAATTGGTTGTTTTTACTAACTAACAACAATTGCTTTTTTAAATGTCCATTAAGTAATATTTTGTAAAATTTTAATAAAAGTGTAATTTTTATATTTAAAACCTTTTTTTATAATGTTTCAATTAAAATTTGTTTTTATTCTAAAAATGTAATTTAAGTTAAAAATATTTTGTCAACAAATGTTTATGATTAAACAAGGTTATAATCCAGAAGATCCATTGTTATTATTACATATTCACTTTAGAATTTTACTTTTATATTTTACGAAGTTTAAATCTTAATTTCTTAGACTGACATTCATTTGTAAACTTATATTTGTAATGAATAATGTTAAGACTATTAATATATGATATAGAATAATGGAGTAATTGTCAAAATAAAATGTTGCAAATATGCCAAAGTTTTCACTAAGGTCAATCATAAAAGAAAGGAAGAGATTGATAGTGAACATATTAAAAGCCATAATTTAAATTTTAAAAAAATTCAATGCAATATATAAAATAGATGAAGATGCTAAGGCCATAACTAAAGAAAAGTAATCAGAAATAACACACAAGACTGAAATTGTTAATATTATAAGGGTATAGACAGTTCATTGGCAAATTGGTTAGATGATTTAGAGAGATGTGGATTTAAAAAGAATGCTAAAACTCAAGGTGCCACACATAGAACAAATGAAATTTTACCTGATTTGATTTCTACTATAAATTGGACTTACATGATAAATTGCTACATCATGTTAATGTCACATGTCAGAGGAGATCATGTGGTACTTGTTTGGTTGTTATAGTTATTGGATTTAACACTGAGAGTTCACCAAAAATATTACTTCAAAAATGTTTACCTAAGTTATTTGCAGATTTAGTTAAGTAAGGAAATAAATTTTGAATATACATTAATGAAATACTATGTATAACTGAAAACTATTACGGACAACTAGAAAAAAATTGAGACGCTGTGACAAGTTTGTTTACTCTTTAGATGGAATAATTTATTATCAAATACAAAACACTTCACCTATATTAATTAGTTAGAGAAGGATCTCTAATCTTAATTTAAAATTGCATGAGTTATAGTAATAGAAAGATTGGAAATTTTAATATTATTAATTCTGATATTATTAATTATTTAAGTATGTAAATTTTTGAAACCATTGTCTTATTTTTTCTATGGATTTTATTGCTTTCCACACACAATACTTATTGTCAAGAAAGCTGTAACATTTTTATTTAACTTTAATTAATGAATATTTCTTTAATAAATTTAAATATATTAATATATAGTTATTTAATTTAATATTTTATATCTTATAGCAACTTATTTAAAAATATTTTTTAAACTTTCCAATTAACTTTCAGTTTTAAAACATTTTATTATCAATATTATATTGATGTTATGCCCGTTTTTCAGCATAAATAAACTGTCAATTCTGTAATGAATTATGTTACTGATTACAAAAATTTCTCAGATAATTCCTGACTTAAATATCACTGCCTACGCTGATATATCAACAAATGATTCTGACTATTTACTACAATAAAAAAGTAATATTCATTAAGGCTGTAGCCTCAAGCACATGTGTATAAAATGCGATAGTAGGGACCTCTACAGGTCTTAAACCACAAGCTTACTCTTAGGAAGAACCCTTTTTCTTTCAAAGAGTAAGCTTGTAGTTTAAGACCTGTAGAGGTCCCTACTATCGCATTTTATACACATGTACTTGAGGCTACAGCCTTAATGAATATTACTTACATAATCAATGTGTGTTTAAATAAATTTATAATTACAATAAAAAAGATAATTTCTCTCTTCTCTACTCTAATGCTATCTTTTTTTTCCTGTGTCAAAGCATCGGCCGGGAAGCGAATCCACAAACCCGGGACAAGTGCTTGTAAGGCAGCTGTGCTGACCACTCGACAGTGATTACCAATTGAATCAATCTATAAAGATAAAACTTTTGTATTACAATAACTATACTGATTATATTAGAGATATCTTAGCTATAGTTAACCATACCTGAAGATTAACTTCAATTACCTAAGATAAAACATAAAGTCAAATTGAAACGCAAATAAAAATCAGTAATTTTTTAAAACAAAATAAACATAAGAATATAACTTTATAAGGATAAATAATGATTTATTTAGAGCAACTGTTATTAGAATTGTAAACAACAAACTAACTAACAGTTTTATTTTTACTGTTAAAGTTTAGCAAAGTATAAGATTACTAAATATAAGTGAGATGTAATTGTTGTTTTATTTTCAAATGCTACAATTTTAAATTAAAGTTCACATTTTATAAATACATAACACCAGTAATTCATTAATATATTATAATTAATATATGTTAAACTCACTGTTAAGCTATTGTAGATATCTGTGACTATTTGCTGAAACATGGGATATATCAAAACAAAGAAATACATGAATAATCCAGCTTGTAGATTATCCAATCCATCTTACATTACACTACTTGTAAAAAAGACATGTAAGGTTAGATAATTGCTAAAAATTAGACAATTGCACCAAACTGATTATCCAGAATTTGAGACTACGATCTGGTATATGTTGGAGTTTTAAGTCTACATTGATACCTAAAGAATAGAATGATATAAATTAGGTTGGGAGTCATTTGATGCAGTTTAAAAGTAGGCTATATATAGATGTGTAAATACACTTATAATTTTTATCTCGGTGTGCAGTTACTTTTTGTAATATTTAATATGTTGCCAATGACTTTCATCAAAAAATAAAGCAATAGATATTTAGTATCAGTTTTTAATTGGTATAAAAAATATTGCAGTTCAGTAAGTATGAATGAAAAATAAATAACAAGAAAAACTAAAATTGCATGACTAAAATGTCTAATTTAGTAACTGAACATTTTTTAGGCACTTAAAGAAAGTTAATCGAGTTATTAAAGTTAAATAAAAATCAAAGTGCAAAGGTTAAAAGAAGATGCCAGACCATTGTATCCCAGTAGTTGAGTACAAAACTTCGTCAATCAGGTGTAAAAAAAATCATCATATGAGAGTTTCTGGAATAATTGGCATAAAAAAAATAAGAAAAGATTTATAGAAATACAAAAGTATTGTAAAATCGTATGATAAAAAACATATAATTGAAATTATGATAAATAATAGAATTGTAAATTTTAGCTGTGTATTATAAAAAAAGTGTGGATAAAAGGAAAAGTGTTTCAAGTAGGACTGTAGATAGAAGACAAAAACTGGCATTAATGTTGATAGCTTATTAAACCTTACATAAATGTAGTAATAATATTTATTATGCTGATAAAATGCCATTATACATATATCAACAAAAAATCATTACTATTATAAAAATATTTAGAATTCAGAAATTTCTTTATGTACTTGCAATCAATAAACAATAGAATTATATTTACAGAATTCCTCTTTAATCTTCTTCTAGTAAGAGATGCAGTAATAATAATAATACTAAAATGAAGTGTGAATATTAGTGATTAGAAGGAGATTATTCTACTGGCAATCTGCACATATTTAAAGATTAGTTTGCAGCTTAATTTAATTATAAAAGAAATTTATTCATAGTTTCATAATCCTTTTAGATTTATAATTAATTCACTACTAAATAATTACCAATAGAAAATAAAATGTCGCTGACATTTGAATAGATAATTCTTTTACTTTTTAACAGCTTACAACTGCCTAAATTAAAATATAACAATTTACTTTAACTTAGATGTCTATTCATACATATATGTATGTGTGTATGTTAAGATGCTATTTATTTTATGAAATTCACTTTTATTAATTTATTCTTCCTTCGCAATTAATAAATGCATACATATATAAATACTCTCTAAAAACTTAGAAACTTAATTCCGTTTTTTAAAAATTTTATCAGTTGAATCAAATATTCATCTCTATCTCCATGATTGCTACAGCGCCATCTCTTAAGCAATGCCTATGTTAAGAAGTGACATAGTTTAGCTATTCATTACAAAATTTTTAGAGTGCTAACATATTTGAATCATGATGTATGATATGAAAGATGACAATATAATTTCTACTTTTACAGTTTGTCTTCGATGCTCTCTCTGTCATCAGAAAATCTTACAAATCGTTTGAAAATGTTCCTGTGACACATACTTTCACTGCTTTATATAGTTTGAATCATTTCAAATATTTTAGTAGCAGTTATGCCCAATAATTATTATTAGGACAGTCCATTATAAGGTACAGTACATAAACACTATCACTTTTTCCACTGTTACTTTTCATATCATAATTCATGATTTAGGCATGCTAACAAATTAAAGTGTTTGTGTTCTAACAGCTAAATTCGATTTTTAGGTAACACTTGCATTGATTTAGAAGATGGCAATAAGGAAAGTTCCAGAGAGAAGCGATCACACTGGAATACACTAATTATTTATTCAAGCTCTTTTCTGAATTGCAAATTAAAATAATATGAGCCTTATAAAACTGGTTGTAGGAGAATTACCTTAATGCCTTGTTCTCAAACTTCACTAATTATAATTCACATTAGACGTAAAACTATATTAAGCAGATTTTATCTGCTTTATTATAAAGTATGAAAAATAAAATATAATTATTAAATATAAATGCATTTTACATCCAATAAGCACAAATATTAAACTATTTATATAAGAACAATTATTTCTTTACATAAATTCTTTAAATGAGTTTTTTTATTTATTTATTTAGTTATTAATAAAAAATAAACATTGAAATTATATTTTTAATATTTACAACAGACTTTTTTATTTGTTGAATTTAGATTGTGTTCTCTTTCATTGTAACTGAATTCCAGTCACTGTAAATTAGCTCTCTGAGGAGTGCCAAAGCACGAAACCATGGTCAGGGATTGGGGTGGGGGGTTCCTGACAGAGATATTTTAAGTGCTGGTTCTGGCTGAGCATTTATCACAAAGCTTGTTGAGGAATTGGCAATCCTCATTGTTTATAACTTACAAGCTTAAGAGATAGGATCATGTGATCTATGACTCTTATTTTGACTAGCTTCGGGTATATTTTATATTTTCTTGTCATTAATAATTATTATTTAAAAATAGTTCTGTAATTTTTAAAATAATTATAAAGAACTCTGAGGATTATCTTTGTCAATCATCTTATCTTGACATCAAACAGGATTTTCTGCAATCAAATTAGAATGTATATCATTGAGCAACAAACTGGGGAATAGAATTTTATTACTTAATTGTATTAATTAACAAAAATGAAGACCTTAGTACCATAAATAAAAAAAACATTTTTCAAATTCTGAACATAAATTCAAACAAGATAACTTTAATAAAAACAGTATTGGAAAAAAAATTATTGTATTAAACTGAATGAATGAAATGCTGTTATGTTGTTCTGAATGGAAAATAAATAAAAATAAATTTCAATTCAGTATTCTAATCTTTCAATTTATGCAAAAGCTTTGACATAAGTTCAGTTATATTCCTGTAATTCACAAAATAGTTACAGCTTACCAATATGTGAAAAGAGTGAAATATTATCAAAAGTTGAATGTTTCACTTAGATAGCAGATATGATTGTTAACTGTCCAATATCAAGTAAACAGTACATGAACAAGAGTACCTCCTATTTCTAGAGTAAGATATTGGTTTATCAAAGGCTGTTTTGTTTCCAATAGCAACAGTTTTTTTCTATTTTCCTCTTTCTTTTCTAACTTGTCACTTAAATTAGTAGGAGACCCTAGTCATAATGAACCTTGCATGCCATCAGTCATTCCTTATATCAACTTTGGTAGTATGATTACATGTTTGTGCAATTACATTTTGATCTTTTACCTACACATACATCTATTCTGATTCCAGTTACATTTTGCTTCCTTTTTATGTTCAGCCTTTAAAAATTAACAAAGCAATGACAGGAAAAAGTTTAGTTAACTATCATCTCTTGGCAGAGATTTTTCCCCAAAAGAGTAAAATCATTAAGTGTGGGGCAATTGGATGTGAGATAGGTAATTCAGCTGGATATTTTTTTTGTCAGCCCCATTTATGAATCTCTCTGTCTCACACAAAAGTAGAAGAAATATAAAAATGTACTCTAAAAATTTCATTTTTCACATAATCTGACTAGATTGTTATAACTAGAGGATTATACATTAAAGCAATGAAAATAATATTATTGGTACTAGTGGTAAAGCAAAAAGTAATGGTAATACTTAAAGCAGTTTTATAAAGCTAATTTTTTCTAAACATATGTATATGGTATAAGTGAACTTTAAATAAACTTTTCAAAACCTAAATGGTGAATGACACCAATGAACAAGGAACAATCAAGATTTAAGATCAATATAATTGTTCTTAGTGAAACTCATCTTCCAAAGGAAAAAAGTTTAATAAAATAGGTAGACGATACAAGTTTACTGGAAAAGGAGATCAGTCAGTGAAAAGAGAATGGATGGTGTTGTATTTGTTATAAAACCCAATTAAATATGCTCTACTATTGGAAACCCTTTTTGCTTCAATGTAAAGCTAATGGTATTAAAACTTGTCATGCATAATGGTACTATTAGTGCCTATGATCCAACCTTAGATCCAGAGAATGCTGAATGACACTATTACAGCAATACATATAAACAATCATTTTTTTTCTTCTTGAAGACATTAATACACATGTTGGTAACAAATAGTAATCTTTGGCCAAAAGTTATTAAAAACAATGCTGTTGCAACTGTAAATTCAACTGCTATGTTCAACAACATATAGATTAACTCAAGCACCTTGCATAGGCAGCAAACCTACTATAAAGAAACATGGATGCAACCACTCCTAAAATAATGGTATTTAATAGATTACATTATAACTGGAAGTCAGAATACAAAAGAAGTCCATATTGCACAAGCACTAGATTAGGGTAGTCCAAAATTAAAATAATAGTTGCATTAAAAATAGATTTTATTTTTATTATTTTCACAAAAAATGATGTTCAAATATTTATTATTCATCTTTAATTTTAACAGCTATTGAACATTAAAAATGGTAATTTGGATTTTCAGGTTTGCCATATTACAGATGTGTTGAATTCTCTTAAGGAGTGTATTATGAATATAAGTAAACATATTCTTGGATTCACTAAAAATACTCATGACTTGTTTACTTACAATGATCTTATTATCAGTGACTTGATTAAAAGAAAATACTTGGCAAATAATAAATTAAATGTAAAGCATCGTAATAAATATAAATATTTAAAAATAGCAATTCAATGATTGATCAAAAAGCTTAAAAATGATTGATGGATTAAAAGCTCAAAAGAGATGTATATACTTATTGATTGTGATCACTTTAGATGTTTTTGATGTATTGAAAGCAAATATAACCTTAAAAATTGCAATACAATTCAATAAATGCAGCAAAAAGGACACCCTCTTATATCATATAAAATATTTTGATTATCTTTTGAATGATTACAAAGTTAAAGATGGTAATACTTAATGATATATCCATTTTGTTTAATCATTTAGATTTGGACAAAAACATCCATCTTAGTAATGTCAAAACAGCTTCTTGTATTTTTAAAAATGCAAATCTGCAAGATGCAAATATAAGAGCTCATGTAGTTACGCTATTTGATCTTTAAAAATGCTTCTATTATTCCGATTTTTAAAAGTAAAGAGAATAGTTAAGATTGCAGTAATTATGATAGAATATGATTATTAATTAGAATAACAGAAGTACTTTCAAGGATTTTATGAAATAGCCTGATTTAATGATAGATGAATGATTACCAGAGGATTAATGTGTACTGTAAATATGGTTTTTCTTTTTATGCAAATGAAAAAAAAGTATGAGGAAAAGGAGAGATTTATATATTGCTTTTACTATTTCTTCAAAATGTTTGTCTATTTTAACAGGTATATATCACTGTTTAAAATTAGTACATTCACCAAAATGTATTCATATTATAAATAATAAAATTGAGTAAAGTATTTTAAAGGCAAAAAGTCAGGCATTTGACAAGGTTAAAAACAAGGATGTGTATTTTCTTTAACATTATTTTCTATTTTTATGGTTGTGTTCCTTGGACTTTTTATAGCAAGCTTAAAGATTCAGAAATAAATTTGCAATATAGGTTTGATAGTCAAATTTTTAATTTGAATCAATTAAAAACAAAAACAAAAATTTCATTGTGATTTTTGAGTTACAGTATAAGTGCTATTTTTGCCGGTTCAAAAGCCACTCTACAGAATATACTTGTGTTTTGATTCAAAAAATAAGTAATTAAATGTTCAAAATGATGTTCTTTATTGGGCAATGATGGAAAAAAAATCTTTGGCTACTTTTATCTTGGATGATTATTAGATTAAAAATGTGAGTCAAGTTAAATTCCTTGATAATTTTTTAAGGTAAAAAGATGAACTTGGATGCTGAGGTACAATATAGACTCCAAAATGTTGATTTCAAAAGTTAAAAGATGAAATATTTCATCACAGTGAAATAATTATTGCAACTAAATTAAATATCTATAGAGATATAATTTTGCCTAATTTATTGTCTCTATTGTGCCAATCAGGATGATGATTGATTATCTCTGGTTGTCCAAAAGAACTAATATACATACCCATTCATATATAAAACTGTTATTGCATGAATCCAGTTCAGGATAACATGATCTATTACTATATGTGACCAAGAGATGATGTAAACAGATAGTCTAAAAATATTTATGTCCACTGAAATGATTTTCATAATTGAACTCAAGTTCATTAACAATAAAAAATGATATTATGGTTTTTAGAGCATGGCTCTACAATTAGAATCCTTTTGATTTTGAGTAACATACAATAATAATAAAAAATTATCACATGGTGATTCTAAAAAAAATCACGTTATTACATTATGATTTACGTATATGTTCCATATAAGTTTATTAAAAACTCAGTCAGCACACAGACTTGTGGCTTAATATAAAATGAACATGATCGAATTTATCAGAATAATAAAATTAAAAATATATTTCATAATTAATTCAATTTGAAAACTATAGCTAAAATTCACATATGCATGTGGATCTATGAACATATAGATGATATGAATTAATATTATTAACTAGTTCAACTAGTCTTTTTTTCAGTCAATAAAGGTATTTTCTTTTTCCTTTTTTTAAAAAAATAAAGTCAATTTTTTGACAGGTAACTGAAAAGTTTTTTTTTAAATAACATCTTTAAATTAATCTAGAAAGATTTTTGAAGTCCTCTTTTTCTTTTTTCAAAATAAATTGTCCATGAATCAATCATTATTTTTAGATTTTAATTCAATTCAAGCAAAATTAATTACCTGTTATTTTTTAAAACATATTTTTAAATGCCATTTTTACCAAAGAAATTATTTAAAATTTCATTCTCATTATATATAAATGCTACTCACCATTGTATACACATTTATCTGTGCTTCTCTTTGTGAGTTGGTCTTGATGAGATAGGTATAGTCCAAGATTGTCATAATCAGGAAGTTATAAATCAGGTCAATTGTTCTCTTGTGTCTATGATTTGATGAACTTCAGGTCAGCAAACTGTTTTGTTCACATTTAAGGTTTTAGAGACAGATAAATGGCTCTTCCTTCTAAGTTCCAAATTACAATATGGTGAATTAGCAGCATCTGCCTCCTTCTGTCTTGACTTCAGATACATCTTCATGAGAGCTATCTGTATAGCTCTGAAACCATTTTTACAGTTAGTTATTATTATTGCCAACTGCTTCACAAAAATATTATTTTACTCTGACTAAAAACAAAAACTAGACTTTCAGCTGACCAATTTGGCCACAGTTTCTCAAAATATTAAACCAGACTTTGCAGCTGTCCAATTCTCTAAATATTAAGACAAGATTTGTCTTCAAAAAATTACTATCTCAACTTTGCAGCTAGCCAATTTGGCCAGCTACATCTCAAAATATTAAAACCAGACTGAACTTTTATCGAATCATCTGAAATGATGAAAGAACCTTAATTGAAAACAGTTTTTTCTGTCTAATCTTTATCTTGATTAAAATCAATTTTAATCTTTTTGAATCACTTTTAATTATATGCTACTTTTGGAAGCAACTTTGAAACTTTATCAAAGGTATGATGTAGATGTTTTTACTTTAATCCTTTGAAATTTTTAAACTACAATTATTTTTAAAAATAGATAAAAATGTATACAAGCATTATTTTAAGAATAAATCATGCTTGTTTTTGAATTTAAAATTAGTTACAATATTAAATATTTTAATTTATAATAAAATTCTGTTTGAAATTCAGAGTTATTTAAATGTTTATTTATTATTTTTATTCCAGGAATGTAGAAAATGTCTACTAAAATTTATGTCTGTTTTTTCTACTTTTCATTTACTTTATATATATAAACATTACAAGCATAAAGCTAAACTAGTCAATATAAAATCAAAACTACCCCAAATCTAAAATTAAACCAGACCAGCATAAAAATAATATTAAAACACAACCTAAGGTTTCACTGCTACAAGCAGACTTCTCAAGTGTAAAGAACTACAAAAAAACCACACATTATATATACTATTAAAAACTACCCACAAATCCATTCACTTCCCATCCACCCTTAATATTAAAAGAACTCTTAAATAAGTTAATTGCTTCAGAATAATAAATTTTCAATAATAAAGACTCTTTAATTCTTCTTTTGATTTCATTTCTCTCAAAGAAGACAACCTTAGCTTCATCAAAATCAATAGTGTGGCCTGTATCTTTTTCATGGACATACAAAGCAGAACTAAGATATCTATTTTTAACTCTACTTTTATGAACCTTTATTCTTTCATTTAAACTCAAACTACTCTGACCTATGTAAACCTTCTTACAAAATAAACAAGGAATAAAATATACCACACCAGGAATTGTTTTAATATTATTTTTATGCTGGTCTGGTTTAATTTTAGATTTGGGGTAGTTTTGATTTATATATATATATATATATATATATATATATATATATATATATATATATATATATATATATATATATATATATATATATATATATATATTATAATAGTAACTTCCAGTTATTATTATTAACCTAACATACTTTTATCTCTAATGAAATTATTTATAAATATAAAATCTATTTGACTATTTTATTATGTATGCATATATACTATATATATATATGTGAAATTTAAATAATACATACTTAATGTCAAGCTTTTGAGTAATTGCCAGATTTGAAGTTGAAGAATAAATAGTTATATATATATTTTATTATTAGATTTTAATATTTATTGATATAATTAATATTTAAATTAAGCATGAAATTGAAACAAAATATGCGAAGAGATTCGTTCGGTTTTTTGTTATTGAAAAGAAGAAAGGAAAGTAATTTCTTTTTAAATAACTTTTTCTTTTATAAATATTACTATTCAACGTTTGGAATTAAATATTAACTCTTCCAAATTAAGATAAATTTATAAATTAAAAGACTATAAGGAAAATATTTTAATTTTCTATTAAATCTTAAAAGGAATAGCAATATAAAAGAAAAGAACATCTGTTGAGTTTTTGGAAACTGCGTTATTTTAACACTTTGTTATTCTTCATATATATATAAATTTAAAATAATTATATATATATATATATAAAGGATCTTACAATGTAGAGTGAGTAGAATAATTATTGTATCATAAAGGTTTTGAAACCAATTGACATGCTAAATTGAAATATTTGTTGTAAAGAATGTCTAATGATAATAAAAAAATGGAGAATAAGAACATCAATATTCGAAGGATATTTACTTTATATTATATCAATCAAATCATTGGATATTATTAACAGTTTATCAATTAAGGATAAATAAATCATCATTGTACCAATGGATTAATATACTTTGTAAAAGAAAGGATTATGAACTACAGACTTAAATATCTATTCTTAACTCTGGAAAATAAGTTTTCTTTAGTTATTTATATATATTATAATAATACTTATATTATTTTAATATGTTTATTATTATTATTATTATTATTATTATTATTATTATTATTATTATTATTATTATTATTATTTCAAATTTGGCATCATTATATTTTAATAGGAATATCTAAATTTAATATTATAAACCCAAATTGAAAGTTTGACATAATTCATCAAAATTAAATGAAATATAAAAAAATGGTTATAATTTAACAGATATTTAAAATAGATTTATTATATATATATATTATATAATATAATAAACATTTAATGTATTTTATTTATTATAAATACATATAATATATAAGTTATACAATTGTAAATAGTACTTTTATATTAATAATTATAAAACATTTGAATAAAACTGTAAATAAATTAATAAGTTATTTAAATTATTAATTTTAAAATTTATAGATATTGTTTTATATATCTGTTAATTTAAATTATATTCTTTACTTTTGAATAGTTTATTATAACATAGAATTTTATCATAGTGTGTTAGATGGGAATATTATTTATTAATATTTTGAAATGATAAAATTCATCCTTATTTATTTATTGATATCTTATTTATCTTTTACATTACATTTTTTATTATTTATTAAATATTGAGTTATTAACCTGATCTCTTTGTCTAATCATTATTATATTATATTATATATATGTTAGTATTATAAACATCATATGAATATCAATTATTAGATAATGCTTATATAGAGGCATATTAGATAATGACTTGTTTTGAAATTATCCCGGAAAAGAGCTAATTGCAAATTTCTCCATGAGTTTGAATATCGTGGGATAATGGTGACTGAAAGAGGGATGAGAGATGGATGAACTAGTCTAAATTATATCAAAATTTATTTAAAAATTAATGAGCTAGCATAATAAAGATAGACATAATCATGGACTTAGTATTTCATTGATTCATTTCTAGCATTCTACCTGAAGATCCAAAGTCTGATTGTAGTAAAATGCATATCCTCTTTCTGGTGAATTTAATCCCCCATTTTATTTAACAAGCCCAGTTTAGACTTTAAATATAATTGATTGTATTATAATATATATATATTATACCAGGTTCGAATATGACTAGTCCAAAACACTGGTCTCTCAAGCAGAGAAGAACATACTCGGAGAGTATTATTTCCAAATGATAGCTATAAAATATATAACTAGCATTACATTTCCAGGACATAACTTCCTCTCGACTGTTGAACTCAACACCATGTTCAAAGCACTTTTTTGTTTTGTATAAACATGGGTTCCAGTTATTTATACAGAAGATAAACAACACACATTAAACAATGACCACTAATTCAACGCCTATACCCATGACTAGCTCAGCTACTTGTAATCAATAACAAGTTATTGTTTCAAATTAGTGGCAAAGAATTGATATAAATGGATAAAAAGAATTGATAAAAGATTGGTAAAAAGAATTGACTGACAGAGTAAAGATTAAGTTTAAGGACAATTTATTAAAATTAACATTTATATTGTAACTTTAAATATTTTTATAAATCTTATTTACTAACATAATACTGGTATTTTATATATAATGATCATGCACAGTTTCAACTCACACACTAGCATATCATATAATAAAGCATTAAATAATACTTGATATTTAGAACACACAAATTAATAGTTCATCTTTATGTGCTATAGAGTTCATATAATTCGACTCTGGAGGCTTTATGAATGCAATGGCTATTTTAGAAAGGAACGTGGATGCATCTTGCTGTTTGCTACTTTTGATGAAATATTTCTAACCAGTTAGATTTGAAGTTTCTTGAGGAGGTTTAATGCTTATTCGTTGGTATTATTCTTGAAGACAGATAAACATTGACAGAGGATTTCCAATCTGTTATGCAGACATTATTTTCATGGGTAGATTGGCTGTTTTCATTGGACTTCAGGCTGGAGAAAGTCATATGTCTTCCATCGTTTTAACACTGCATTCTTGATTAATTTGATTTTCAACTGCATGATCTACATTATACTCTTAACTCTCTGAACTGAACTGAACTATTATCTCAACTGTTTGTCCGATGAAAAACTGGACTATTTATATTTCAGGCTTGTTGGTTGTTTTGATGTCCTCCAGCAATATTTGTTGAAATTCCTTCCTTGTTTTTTTGCATTACTTTGAGATAAGCTTATAATCCTGTTGTTGGAGATATTAATTAGCAGCCATCGTGAATGTATTTTTTTTTTTTTTAATTAGTAGCCATCGTTGTGTTTTTAAATATAATTTTCCTTTATTTCATTTTAACACACACATATTTATGCAATGTTTATAATTGCACATATATATTTTATTAGCAAGCATTCATCATTTACACACATGTATATTTTATCTAAGTCAACACTAGTTTTAAAATTACCTTTTTTCTTTAACTTAAATGAAAGAGATTTATATTTTTAAACTTGAAAATCAACTTTTAATTTACGTAATTATGAATTAATCATTTCTAGCAAAACTCTTTAAACTTAAAACTTTGAGTTTGACATTTCTGAAGTGAACTCCCCTCCCCTCTTTTAATTAATTAATTGTAACTTTTATTTCACAACTCTTTTACTTTTATTTTTTGAAAACAAACTGCAATAAAAAAAACTCTCAAACTTTTAAATACTATTCTCTTTTAACGAAAGATTTTATTTTAATAATTTTGAGATAAAATTATTATGTGTCAACACAAGGTTGGTACATTACACTGCACTCCGTTTGAATGTAAAATATGTCATTTTTGACCATTTTATCTCTGACAACTTTAATTCTTAATTCTAAATATTTATTCATTTTCTAAGTTTGCTTTTCATATCTTTCACTTTACATACTAAGAGCAATCTTCAATTATACTTTACTTCTTTTGATGTTGGCAACATTGCTTACAATGGTCTTAGTGCTGGATAATGACCATGAGGACAAACTAAATTTGTGGCACAGGGATCTTTTGAAAACAAGGTGGATGCAGATTCACTGGCTTATACCGACTTACACTATGAAAAATGAAACTTCGCGTACCAGTTCTCTTGACCGGAATTTGACAAAGAAAGATTGCTGCAAAATGGCAGGATTCATCAACTGTCCATTCCATCTTGCACTTTGGAAATCAGGTACGACATATGGGGATTCTCCCCTGAAAAAGTGACTTACGGCTAATGCTGATTGTCTCCTGTGTGCATTTAAAAGAAGAATGATCCCTGACAGTCCGTTACGGGTGCTAAATTTTATCCAGTCGACAGCTTTAAACTTATCTTTATCTAAAACTTATATCAATACTACCCTCATTCTCTTTAATTTCAAGCCCTTATACTTTCCTGATATAACTTAGATTGACTTTATATTTTACTTATTTTAACCTTACAATATTGTTTTTAAATTAACATGAACATTATCTTAAACATTTATTTATATTAATCTGATCTTACAATATTATTTCAAACTATTACAAACATTATTTTAACATTATATATTTATATTACAGTATTATTTTTTTAAAAACCATTTGTTTATCTTATATATTAATGTGTGTGTATTTAGAAAACTATTTTATTTTACTGCTCTCCAGTATTATACAAAGGTTTTATTGGACTTGATTACTTTAAACCATTTATTTATTTCCTTTTATTAACTTGCATATATTCAAAAACTATTTTATTTTATTCCGACTATTTTGCACTTATTTGCTTAACTTGATTTCTTTCTGCATATTTCCATTATCTTATTCATCTATTTAAGCCTACAAACTTTACTTTTAAAACATTAGTTTGATCCACTTATTTACGAACATTTTTCTTAATTACTATGTGCCTGGAGAAAAAAAATTCTTTTATTTTACGAAGCTTCCATTATTATTATTGCTTTCAAACATTTCATTTATCATTATTCATTTATTTTTAAATTTATTATCTTCTAAACTAAGTTCCAGATTTAAACTTCTCAGATTTATTTATGTTAGAATAAATAAATAATACCTCTGTATATAATATAATATTTTATGTTAGAATAATTGTTTACTCATAATCCATTTCCGGTTCTTTTTGTTTCCGTTTACTTTAATATTCCGTCCATTAACTAACTTCTACACTTTGTCAGGCAGTTCTTTCTTTCTCTCTACTAGCTTTATAATATAAAATAACTTTCCCCTCTTGTCTATCCCTCACTTATAATTTATTACTTTATTCCTTTCATGCTCCATCCTATTTCCTGCCTTATAAATTAGAAAACTTACTTCAAACTGAGAATATTTTTTCCTACGCTTTCTTTTTGTTTTAAATCTCCATTAAAACGAACATAAACTTTTACTTTAACCTTTTTAAATTTACATCCTTGCAAAAACTCTTTTACATTACCTTCTATCTTTTGATCTACATTTGTTTCTACTTTATCTGTTGCAATGCTATCTGATTCTAATTCAATTTTCACATCTTTTATCACCGCAACTTCCTGACTGTCCTTAGTAAAATCTATCTCTATAATTTCTTGGTTCTTCTCTACCTTTACTGTTATCTCACATCTTATTTCTCTTACTTCTGCTCTGAGTTTCTTAATTTCTCCTTTGACCTGATTAATTTCTTCCTTCAATTCTGCTTTGAGCTCTTGTTGGCTTTGTTCAAATTTCTGACACAATTCTTCTTCATGGTCTTGCATCATATTCATCATCATCTGCATCTCAGATCTCTCTCTCTCTTTTTCCATTTTTAAAACAATGTTTAAATATGAGTTGTTTATTTATTTACTCAGAACATATGGCTACTCCACCCCTTTGTCCATTTCTCTACCCATTCCTAAGCTTTAGATCCACCCAAAATATCTAACTGTCTTTAATTTAAAAGAATAATTTATTTTAACTAATGTAAATAGCATAAATCTCTTTTTATTTAAAGAAAAAAGTTTTGGTCAATTCTTTTTTTTTTTAATTAAACCACTTTAACATATTAATTTAGCTTTTCTTGGATTGTTTACATTTCTTTAATTAATTGACATGATTATTTAATCATGTCGGATTCTGTCCCATGTTGGGTGCCATTTATACTGGGTTCGAATATGACTGATTCAAAACACCGGTCTCTTAGACAGAGAAGAACATACTCGGAGAGTATGTATGTCCAAATGATAGCTATAAAATATATAACTAGCATTACATTTCCAGGACATAACTTCTTCTCGACTGTTGAATTCAACACCAGGTTTAAAGCACTTTTTTGTTTTGTATAAACATGGGTGCCAGATATTTATCCTGAAGATAAACAATACACTTTAAATAATGGCCGTTAGTTCAACACCTATACCCATGACTAGCTCAGCTACTTGTAATCAGTAACAAGTTATTGTTTCATATTAGTGGCAGAGAATTGATAAAAATGGATAAAAAGAATTGATAAAAGTTTGGTAAAAAGAATTGACTGACAAAGTAAAGCTTAAGTTTAAAGACAATTTTTTAAAATTAACATTTATATTGAAACATTAAATATTTTTATAAATCTTATTTTTTAACATAATACTGGTATTTTATATATAATGATCATGCAGTTTCAACTCACACACTAGCATATCATATAATAAAGCATTAAATAATACTTGATATTTAAAACACACAAATTAATAGTTCATCTTTATGTGCTATAGAGTTCATATAATTCAACTCTAGAGGCTTTATGAATGCGATGGCTACTTTAGAAAGGAATATAAGAAAAAAAATGTTATTACCTAGGATTTTGAACATGGATGCATCTTGCTGTTTGCTGCTTTTGATGAAATATTTCTAACCGGTTAGATTTGAACTTTCTTGAGGAGGTTTAACCTTTTAACCGCTAATTATATTATTGGTTGTATGAGGTAAAAATCAAATCTTTTAATTGGCCAACTCACAAACTGAAGACAAAGCCTATTGTTAAAACATATTCGCCTATAATATTAAATTCAACTCAGATACGTTTATAAAAAGTATATTACTAATTTTTCAGGTTATGAAGAGAACGAAAGTTCTTTCAAAAATAAATTGCTATTTATTTATTCTAAAATATTCAATTTCAGCAACATAAAAGCTATAATATAAACAAAAAGGTCAACTTTTACGTTATAGAAAAGTAAATATTTCTTTTAAATATTTCTTTAATATTTTTACTAAAATCTTCAATATTTTTCGAAAATAATTTTGTTTTTTTAGTATATTTTTTAAAAAACTATTTTTTTAACTTAAAATTGCATTCGAAATGAAAATCTCAGTGTTTTTCTTTATTTTCTTTGATCAGGCGGTTTCTTTGTTCTTTCCAGCCAATCAGAATGTCCATTTCGGCTGAGAACTCACTAACAACCAATTACAACTGATGTTCTTTCTTTGTTTAGGTTTAAATGCGTTTTTTTTATTTTTTACTTGTAAAATAAATCGGAAGAGGGCACCATCTTACAGAACTTTTAAAAACCTATTCAAAACCTATCAAACGAATTTTTTAGCATAAGAACTGGCAGAGTTAGAGTGATGTCAGATGTCTATGAGGAGCCTCGTAGGAGGTGGGAAAAGGGTTAATGCTTATTCATTGGTATTATTCTTGATGACAGTTAAAAATTGCTGGAGGATTTCCAAGCTATTATGCAGACATTATTTTCATGGGTAGGTTGGCTGTTTTCATCGGACATCAGGCTGAAGAAAGTCATATGTATTCCATGGTTTTAACACTGCATTCTTGATTGATTTGATTTACAACTGCACGATCTAAATTATATTCTTAACTCTCTGAACTGAACTATTATCTCAACTGTTTGTCCGATGAAAAACTGGACTATTTATATTTCAGACTTGTGGTTGTTTTGATGTCTGCCAGCAATATTTGTTGAAATTCCTTCCTTGTTTTTTTTGCATTCCTTTGAGATAAGCTTATAATCTTGTTGTAGGAGATATTAATTAGCAGCCATCGTGAATGTGTTTTTTTTAATTAGTAGCCATTGTTGTCTTTTTAAATATAATTTTCCTTTATTTTATTTTAACACACACATATTTATGCAATGTTTATAATCACACATATATATTTTATTAGCAAGCATTCATCATTTATGCACACGTATATTTTATCTAACTCAACACTAGTTTTAAGATTACCTTTTTTCTTTAACTTAAATGAAAGAGATTTATATTTTTAAACTTGAAAATCAACTTTTAATTTTACGTAATTATGAATTGTTTCTAGCAAAACTCTTTAAATTTAAAACTTTTAGTTTGACATTTCTGAAGCGAACTCCCCTCCCCTCTTTTAATTAATTAATTGTAACTTTTATTTCACAACTCTTTTACTTTTACTTTTTGAAAACAAACTGCAATAAAAAAAAACTCTCAAACTTTTAAATACTATTCTATTTTAACGAAAGTTTTTATTTTAATAATTTTTAGATAAAATTATTATGTGTCAACACAAGATTGGTAATATATATATATATATATGCACACACACTACTATGTTTCTGTGTGCCATATAACAGACCTATTATAATATATTATTTTACCGTGCAATCTATAATTGGCTTAATGCTATGAATGTGTATATTAAATAAAGAATTCGAGTTATTATGATTACTATTATCATCATCATCATCATAATCATTTTGTTTTTATTTATTTTTTTTGAAGTTAAAATGTTCATACTTGCTTATACTGACAATTATTAAAAATTAAATTTTATGCTTTCTTAGAAAATACATTTAAAACTAATCTCTTTCTACAAATATATATTTTTGTATTAAAATACTCAGTTAGACATTTGTAGTATAATGCTCTTGAAATAAATATTTATGAATAACACTTTAACTGCTGAAGACAAGATACTAAAGTTGGATTACTGGTTGACAATAAGAATGAAAAATGTCTTAACAGTAGCCTAGCTGCTTGTAGTATATTCCAAACATGATGTATAAGTTACAATTAGCATTATGAGATAAAAAAAGCTAGTGTGGAATGGTAAAGGCATGTATTGTAAAGAAATGTGTGACCATAGTATGAAAAATCAAAAAAAGTAAGTCCATATAAATCATTAGAAAACTTATTAAAAGTTTTCTATCTTATCATTTGAATTTGGTGTATCGTAGTTCAAAAACAACTTTAAAAATATAAAACAATAATTAGAGAGGGAAAGACAAATACATCTAATGGAGTAAAGCATATTTGTATTAATAAAAATATGTTAAATTGAGAAAACATACAAATAATGGACAAAATAAAAAAAGAAAAAAGCTGTTTGTATAACAATGGCAAATAATTTGATAAAATGTCCTAGCGCAATAATCCATAATCAACTTGCTCATAAAAAAATGAAGCTATCAGGAAGAACTTCATAAATAAATATATAACATTGCTACTGACTGTTACCTTTGGAATAACCTAGTTAGTTATAGGAGCATCTTAAATTCAGTATTCATGAATGTAAAAGTTGCCAGATTCATGCTAGACTAACACTGGTCAGGCCAGAAATACTTAAAGAAGAGTATTTTTACTAACCTGTGTGTTATTATCAGCAATTGACCGTATTTGGAAAAGTATAAACAAAGTTTGAATTTTTCTAAGTTTAAACTCAAATGTGCTATGAATTAAAAAGAAGTTTTTAATTATTCCAAAATTCAAAAATGTAATATAATAATATTTAGACACAAGTACATTGTCTATACTGAACTTAATGCAAATTGAATGGATTTGGACTCAGACTTTCAAGCTCCCTAAAGCTATACACTCCATCTTGTCAATCAATATAGACAATATACTTATATTTAAATATTATATATTTTATTCTATATTCTGCCTATTCCTTTTTTATGTATTTAAATGCACATATTAACGTCATATACATAAAATGTCAGAATGGCTTAAAGTCATCATAGGTATGACAATAAGATTGACACAATCAAAGACTTTGGAGGGTGGATAAAATTGAGGCTTGTCTATTATTGTTTAAAGATTTACTATCTTAATATAAACTGAGTACTGCTTATATATATATATATATATATGTGTGTGTGTGTGTGTGTGTGTAGGAGATGATCTAGACCAACTGATGAATGCTGGTTCCACATGAAATATTTATATGAGATTATTTATCGTTTTCATATGTATGTGGTCATAGGTATTGATTATATAAGAAGGAATGGGTAGCTGTAGAGGGCTTTAAAGTCTGAGTTCAAATTTTTTCTAATAACAAAATCTTGTTTATACATTGCTTTGAATATATTTTAGCAAAAATAGAAGAACAAGGCAAAAATCTCCATACAGTAGTGCCACCTTGTGCCAACCAGAATAATCAATGGATGCCAGAAAGCTTGTGCATAAAATCCTTATCTAGTGCCTACTCATCCAATATTCCCAGACTAGTTTCTGGCTTTTGGCCTTTGTCAGTGAGGAAGTAGGCATTTGCTAGGGATTTTATGCACAAGCCTTCTGTCATCCATTGATTACTCTGGTTGGCACAGGGTGGCACTACTGTATGGAGAGTTTTACCTTGTTTAATAATAATTATGTGCAAGTATAAGAGATAGTGATCATGTGATGTTTAGTGGTTTAAAAATAGAAAAAAATAACTCTGGCAATATTTGAAAACTTTTTAATGGAATAAAAAAGCTTGAAAGTTATTACAAAAAGGGTCTAAAATTCTAAAAACATTACTGCAGAAAATAGTTTTAAAAATTATGTCTAAATAAAAAATTGCCTTTATACTTTGATTTTTCTTACACATACACACCAATTTTATTTGAAATGAAATCAACATTATTAGTATTAAATAGTATTGTTTATTTAATTTATCATTTGCTTTAAAAATATGCGGTTTGGACTCATCATGACATACTTCGTTTTTTTTCTTATATGTAATCTGTAAAAGTCAAATCACCACTTTTGTTTCATATTTGTAAATATATAAACTTATCACATTAGAATGTCAGATTAGATGATTAATTAATGATAATTATAGTAATATATATATATATATACAAATTAAATTAACATATGTACACAATAATTTTTTTATACGTGAAAAAATTTAAATTCTTGAAACGATATGCATAATTTTACAAGTCTAATTCCAAATATCTTAAAGTAGTTAATTTGCAAATATGTATGTAAATGGTCCCATCAAAAAGGGATTAGTGAACTCTTATTACTTCCATAATCTAAGATATAAATAAAGATTTGGTAATATTAGACATTTTTTCAGCTTCCAAATAAACTTAAGTTTTTTCTCAAATATCCAAATCAGTTCCAACTTATGTAACCGATCGAAATGAATTCAAAATAGGTGCTTAGCTATTCTTAATTAAATAATAAAAAAAGAAAATTTACTAATAATCTCATTATCCTAAAATAGGTAAATAGTATACAATGTCTTCTTATTTGCTGTTCTTACATGCATCCTATGAATTAGTGTAAAATATTCTTTGTTTGATGTTCCTATGTGCATACTGTGAATTTATAATTTATTGATATTTTTTAATAATATTTTATAAATAAATAAATAATACTTATGTATATAATATAAATATAAAATCAAAACTACCCCAAATCTAAAATTAAACCAGACCAGCATAAAAATAATATTAAAACACAACCAAAGGTTTCACTGCTACAAGCAGACTTCTCAAGTGTAAAGAACTACAAAAAAACTACACAATATATATACTATTAAAAACTACCCACAAATCCATTCACTTCCCATCCACCCTTAATATTAAAAGAATTCTTAAATAAGTTAATTGCTTCAGAATAATAAATTTTCAATAATAAAGACTCTTTAATTCTTCTTTTGATTTCATTTCTCTCAAAGAAGACAACCTTAGCTTCATCAAAATCAATAGTGTGGCCTGTATCTTTTTCATGGACATACAAAGCAGAACTAAGATATCTATTTTTAACTCTACTTTTATGAACCTTTATTCTTTCATTTAAACTCAAACTACTCTGACCTATGTAAACCTTCTTACAAAATAAACAAGGAATAAAATATACTACACCAGGAATAGTCTTTCTATCAAAAACTTCTTTTGTATTATTTAATAAATTATTCAATGTAACACCCCTTTTCCAAGCAATTTTCTTATTTCCAAACAATTTACTATTTCTACACACAATTTTATAAGAAGACAATTTAAATGGCAAAGAAATAAAATCATATTTTTCTTTAACCTTTACATCCTTACAAATATTACTATTAAATAAAATACTTTTAACAAATTTATCAGAGTATCCAACACTCAAATAATCTTTATAAAATTGATATTTCTGAAACAAAGCTACCCCACTAGAATTATTTAATTTAATATTCCTATGACAATAATTCCTTAAAGCAGCTACTTTATGAGATACAGACTGATAGCTATCAGGTTTAATTATAGATCTTAATTCTTTACTTTTAACTAAATGACTGCACAATAAACAATTAGTTTCTATATTTCTAATCACCAAAAGATCTAAAAATTTTAACTTACCAAAATCTAACCCCCCTCCTTCTAACACAAATTTTATAGAAGGATCAAAACAATTAAACTCATTTACAAATTCCTTCAATTTATCATTCTCAACTACAAATAAACAATCATCAACATATCTGACAAATAATTTTACATATAAACAATTCTTTTTAATAATAATTTCCTCTTCCATAAAACTAATATAAACTGAACATACTAAAGGAGAAATAATATAACCTATTATCCACCCTTCCTTAATCTTATAAAAATTACCTTTATAAGTAAAATACATAGAATCTTCCAATAACAAAAGCAAATCTTTAATTACCTTAATTTTATTTTTTGATAAAGAACTTTTCTTAATCAATACAGACAAAAGAACATCAATACTGCTTAGCCTATTAACAGACTGATACACATTTTTCCAATATCTAAACTTCCAAATACCCAATTACTTTCCATTTTAAAATTATTAATCTTATCAAAAGCCTCAAAAGAAAAAGAAACTGTGTACTGACCAAAATCAACAAATTGTTTTAAAAAATTATTCAAGAATCTAGAAATACCCTCTACAACACTACCTGTAAAATCAAAAATAAATCTTAAAGGAAAACCATCTTTATGAGTTTTAATATTCACAAACATCTTAGCTGATGTAAAATCATTAGGATAGCATTTTAAATAATCTACTCTATTAAAAATTTTTAAATTAACCATTTTCTTCATAATATCTATCAATTTTCTTTTAATCAAATTACCTGGATTTTTATCTAACAACATATATTTACCATTATTTAATTCTCTATCCATTTTCTCTTTGAATTCATCTCCTTTCATAATAACAAACCTACCAGCTTTGTCTTCATGAGAAATGATTACATCATTAGCAATTAACCTATTCTTAAGATGTTTAATCTCAGCAGGATTAATAACAAATTTTTCTTTCCTTTTTAAACTTTTATTCAAAATCGATTGAATACCAACTTTCTGCTCATCACTCAAATTACTAGATTCAATAGACGAAATTGTATCAAAAACTATATTTTTTGAATGAAATGGAACAAAATTAGGGCCTTTACCAAGAATATCTAATTCTCTATCATTTAACTTCAAATCCGAAAGATTAACAACTCTATCCTCAGAAACCTTATTCTCATACCCTTTATCACTACAATAAACTTTATTAACTTTCCCAAACAACCACTTTAATTTTCTTTCATATTTTTTACAATAGAAATTTGACCTATTCTGTCTAAATTGTCTCATAAAAAAATTCAAAATTGAATAATTAAAATCTTGCCTCCTTTCTAAATAATATCTATTCCTTTTATATAGATAAATAAATTTATAAAACCTTACAAAAGTATCTTTTAAAAAACTATTCAATATATATGTTTGTAACTTAAAAACTAAATTTTTATTTTGAAGCAACTTTTTATTTCTACTAAAATTAATAACACAGCACCTAGGAAAAACACTAAATTCCCTACATTTTTTAAGAAAATAAATCTGCCATCGTAAAGACTCTATCCTATCACTCAATTTAGACAAATTTTTAATCCTTCTAATATCATTAAATGGAAAATTATTAAAAACTAAACTCCACAAACCCATACTAAAAACCCAAATTACCAATACCCTTATAAATTAAAACCCAATAAAACCTACACACACTTCTATATATATATAACTAAATAAACACAAATATACTCTTTCAACCCAAACTCAAACAACAAACATAATATACATAAATGACATTCAAATATATCAATAATTAAAAACAATATATATATATATATATCAATAATAAAATGTCAATAATAAATATCAATAATAAAATATCAATAATAAAAAAAAATCTTTACACTACATCAGCAAAACTACTCTTAAACGCAAAAAACTCATTAAAATATAAACATTACAAGCATAATGCTAAACTAGTCAATATAAAATCAAAACTACCCCAAATCTAAAATTAAACCAGACCAGTCATTTAGTTGAAAGTAAAGAATTAAGATCTATAATTAAACCTGATAGCTATCAGTCTGTATCTCATAAAGTAGCTGCTTTAAGGAATTATTGTCATAGGAATATTAAATTAAATAATTCTAGTGGGGTAGCTTTGTTTCAGAAATATCAATTTTATAAAGATTACTTGAGTGTTGGATACTCTGATAAATTTGTTAAAAGTATTTTATTTAATAGTAATATTTGTAAGGATGTAAAGGTTAAAGAAAAATATGATTTTATTTCTTTGCCATTTAAATTGTCTTCTTATAAAATTGTGTGTAGAAATAGTAAATTGTTTGGAAATAAGAAAATTGCTTGGAAAAGGGGTGTTACATTGAATAATTTATTAAATAATACAAAAGAAGTTTTTGATAGAAAGACTATTCCTGGTGTAGTATATTTTATTCCTTGTTTATTTTGTAAGAAGGTTTACATAGGTCAGAGTAGTTTGAGTTTAAATGAAAGAATAAAGGTTCATAAAAGTAGAGTTAAAAATAGATATCTTAGTTCTGCTTTGTATGTCCATGAAAAAGATACAGGCCACACTATTGATTTTGATGAAGCTAAGGTTGTCTTCTTTGAGAGAAATGAAATCAAAAGAAGAATTAAAGAGTCTTTATTATTGAAAATTTATTATTCTGAAGCAATTAACTTATTTAAGAGTTCTTTTAATATTAAGGGTGGATGGGAAGTGAATGGATTTGTGGGTAGTTTTTAATAGTATATATATTGTGTAGTTTTTTTGTAGTTCTTTACACTTGAGAAGTCTGCTTGTAGCAGTGAAACCTTAGGTTGTGTTTTAATATTATTTTTATGCTGGTCTGGTTTAATTTTAGATTTGGGGTAGTTTTGATTTTATATTGACTAGTTTAGCTTTATGCTTGTAATGTTTACATTTTAATGAGTTTTTTGCGTTTAAGAGTAGTTTTGCTGATGTAGTGTAAAGATTTTTTTTTTATTATTGATATTTTATTATTGATATTTATTATTGACATTTTATTAATGATATATTTTTTTTTGTTTTGTTTTTAATTATTGATATATTTGAATGTCATTTATGTATATTATGTTTGTTGTTTCAGTTTGGGTTGAAAGATTATATTTGTGTTTATTTAGTTATATATATATAGAAGTGTGTGTATGTTTTTATTGACTTTTAATTTATAAGGTATAGGTAATTTGGGTTTTTAGTATGGGTTTGTGGAGTTTAGTTTTTAATAATTTTTACATTTAATGATATTAGAAGGATTAAAAATTTGTCTAAATTGAGTGATAGGATAGAGTCTTTACGATGGCAGATTTATTTTCTTAAAAAAATGTAGGGTATTTAGTGTTTTTCCTAGGTGCTGTGTTATTAATTTTAGTAGAAATAAAAAGTTGCTTCAAAATAAAAATTTAGTGTTTAAGTTACAAACATATATATATTGAATAGTTTTTTAAAAGATACTTTTGTAAGGGTTTATAAATTTATTTATCTATATAAAAAAATAGGTATTATTTAGAAAGGAGGCAAGATTTTAATTATTCAATTTTGAATTTTTTATGAGACAATTTAGACAGAATAGATCAAATTTCTATTGTAAAAAATATGAATGAAAATTAAAGTGGTTGTTTGGGAAAGGTAATAAAGTTTATTGTAGTGATAAAGGGTATAAGAATAATGTTTCTGAGGATAGAGTTGTTAATCTTTCGGATTTGAAGTTAAATGATAGAGAGTTAGATATTCTTGGTAAAGGCCCTAATTTTGTTCCATTTCATTCAAAAAATATAGTTTTTGATACAATTTCGTCTATTGAATCTAGTAATTTGAGTGATGAGCAGAAAGTTGGTATTCAATCGATTTTCAATAAAAGTTTAAAAAGGAAAGAAAAATTTGTTATTAATCCTGCTGAGATTAAACATCTTAAAAATAGGTAATTGCTAATGATGTAATCATTTCTCTGAAGACAAAGCTGGTAGGTTTGTTATTATGAAAGGAGATGAATTCAAAGAGAAAATGGATAGAGAATTAAATAATGGTAAATATATGTTAGATAAAAATCCAGGTAATTTGATTAAAAGAAAATTGATAGATATTATGAAGAAAATGGTTAATTTAAAAATTTTTAATAGAGTAGATTATTTAAAATGCTATCCTAATGATTTTACATCAGCTAAGATGTTTGTGAATATTAAAACTCATAAAGATGGTTTTCCTTTAAGATTTATTTTTGATTTTACAGGTAGTGTTGTAGAGGGTATTTCTAGATTCTTGAATAATTTTTTAAAACAATTTGTTGATTTTGGTCAGTACACAGTTTCTTCTTCTTTTGAGGCTTTTGATAAGATTAATAATTTTAAAATGGAAAGTAATTGGGTATTTGGAAGTTTAGATATTGAAAATATGTATCAGTCTGTTAATAGGTTAAGCAGTATTGATGTTCTTTTGTCTGTATTGATTAAGAAAAGTTCTTTATCAAAAAATAAAATTAAGGTAATTAAAGATTTGCTTTTGTTATTGGAAGATTCTATGTATTTTACTTATAAAGGTAATTTTTATAAGATTAAGGAAGGGTGGATAATAGGTTATATTATTTCTCCTTTAGTATGTTCAGTTTATATTAGTTTTATGGAAGAGGAAATTATTATTAAAAAGAATTGTTTATATATAAAATTATTTGTCAGATATGTTGATGATTGTTTATTTGTAGTTGAGAATGATAAATTGAAGGAATTTGTAAATGAGCTTAATTGTTTTGATCCTTCTATAAAATTTGTGTTAGAAGGAGGGGGTTAGATTTTGGTAAGTTAAAATTTTTAGATCTTTTGGTGATTAGAAATATAGAAACTAATTGTTTATTGTGCAGTCATTTAGTTAAAAGTAAAAAATTAAGATCTATAATTAAACCTGATAGCTATCAGTCTGTATCTCATAAAGTAGCTGCTTTAAGGAATTATTGTCATAGGAATATTAAATTAAATAATTCTAGTGGGGTAGCTTTGTTTCAGAAATATCAATTTTATAAAGATTATTTGAGTGTTGGATACTCTGATAAATTTGTTAAAAGTATTTTATTTAATAGTAATATTTGTAAGGATGTAAAGGTTAAAGAAAAATATGATTTTATTTCTTTGCCATTTAAATTGTCTTCTTATGAAATAGTGTGTAGAAATAGTAAATTGTTTGGAAATAAGAAAATTGCTTGGAAAAGGGGTGTTACATTAAATAATTTATTAAATAATACAAAAGAAGTTTTTGATAGAAAGTTATTCCTGGTGTAGTATATTTTATTCCTTGTTTATTTTGTAAGAAGGTTTACATAGGTCATAGTAGTTTGAGTTTAAATGAAAGAATAAAGGTTCATAAAAGAAGAGTTAAAATAGATATCTTAGTTCTGCTTTGTATGTCCATGAAAAAGATACAGGCCACACTATTGATTTTGATGAAGCTAAGGTTGTCTTCTTTGAGAGAAATGAAATGTAAAGAAGAATTAAAGAGTCTTTATTATTGAAAATTTATTATTTTGAAGCAATTAACTTATTTAAGAGTTCTTTTAATATTAAGGGTGGATGGGAAGTGAATGGATTTGTGGGTAGTTTTTAATAGTATATATATTGCGTAGTTTTTTTGTAGTTCTTTACACTTGAGAAGTCTGCTTGTAGCAGTGAAACCTTAGGTTGTGTTTTAATATTATTTTTATGCTGGTCTGGTTTAATTTTAGATTTGGGCTAGTTTTGATTTTGTATTGACTAGTTTAGCTTTATGCTTGTAATGTTTAAATATAAATATAATATAAAATAACAATTCGTGTCAATTGTTAATACAGAGTTTAATATAAATAAATAAAATAATAACCAATAATATTTCCAAGCACTTTCAACTCTTACAAGAATCATATCTTATACAAAATTTATCTTGTGCTATGAATTCGAAATTAACCAGTTTTCTGATTAGTTGTTCCCGGACAATACAATGAAATGTTAAATTCATCACCTAGGAAAAAGTAGAATTTTTTACACTGCCTTGATAAGGACTCATAGAGTTGAAAGCACTTGGAAATATTATTTTTTATTATTTTATTTATTTATATTAAACTCTGTATTAACAATTGACATGAATTGTTATTATATATTATATTATTTTATAAATAAAAATATTAATACAATGTTTTATTTAATTTTTTTAAACTTATTATATTTTTATCTAATTAGAGCCAGTTTATTTAAGAATGAATGAATGAATTATATTATTTGGTTAAACAAAAGTTAAAAATGCAAAAATATTTATTAAGAACTATCAAATTACAGAATGATTAGGGTAGGATGACAACCTTGGCACTAATGAGGGCTTTGAACATTCCATCATCAGATTTTCAATAAAATGGAAGGCTGAAGAGTTGTGAGTTGAAGTAGTTTGAAGCCTGTCCATTAAAGTATAAAGATTTGCTATCTTAATATAAAGCTGAGCACTGATTGTATATATGTGTGGAGATGGTAATCTGGATCAACTGACAAGTGCTGGTTTAGCACGAAATATGCTACTGGTGATTATTTATCTTTTCAACATGTGTGTGATCAGGTGGGTCAGCAATATGAGATGGCTTGGAAAGTTGAGGGTTGTGTGAAAGTCTGAGTTCGAATCCCTTATATATCCGTATGTGCAGGTGTAAGCCTGTACAGTATATTAATTTACAAACTACATATAACAAATCTAAAAAATAAAATGAACATAGCTTTTTTTAATGTTAGTTTTGATATTCAAATGCATTATATCAATTATCTATAAAAATATATATAATATTGATGTACTTTAAATAAATTGATAATAAACAGCATAGAATTAAACAATCATTATTTACAGCAGTAAAATACTTTTTATTCTTTATATTAAGATGGTCCATGCTAATTAATACATGGCAAATAACCTATAGCAATTTCTTCTAGTGTTATCATTAAAAATACATACAATTAATTAATAATATATAGGGTATATGAGCACAGACTTTTACACGACCCACCACTCTCCACTCTATCTAATAACACTGATACACTTAAACCCATATATGTTGAAAAGATAAACAATCACCAATATATGTATTTCATTCTAAACCAGCAATCCCCAATTGGTCCAGATTATCATCTCCACACATATATACTATAAGTGCTCAGATATATATTAAGGTAGATAATCCTCATACTTTAATGGATAGGTTTCAATCTACTCCACACTCCAACTCTTCAACCATCCATCCTATTGAAAATCTGATGATGGAATGCTCAAAGGCCACCCTAAGGCTGAGATTCTTATCACACCCATGTTGACCTGAAGTCAATCTGAACCCCACATGTACAGGACATAATCCATTTAATACATATGCAAGGATGGGCAGACATCTCTACAATGTAATAACTGAAACACAGGCTTATTATTTACCCATGTCTATGTATATTTAATATATAGGGTATATGAGCACAGACTTTCACATGACCCACCACTCTCTACACTATCTCATAACACTGTTACACTTGAACACATATATGTTGAAAAGATAAATAATCACCAATAAATCAGCAATCATCAGTTGGTCCAGATTACCATCTGTACACATATATGCTATAAGTGCTCAGATATATATTAAGATAGCCAAACCTCATACTTTAATGGACAGGCTTCAATCTACTCCTCACTCCAACTCTTCAACCATACATTCAATTGAAAATCTTATGATGGAATGCTCAAAGGCCACCCCGAGGCTGAGATTCTTGTCACACCTATGTTGACCTAAGGGATGTCTTCCCATACCTTGTATAGGTATTAAATGGATTATGTCCTGTACATGAGGCATCAGATTGACCTTAGGTCAACATGGGTGTGACAAGAATCTCAGCCTCAGGGTGGCCTTTGAGCATTCCATCATCAGATTTTCAATCGGATGGATGGTTGAAGAGTTGGAGGGTGGAGTAGATTGAAGCCTGTCCATTAAAATATGAGGTTTGGGTATCAATATATATCTGAGCACTTATAGCATATATGTGTAGAGATGGTAATCTGGACCAACTGATGATTGCTGGGTTAGCATGAAATATGTATATTGGTGATTATTTATCTTTTCAACATATATGTGTTCAAGTGTATCAGTGTTATGAGATAGTGTGGAGAGTGGTGGGTCGTGTGAAAGTCTGTGCTCATATACCCTATATATTACATATATAGACACATGTATATAATAAGCCTGTGTGTTTCAGTAATTAATTAATAAATAAATATACACTTATTATTTTCTGTTTTATAGTATACAAATCAAATCTATATAAATGATATTTCAAAATATATTTATAAAGTTCTCAACTATCGAAAAATGCCCACTTATCACATAATTGCATTGGATCGTCAACCGTATTTATAGATTTATTTATATTTTCCTAAACATACAAAATCTCCTAATATCTTTTGTAAAAAAACAATTTGTAATACAGTTTATCACTTGTAGATTCTATAAAGAAAAACATATTATGAGTGTTTGTGTAGTTAGAAGAATTATTAATAAATATATAAACACGGTTAAAGGTTCAACACAATTAGGTTGAAAATGAATCATTATTAAATGATTGGAAACTTTATGTAAATTTTAAAAATATCATTTATACATATTTGATTTATATAATATAAAATAGAAAGTAAAGTTTATATTTATATATGATTCTAATATTCCCATGGATAAGGGTTGAATTTGTACTATTATTTCTGGGAGCTTCCATGTAATAAAAATATAATAGCTAAGTAGCTGATGTTTCAGTATAATAAAAAGTGCTTTCCTCAGAACTTCTTTGTTCTCAATTCATAAGAATGTGTGGGTGAGATTTAATATTGTTATTTTTTCTTTCTATTGGTTGAGAAGTTTTAAAAAATATTTTATCCTCCAACAACTTTTTCAAATATTGTTAATTTTCTTCAATTCACACTATTCATTTATGCTCTTAGGCCTTTTAAAAATCTCTATAGCGTCCCTTATCATACTGTTTAATTGTTTTCAGAATATGTGTTTTATTAAAATTGATATCATGGTTAGTTAATTTAATGTGTGAATAAATGTCTGATGAATTAGATTTTTCTCTAACTGCAGAAAATGTTTTTCCTTTCTTATGTTTATTCTATCATTGGTCTGTTCAATTTATGAATGTAGACAAACTCCACATGAAATTTCATATACATCATGACACTCCAAAGCAATTTTACCTTTAGGGAATGGAAATACTTTATTCATTTTTTAAAATGTAGTATAAATTGTGTGGATATTACTTGTCTTTAAAACATTACCAATTTTATAAACAAGGCAAAACTCTTCATATAGCAGTGCTACCCTGTGCCAACCAGAGCAATCAATGAATGCTAGAAGGCTTGTGCACAAAATCCCTGTCTAATGCCTACTCATCCAATATCCCCAGACTAGTTTCTGGCTTGTGGCCTTCTTCAGTGAGGAGCTTTGGATCTGAGAGCACTGCACCTAGATCTTAGGATCCAATGCAACCCTCCAGCAACCACCTTTTATCTCTACTTAACTATAAAACTATGAGAATGAAATTGAAACACAAAAATATTTTCAATCTAAGCTCAATAGCTTATATAGTCATACATTTTAGTGTCTTTGGCTCTTTAACAACCACAGCCACCACTAACCTATTAGGCACAAACCAGAAACTAGTCTGGGGATATTGGATGAGTAGGCATTAGTTAGGGATTTTGTGCACAAGCCTTCTGGCATTCATTGATTGCTCTGGTTGGCACAGGGTGGCAATGCTGTATGGGAAGTTTTGCCTTGTTTATAAACAATTATGAGCTAGTATAAGAGATAGTGATTATGTGATGCTTAATGGTTTATTACCAATTTTATCAGTTACTGCCTTTATATCTGGCAGAACAGTCTTAATTTTTGAAATATCAAAATCTTTTTTTTCTATTTATATAAAAAAGCCCTATTAATAATCCTGTAGTCAAAACCATTATGAAGAAGCATTTTTTAGTAGCATAGATATCTTTGTGAAAATTAATACTGTTCTGCCATATCGAAAGTAACTGATAAAATTGGTAATATTTTTAAAAAAATAATATCCACATAATTTATACTATATTTTAAAAAAAATTAGTGAAGTATTTCTATGTCCTAAAGAGAAAATTTCTCTAGAGGGTCATAGTATATATGAAATGCCATGTGGAGTTTGCTTACATTCATATATTGGACAGACCAATTATAGAATAAACATAAGAAAGGAAGCACATATTTTAGCAGTTAGAGAAAAATCCAATTCATCAGCCATTTGTTTATACATTAAATTAACTAACCATGACATCAATTATAATAAAACACATATTCTGGCAAAAATTGAACAATATGACCAGAGATCGCTAAGGAAAAGTATAGACATTTTTTAAAAGCCTGAAACCATAAGTAAAAAGTGTGAGTTAAAGAAAATTAACAATATTTGGAAAAAGTTATTGGAGAATAAAATATTTTTTAAAACTTCTCAACCAATAGAATTTGTGAATGAAGAGAAAACAACAAAGGAAAAAAAATAACAATTTTAAATCTCACCACACACATTCTTATGATTTGACAAAGAAGAAGCTCTGAAAGAAAGTACTCATTATTGTACTGAAATATCAGCTTTTTAACTATTATATATATTATTTTTAATATATTATATTTTAATAATGATTCTGATGTGATAATTAAAAGAAGACATCTTGATAAAGATCATATAAGGAATAAAAACTAATGTGATATGTGAATAAATTTTATTTAATTTTAAGTTGCTTATTACCTGTTTTAATTAAAGTTGATAATTATTTTATATTTTGCAATACAGATAATATTATGAATAATTTAAAGCTTTAAAAACTGATTTTGTGAAATTAAATATATATATATATCTTCTGCAGTTCCAGTACTAAAACTTTCAGAAACTTCAAACCAGATACTGTACATTTTTAAATAACTAGATGAAACTACAAAGTCTGTGCTCATATACCCTATATATATATATATATATATATATATATATATACATATATATATATATATATATATATATATATATATATATAGCCACAGGTATATAACAAGCCTGTGTTTCAGTTAAAACAGAGGATAGAAAAATAAAATTTAATATGATTTTCAGTATTAGAGTATATCACATTAAAAGAAACATTACCAATAATTTCAAATGTAACACCAAATGCAAAAAAATTAAAAATGTAAATAAAATTTATTTTAATTTTTTGATCAAAAATTATATCAAATCCAAAACATTTCCATCATCTAATATGAGTATTGAATGTCTTTTAAAAAAATTAACTTTATTTAAATATTCCAAATACATTCAACTGTTAGTAATAGCACATTAAACAGGTTAGCATATGCACATTTTGAGAGGTATTATTCTCCCCTTTTCAGGTGTTGCTGGCTTGACTAGTGACAGTATTAGCATGGGATTCGAACATGGACCCTTAGTTTCTTGAATATTGAATTTTAAGATAACACTCTAACCAACTAAGCCATCCTGCCAAAAGCAACAGTCACTAAAAATTTCATACACTTATCTATGAGGTTCCTTCTGATTTCTCCACTTTTTTTCTAAGAGCAAAGTTGATTAGTGGTTTCCATATATTATGTATAGCCCACTAGCTTGGCTTATGGGATTTTTTGCCATTGTCATGTGAGCAGCTTCTTTAAATTTTCTTCTTTGTATCTTTTCTTCTCTATCTAATATTTGCGTGTTTTCCCAATTGAATATATATGTTCATTGGTACATACATGATCTGCTATCTTAGAGACATCTGTTTTCCCTCTTCTAATTTTCAGTTTGTGTTCTTCAAGTCCTTTTCAATTGAACAACTTGTCTCACCAATATATGTTCTTCCACATTCACATAGTGCTTCATAGATGCAGTTTTTTCTTTTCAGCATTTCAAGTTTAGGCTTTGTAGATGTTATAATTCCTTGTAGTATGGTATGGCTCTACTCATATTAGATAATGGAAATAGTCCATTATAAAAATACAACTAGAACACCATCATCACAAACCTTCAGGAAACAAAAGAGTTCTATATAAAAAAATGTATTTACTATCAAAAACATCTTTCGTAATTTATATAAAAATGAAACTATTTTTTTTTCTTTACACTTTATCAATTTCTAATTACTAAACATTAGGGAAGAAAGTATTACTTTTTTCATTTTATACTTGATCCCAAAGTTGAAATATTGTCCAAAAAATGATTTGGTATCATTTGAAAAAATAAAGTATTTGTTTTCTTTCAATATATAAAAAAATAAATTGCTTTATTACTCAGAAGTGCATAAAACTTAGAACATTGTTATCACACTAAACCATAGAATAAATCCTTTTAAAATTTACTTATATATTTAAATATTTATTCCACTTCACTGCTGCCACCTGATGTCATCTTGAGCAATGAAAAATAGTAGATAGTAGAACTTATCTATTTATAATTCCAGCTTACAATAGGTGGTAGTCGTTTATAATATATATATAAAGTTTATCTATGTAAAGAAATGTATAATCTAGTTGGGAGGGGATCATAAAGTATTTTTTGGGTTTTATATTTAAATATATAATGCTGAGCATATATTAAGTTTTGTTTAGGAGGAATATAAAGCATATTATGTCTTCTGTGATACAGCAATATGATTAAAAAATCCATCTACTTATAATTTTTTAAATTTATTATTCTATTATTTAAAAAAATGACATCACTATAAGAAATATTGAATAATGACATGCAGTTTTAATGATGTTCTGTAATAGTTGATATATAATGTAAAAGAAAGGGGTGAAATAACGCCTCCTATTATAATACCTAATAAATAAATGAATATTTGATATTGAATGTATGATGAGCAAATAAAGAAAAAGCTATGATATTTAAATTCCTCACTGATGAAAGCCACAAGCTAGAAACTAGTCTGGGGATATTGGATGAATAGACACTAGATAGGGATTTTATGTACAAGCCTTTTGGAATCCATTGATTACTCTGGATTGCACTGGGTGGCACTACTGTATGGAGAGTTTTGCTTGTTTTAGATTTAAATATTATGCATTAAATAAGTATTAATTTGTTTGAAGTCCAACTTTTCCAATCTTATTTAAAAAGTACCCTAGTGACAATTTCATTCATATTTTCTCTTTTTGTATTGGATTGTAATATTGTCAAATCATAAAAAATATTGAGTGAATTATTACTTATTTAAATCCCATTTTTAAAATGGAAGTACATTTTAATTAAGATATTACAAAATAATAATAATAAAAAATTTAAATTCAGAATTAAACTTATTATTATTAAAATTTCACAAAAAAATCTTTATCAGTATTTCTGAAAGCAATTCTTGTTAGCCAATAAAATCAGTCTCTGCTTAATTGTAATTTATTTTGTTAAACACAAATATTTTCAAATAAAATCTAATTGAAGTCACATAATTTTTTGGATTGAAGTAAATATTTTATAAATATATTGCATAAATAAGCTTAAATATGTAAATAAATTATTGAAAATTGCAATTTTTTTTCAGAAATACTAAAAAAATAAAGCATGTCTGAAATTCTTGGGGACAAATAATATATCAGTCAGTGATGCCATCAGTTTCTTCATATTATAATACAACCAATTACGGAATTATTGGATTACCTTCTTATTCAAATTTAAACCAATAGTTTAAACCAATAGTTTAAGTTATGATTTCTGCAAAAAAGACATGCATATGGTAAACTAACATTAAAAATACTCACAAAGTAATGAAGAAAAACTGAAGCAATGGCAGTTTCATTGTAATGTCACAATTGCCTTTAAATTAACAAGAAAGTGGCCAATTTTCCTTAAACATATTAAATTAGTTTTATTAATTAATTAGCTCTTATCACATAATCTCTGTTATATATAAATGTTTATATGCTACTGAATACAGATTTTTATCATTACTTTTTATTAATTCCTTATTGTTTTTTTTTAAATGTCATAGCACTGGCCGGGATGCGAACCCGCAACCCGGGCAACTGCCTGCAAGTGCAAGGCAGTTGCACTGACCTCTCGACCACCAATGCAAGACAATATTTACTTATTGTTTAAAATGGGAAAGTGGTAAAATTGCAAAATTATATCTGCATCAAAAAATGATTAAATGAAAATCAATGAAAACTATCTTTTTAAAAATACTTTATAATAATAATTACTCAGATTGTTTTTTAGATTATTATATTCAGTTAAGATTTAGCCATTTATATTATGAGTGCAGATAAAGTTTCTAATTTTCTAGCAAAACAACAAATCCCACTAGGAAGTCTTGACGTTTATATTATCTGAATGTTTAGCATTACTTATTATGTTTTGAATTGTTTTTTTTCTCTCATGTGTCATAGCATCAGTTGGGAAGTGAATCCATTAACCCGGGACAACTGCTTGGAAAGCAGCTGTCGCTGACCTCTCAACCACCGATGCTTGACTGTTTTGAATTGTTAATAACATAATTTATTAAAATTAAATTTGGGATAGTTTTTTTCTGTTATCAATTTAAATCTTCTCATTGTCCAATTATTATCTGCTTAAATAGATGATTATTTGACTAACATACACAAATATATAAAAATACTTTAAATAAGCATTATTATTCCATGCCCTTCATCACCTGATTTTTTAAATAATTTGCCATATAAATAATAATAATAATATTCATGCAAAAAACAGTGTTTATTTCACATTAATTTAAAATTTTTAATTATCAGAATGTTTATGTATATGAAATTACTAAATTACTTGTTAATAATAAACTTGCACTTATTATTCTTCAGAAAATTTAAAGTTTTTACTCAATTTCAATTTTTTAAACATATAATTAATTTTAAAAAAGTGTAATTCAATAATCATAATAAATATATCATGCAATTTTTATTCACTTCAGATTATGTAGCATTTTAAGAATGCTAAATTTTAACATTTGCACCATGTTTAACAACTCTATAACAGATATAAGAAATTGAGTTTACTAATAGTCAGATTATTATATTAGTATAATGTCTATATTTTCAAAAATTCAAATGAGATTCCTTTATAATAATTTGATCAAAATTTGATAAATTTAAAATTTATTAATGACCTTTGGAACAACTATTAAATAGTATCTTATGTTTTTACACATATAAATAATTTCAATATATTGGCTTTACATAAATTTTCAAATAACATATTCATGTGAGAAACATGTTAACTAGTCATATTTCTCACTTTAGTGTGATGACAAAGATGTACTTTCCATTTTCATCTACATGGAAGAATAATATCAGATTGAATTATAATTATTGCTTTTTATAATAAAGATGAACTTTAAAAAAAAGATTGATAATCAAGTAGGTGATGACATTTATATTAAATATTCATAAATATATGTGCTTATTCCAAGCCTTGGAATGTCTAAATTTCTCTATTGGTATTTTAATCTCTTTATATTCATAATCTCTATATTGAAACTGTTAGAATAAAGTTTTGATATAAAAAATAGTATTGATAAAGTGTTTAAGAAAGTTGTAAATGGTATATGTTCTATAAATTTTTAGAAAAGATCTAAGAAATAAACACATATTTATATACAATATATTTGCAAAAATATTAATAAAATAAAATATCAATTAGCAGATTTAATATTCAAATTGATAAGTCATGGTTGACTATAAAGTTTTATTACTAAATTGTCAGCACAATTTATGAAACATCACCCAGTTTTAACACTATAAATCAATAGCTTATTAAGTGTTTGTCTGTTCTTCAGCTGGGTTACTTGTATACTACATTTCTTATCTACAATAGAAATTTTATGCAAAAAATATTTACTTTGAAAGACCTCTGGCTCTTATACTTGTTTAAATTTTAAATGGACTTAGTATAATCAAATCTATGATGTTTATTATTGTTTCGGATTTTTAAATGGAAAAAATATCGTAGATAAGTAAAAAGCGTTATGTAAGGACTACATATAATCACAGTCCTATACATGCTATAAAAATGCCAACATAATATAATGTTTCAGAGATCAAAAGGCTTTTGACTAAAAAAATTTTGAATAAAGATTTTGGGTTACAGGAAAACTGTAATTGCATTTCTAGTCATCATATTGTAAGACAGCCTAAATATAACTGAATATATGTACATATGTGTGCCTATGTATATATGAGCTTTTCTGTTTTTGTATTCAATCAATATATTGTTTAATGACATTAGCTTAAATTATTTTAAAAAGTTAAAATAAAATCATATACTTTTATAAAGAAAACAAGAAATTTATACAGTATATCGTACCAAATACCAATAAATAGAATAATAAAAAAAAAACGTATATAATTAACTTCGAGTCAAAGTAAATTCAATTACTTAAACTTTTAATTTTCCATTACTCACAAACTTTATTTCTGTCTTAACTGTAACAAAAAAACTTAAATGTTTTCCTCTTCAAAACATTCATTCTTACTTCATTTTGTAGACATTTTAAGATATAAGAGGAAAAGAAATTCATTGAGACAGAACAAATAAAGAACCTTTTATAAAATGACATTATGATAGTAAAGTGTGATTTATGATCCAGCTAAAATAAGACGACTATAGATACTTTTGAAGTGGCAAGTGGTGAGAATTTAAGCTTTTCTGTATTGAAAATTCTAGAAAATGCATTCTGAAAACTGGAATCAATAATATTTTAACGAATATAAAAAAGTTAAAAGTTCTATGAAAATTATTTAAAAAGAAACAGTTTTTACATGATTACACACACATATAGATATGTTTAATGTAGTAGCTTTAAATAGCCCACTGTAAGCTAAGAACTTTTTTACATATCTATACAAGAATTGATAAATAATACAAAGAGAAACATTACACACACATAGCATCTATACAAATCATCATCATCATCATTAATTATGTGCCAAAAGATGTTTCATAAACCAAGCCAGATCATCTTTCCATATTTTGTATCTCTTATGCCACTTCATAAATTACTTTCTTAAGATCATTTACCAACTTCTAACACTCTTTTCTTTTAATCTTTACAAATCGTTGTAGTAAATCTTTCATATTTCCCTTGCATTTAAGTATAACCCATTCTAGTTTTTTTTTTCTTATCACAACTTTGTCAATGTATTAACTTTTTTCATTTTGTTCATTATGTTTATAATACTAATATAACTTATCTTTTATCTTCCATTAAATATACATCTCTAAACTCTCTAATTTGTCCTCTTTTTTTTCAATTATCCATGATTCTGAGCTATTGTTTATGACATGCAGATAACAAGGGAGAAACTAGGTGAATGTTACTTATTAAAATTAAAAAAAAATAGTGCAGATAGCTAAACATTACAAAATAATATTTTATATAACAATCAACTACTGTCCATAAGTACAGATATTAATACAAATGTAGACATAAATTTTTTTATTCAGTTTTGAGGTAAAATAAAGCTTTATTTTTAAGTTTTAATTAATGTCTCATCCTGAACTAAAATTAGACAGGATATATTCAATTTAATTAAGATTTAACATAAAATAATTAAAATTTAGAATAATCAAAAATAAATTTGTGTTGTATATGGTATGTTATTAAAAACTAATTAATTTCAGATTATGTGTAATTTAACGATATCTGCTGTTTCTTTTGTGCAAATCTTGCATATAGTTCTAGTAAGTTAATACTATAAGTAGTCAAAATAAAAGTCATAGATATTTTAAGTGCTGGCTCTGGCTAAGCATTTATCATAAAGCTTGTAGAGGAATTGGCAATCCTCACTGTTTATAACTTACAAGCTTAAGAGATAGGGTCATGTGATCTATGAATTGATCTATGACTTTTATTTTGACTATTTATAGTCTCTGCCAAAAAGTCTTATGCAATTTTATATTGCTATGACTACTACTATGTAGCATGGCTGAAGATCTATCAGCCCCATATAGCTATTTGAGTTGGATAGCTGGGTTTGAAGACATGTACATGTCTGAAAATTTCAGATTTTCCACTCAATAGATAACTTTTAGCTAAGTGTTAGCTTTGGGTTGGTATTTTTAGATCTAGTGTCTGAACCTACCCTGACACCTCTCTGAGGAGTGCCAAAGCACGAAACCATGGTCAGGGGTTTGGGGAGGGGTTCCTGACAGAGATATTTTAAGTGCTGGCTCTGGCTAAGCATTTATCATAAAGCTTGTAGAGGAATTGGCAATCCTCACTGTTTTAATACTATAAGTTTCTTTAATAATTATTAGATTAACATTCTCTTAGGTAAAAATTTATCATAAATAATCAATATCATAGCTGAAATTTAAGAACCTAAAAGCTACTGTGTAACAAAATAGCTCATAAGTGCACCGAAAAGCTTTCAGATGAAATATTATTTTAGTAAATTCACCCGAGGCATGAAGCTGATTTCAGTAAAAATGGTCTTAGAGACTTTTAATTAACTATATTATGCCAGTCTAGTAAAAGTTATCTGTAATCATGTGAACTGATTATGACAAAATCAATCTTTCAAAGTTTATGAAACACGACTGTGACATAGACCTAAAATGCTGAAATGCATTTAATATAAAGCTATGTAATAAATGTACTTAAAATGAATATATAAACTGTTATAAATCAAATGTGGAAACCTTCTAAAACTGAATAATACTGGCTAACACACATTTTGATGCCTCAAATGTTTAGACTTAAATCTGAGTGTATTTGACCTGCTGATTTTTAAAAAAAGGCACCAGTTTTCTCCTATCAGCTCTAGATTTTGAGATACAGAACATACTGCATTTTTTCTGCTTACTGATAAAAAAATAAGATATTTTAATGTAGTGTTTAAATTAAATTTTTTGGCATTATAATACAATTCTACTTTAGTCTAATTTATTGTAATATTAAAACTTTCATAGATGAAGATTGTTTCATAAAAACTGTCAATAGATTCATAGGTAGCTGTTATCAATGCTTCAATAGGCTTATCTGCCAAACATTAAATAATTAATAGTTAAAGCCAACCTTGTATTTCAAACATTAAAATCTATTCAGACTTTGGTATTTCTAAGTAAAGTCTTTGTATATTGCATTAATGTAATGTGCCAATAGTCTCACAATCAATTGATGATTAAGATTTATTTTCTTAAAAGATAATTCTTATAGCTTGTTAACTTAGTTTGGAAAAATAAGTTATTAGCTAATTTATTGGCTGGATTATTGAAATGTCTTAGGAATAGCAGCAATTTGCTAGACCATATTATTGTTTTAGCTAAACATTGTTTTTCAAATATGTATTTTGTATACAATAGACAATGCTACAAACAAACTTTTGGTATTCCAACGGGCTCACATATCTCCAGAGTGATAATTGAATTATTTATAGAAAATATAGAAACCAGTGCTTTAAAATCAGTACCTTTAAAACCTCTTATTTGGCTCAGATATATAGATGACACATTCATCATATTACAACATGATAAAAATAAATGATTTTTTCTTTCATTTAAATAATATCCATCCTCATATTAAATTTACAATGGAGACAGAGTCTGATGGAAAACTTCCCCTTTTTTGATGTATACTTCACCAGGAAACAAAATAATATATCATTTTCAGTTTTTAGAAAAAATATATATACAGAAATTTTCATCACAACAACATCAACTCGGTTTTTTCTGTAGCCAAAACTCTTTCCACTAGAGCAATTAACCTTTCAGATAAATCGCATCTGAAAGAAGAAATAAATCATATAAATAGTGCTTTAATAGATCATAGTTATAATGATAAATTATTTACCAAGCCTTAATTCAAGCCCAAAATAATCAAAATAATAAACAAAAAGAAGAAGAAATAACTTTTTGAATTTGTGTTCCTTATATAAAAGGAAATACAGATATATTGAACATATACCAAAACACTACAATATAAAAGGAACATATAATATTTATCAAAAAATTAATAAATTATAACCAAGTCTAAACATTCAATCTCTCTTGAATCTCATAGAGTTTGTGAAATTTCATGTGGCATTTGTAAAGCTAATATGTAGGTAAGAGGAATCATCACATTAATACTAAAAAAAGCTGAACTTGCTAATGCTGTATCATTAGCACTCTCACTCCATATTAGGGATTTAGGTCACAGTATTGATTTTGCTCATACCAGGGTCCTATCCAGATGTGACACTCTATCAATGTAAGAACAGAGAGGCCACTGAGATATTAAAAAGCCCAAATTGTATCAATAAACATGATGATTCATGCAAACTTCCTTTTATTTGGAATAATTTTTTTAAAAAACTATATTATTCTAAAAATTTTCAGATTTTTATTTTTGCGATTTTATTGATAGAATTTTAACATTGTTATAAAACAGTGTTTATAGTATTTCTACAATCATCTATTTACTTATTTACTATTTATCACCCAGTTGATGACTTGTATAACCAAGCCAAAATGTCAGTATATTAATTTTAAAAATCATACATGAATGAATCCACAAAGTATATGATTTTTATATATAGAGTCTTAGCAATTACGATGCACTTCGAATGCTTGTTAGTGAAGTTAGAAAGTCATGGTTAAATATCAGGCTTAGCACTTTTGAGGTCTTTTAACCCCATATTCATAGCCAAAGAATTAGAAATGTTGTAGTGTTGTTGATGTTTGCTAATATATGCAAATTAGTCTTCATATGCAAAACAATTTTACTATCAAAAGATCAATCAGATCGACCACTTCTTAGAGATAGAGAAACAAGTGACTTTTCTATTAATGGAATGTGGATTGTTTATGATGTAGTATGCCTCTTTTATTTTTCTTTGTCAGTCATTTCTCTCAGTACATACAATCTGAGTGTTGGTTGGTTCAAATTTGTGACCGGCTGCTTTTTCATGTTCTAAAAACATTGAAGTGTTGTTGCTAAACAAAAAAAATTGTAAACCCTTAGCACCTGTCAATCCTTTATTGTTTCCTTTATAGAAGGAGGTTGGAAAAAATCTTGCTCCTGCATTGAGGTGTTTAAAATGCCTTTTTATCTTTTGCTTGTGTATCTATAAATGCATATCTCTATAATTTTATCTGCATTTTATTATTTTAATTTTTTTAATCTAAAAATAATAAAACTACCAGATATATATTTATATATGATCATATATACATTTAATAATTAATTGAAATTAGTGAGTTGTTATGACAACAGTTATATGTAAATTTTGAATCAATATCATATTTAAGATTAAATTGCACATTTCAAAACAGTCTATAATTAAATTAATTAGAACCTCAATAATTTTTTACTGATGAAATAATTTATTAAATATATTGTTTTTGACACAAAACAATATTTATCATTTATAAATGAAATATCCAATAGTATTACGTTCTTCACACGACAGTTTATACAAGTAGCTCTTCACTAAAATTTTATTGAATGCACAAATCAAAATACATTTATTTCAAGTCTATATAAGTAATAACAAAGTTTTATTTTGTATCTGTGCAATGAATGTTTTAGTTTAGTTTCATAAAACATAGATATGTACAAGGAGTATAAACAGACCCACTGTGTGGCTAAGAAGCACCTTCGTGCAAGTTAAGTTTTATCACCTCCCACTCTATGGAATAAAATTTGTAAATTAAAAGACATTTTTCCCAGCGCTTTCACAAAAAAACTTAAAAATTTAGTTTTAGTCATTTACCGTTATCGTAAATACCGTATGTGTTCTATTCATATATTTTTATAAAATAAACACGAAGAATAAAACACATGCTAAAATAAAACATATTAATGTTTAAAAAAATAATTTTTGAAACAATAATTAAATAATACCTTAAAACAAAAATATTTATTTAATCAACCTATTCATTTAGTGTACCGAATCTTTTCTATATATGTAACTAGAGGGATTTGAACTTAGAATTTTTCAGTCTATATTCATCCACTACTCTAGTTCAAGTAACCAACACATGTGGTCACGTGTTTTAGTTGCTTGAGGTGGAACAGAGAATGAATATAGTCCTGAAAAATCCTAAGTTCAAACTCTCCTACTTACTTAAATTTGAAATTGTTTTTTTCAAAAGTTTTCATATTTTTTTTTGAAAAATCCTGTGAAAATGCTAGTGCAGATAGAAAAGATCTGCAAATAAGACAATTTTGCACTGCTCCCTTTCCCTTTTTGGGCAAACTCTGATATTATATAAGTAATTAAATAGTAAATGTTACTTACCAAATGGTATATACATTCAGAATATGTTTCTTTGAAATACTTACTGGTTAGTAATTCATTAAAACTTAATTCTTGTTTGCCATGCATAAACTTACTCGCATTGTTTATTATCAAAATTATATTCCTTCAATGATAAAATATTTACACTATTATTTAAATTTTTATGTGGTGTTATCCACCACTAATAACTATATTTTGTTATATAAATAATGCAATATTTTAAATTTTCATACATTGTTTATTGATCACACAACTAATATTTGATTAGAACAAACCAAAGTAGATCAATATGAAATAACACACTGATAAAACTATTATATACCATTTGCACCTTCTAGTTAAAATATTCTTAGTTTCAATATCCTTTCATTATTTTTCATCCCATTCACACCTTCTTGTTAAAACATTTTGTTTTTAAAATCATGTTATTATTTTTAATTCACAAAAAACTTGCTTACATTTTCTATTAAATGAAAAACTTTAATATGTGTTGATATTAAACATGCACACACTATATAATTCAAAAGCAAAATATATATAAATCAAAACTTTAAAATAATATAATATATTGAACGATTATATAAATAATAATAAATTTTGTTGAATTTTCAAACGTTTTCGATGGCATAACCTTCATTATCAAGAAGTACAAACTCTCTCTCTTCGTTTTTTCATGTATGCAAATATGCGATAAAAATAGGCAAAATATGCATATTTGCATCCGTGAAAAAATGAAGAGAGAGTTTGTACTTCTTGATAATGAAGGTTATGCCTTCGAAAACATTTGAAGATTCAACAAAATTTATTATTATTTATATAATCGTTCAATATATTATATTATTTTAAAGTTTTGATTTATATATATTTTGCTTTTGAATTATATAGTGTGTGCATGTTAAATATCAACACATATTAAAGTTTTACATATAGTATCTAACACATATTTAAACTTTATATATATTTTCTATTAAAAGAAAATAATTTCACTTAAAATAAAATATATTTACCTCCTATATAATTTTATTTTTTAACACTCATTAATAACTAAGTTACTTTATTATGTAGTTTGACAATTAGATATTTAGCCAGGAAAAAAATTAAATTTTTTTACTTAAATTGTTTATTCAATAGTCACCATAAAAATGCCTTGTATTTATTTTTTTTTATTCATAGTTTACACCATGATACTTGTTAAAAATTAATTATTTTGTTTTGCTTAGATTTGCAATGTAGTATAAATTATGGATCAAGTATAAGTTTTTAACTAGAGAACAAGTAAAAAGCTAAAACTGCATTACAAAAAAAGATAATATTGTTATAAAAATAGGAAAATCTATTTAGTAAAATGTAAAAAGATAATATGGGACAATAATAGCAAAAGAGAGAAAGATAACACTAATAAAAATGTTGGCACACCACAGCATCAAATCTGGACCTAACATTCCTAGATCAGAGATTCTACCAGTCCTCCCAAATCAACAACACATTTAGATCATGTACAACATTAGTGATAAAGAGAATTCAATCATATACAGAATTACTGTAATAATGAGCAATTTTAAAAAAAGTTTTATTTTTAAATAAATTATTAATAATAATATGTTACTTTTTATATAAATTAAGATATTTAAAGAAAAATCATTGGGAAATCTAAACATTGTTTTACATATAAATTTTATTAATTATAGTGACAAAAAAGCCTTGACCTGTTCAGTTTTGGGAAATGATAGAGTATATATGAAATATATTTCAAGGCTACAGCAATTGCCGCAATAAGTTTGATTAAAGCAATATTTTATGTTTAAATAATATATATTTATAATCAGAATGTGTTTTTAGGAGTAAAATGATTCCAAAATCTAAATATTTACATCTAAGTTCTATTAACTATCATAACAAAATGGCATTGGTCTGTTTGGCTTAGTTAATGATAAAAGTATATATGTAGCAGTGATGTAGCTTGACTTTTTTAGGAACGGAAGCACACTTTTTTATATTTTTATTTCACTTGCCACAACAATTTTTATGTCATAGCAACTAATATATATATATATATATAAATCTGAAACTCTTTTATCTGTAAATCAAAGATTATATTATCAATATATTTTTATCTTCCAAATCCTTTTAACATTCCTAAAAGTTTTAACTATAAATTAGATCTTGGCATTGTTTGAACTTCTTATAATCAATAATAATGGATTAGTCAAATTCATTCTTTGTGTATATAAAACAATCCCACTGTTGGTAAAAAAAATTGAAAGTCAGCAGTAACTCGATACAAAAAAATAATGAATTTGAATTGCTCATTCTAATCAGACTGTGATTAGTTTAAATATAGATAATATATTGTCAATATATTTTTGTTTTCCAAATCCCTTTAACATTCTTAAAAGTTTTAACTGTAAATTAGATCTCAGCATTGTTTGAACTTCTTATAACCAATGATAATGTGTTAATCAAATTCATTCTTTGTGTATATAAAAACAATTCCACTGTTGATAAAAAAATTGAAGTGAATTTTTTAAAGTGAATTTTAATTAAAGCTTTTAAAAGTTTTAGTGAATTTTTCTACAGAAGCACTCATTCCATTCAATGCATGGACGATTCGTTCCTGATATGTAGTATATTTCAAGCTCATGCCTAAAAACTCAAAGCCCAGGTAATTGTCACAAACAAGTGAAAATAAAAAAGTATTTCTCTTATATTTAATAAAAAATATTTACACTCAGAATGTATTTCTAATGATGAAATGATTTTAAAATGTAAACAATTTTATTTATATAAAATATTATTAATTATCATGCTGTCTCAGCATCTCAATAGTGAAGCATCTTTGTGCCTGTGCAAGCTGCGCAACCACACACAGTAGCCCTGAGTATAAATAAAATGATTATTTATAAATTATATGTTGGACTATTTCTGTCATCTAAAATTAACTAGTGAAAGCCTTTAGAAAAATCCAACCTTTATTTAAACTTTCTAAATACATTCAAATAATAGCATGTAAATTAGTACATACTGAAATTAGAAATATTCGAACCAACTGAGTTATTCTGCTAAAAGCAGAATCTGAAAAGTTTAATATAATCATTCATTATTTAATATTAGATGATAAAAATAGATCACATATAATTACTATTAAAATTCTATCATGGCAAATCTTTAAATAAATACTAATATGATAATATATTGGTAAATGTTGATCAAACAGAAAAGAAAATTTTATATAGATAGAGTTGCTATTGTTTTATATTAGCCTTGATGGTGAATTAGTAAGAGACACAGATAATAAAAGAATAATGGGTATAAGATCTTAAAATATTCCTGAATAGCATAATAATCATATTATTAGTTCTTCGGGAGATGCTCAACTGATCAAATAAAGTTGTTTATTTGTTTCATTTAAATCTGCTATTTTATCGATGCGCTAAATCAGAATTGATTAGGATTCTTTTACGGTTTTTTGGTTTTATTCATGGAAATATATATATAAATATTAAAGAAAAAACGTGAATTATTTAATTAATATATATACATTTATTAAAAAAAAACACACACAAGACAAATAATAAAGTTTTAGTCTATAATATATATTATTAAAATTGCAAATTATACAATGACATAAATTAGAAATTATTTTCTTGATACAATTTTAAAATATTCCACATTAAATCTAGCTAATAAAAGTTCATTAGAGATTTAAACTTTCTATCTTTAGCTTGCATGATTAGTAGAGAGAAAATTGATTACAAGCTAATTTAAATATTTTGCATGGCTAATTACCTTTTGTATTTAGTAAAAATTATTAGGTAAGTCACATCATTACGTTTAATAATTATATTTAATAAAGTTCCCCCTTTTTTTTTTTGAAAGAAAAAAAATCATTATAACAGAAATCGACACAGTTTAAATTTTTCAAATGTAAAATCTTTCAGGATTGTAATAAATGATAATAATTTATGTCCTAATGTTGATATTAGAATTACGACAATTAATTGTTATAAAACAAGTCAAATTTTGAACACTTACTCTACCAGTAGCATTCATATTTTATTTTATGGTCAATGTATCAATTCTCATATGACTGATATAAATATCATGAAACTTAAGTTTACCATGCAATAAATAACTGGATAGCCATTTATCAACTAATACTGGATAAATAGGTGAAATTGTCAACTATCCGAAAAAATATTCAAGATCTCTCAATTCAAACTCTAGGCTACTCTAATACATGTGAGGAGATAGTAATCTGCATCAACTGATGATTGCTGGTTTAGCATAAAATATGTATATTGGTGATTATTTATCTTTTCAACACCGGTCAGCAATATAAGATGGCATGGAGAGCTAAGGGTCGTGTGAAAGTCTGAGTTCGAATCCTTTATATATTACATTATATATGTGCAGGTGTGTGTAAACCTGTACATTGTATTAATTTAATACATTAGTCTGAAATACTAATCTTCATACCAACGCTGTATAGTTTGGTGTAATGGTAGAATAGTAACATCTTGAACTCAAGTTGCATAAATCATTACCCAGATCTGGCAATTCTTATGAACTTCTGAGCAGTAAACTATTTGACTAATTTATTAAAATCACTACACCAAATAGCCATTCATAAAATTGCAAAATTAATGCTAAAGATCAATGCAAATGTTGAGAAAAATGAAAAATGCTAATGAAATTTTGAAGAATACTATGATATATTGGCTTGTTTATTAGATTGCCATGGCTCCCAGTTAACAATCAAATTTAGGTGAAGTATAGAGTTTTTTTTTCAAGTAGCTATCGATTTTTCAATCAATCCATGCAACATTAGGTAAATATTCCAGGATAATTCATAATTATCCAAATAATTAATATGCTGGTAATAGATAGAAAAAATAATTATAATAAAATCAATCTTCCCCAATGAATTGAGAAGTTTAGAAAAAAGGCTGGTTTAAGACTTTGAGTACTTGACGTATTACCCATTAAGCAATGAAAAAACAAAAAAAGTGTGTGATAAATTGAAGATAATAACTATGCTTTGTATTCTATTTAGCTGCTGTAATATTTTTTTTCTTTCTAAGAAATGACTGTATGATAAATAAGTACATTAAAACCTTCAGTCTAATTATCATATTCATATTTACACAAACTGGAACAAGTGTCAAAACTTCCATGGACTATAGAGACAGAAGATGGTAACAAAGGAATTAAATTTCTGGATTTATACAAATATAGTAACCTACAGAATGATGCTAAAACCTATAAGCATAAGAGAAGTGATCCATCATATTGATAAACTCCATTTCACATAAATATGGAGGACTTAAAGGCTTTCTGAATAGAAGTCACAATTTATGTAAATATGAATATGATAAAAAGAACAATAAGGATTATATAAAGGACCTTCTAAATATATGATATAATTATAACAAAATCATTAACATTATAAAAAGATTTTACAACAAGAGGAGCTAAAAATATTTTACTCTCCAAAAGTCACTCATAAATTAAAAAAGGTTTGCAAAGAAAAATTTAATGTAAGCATTTGAACCCTCCTTCACTGAACCAATTGATTAACAATTCCAACAACAAGCTGTCAAATGAATCTGCACATTAAGTGGTCTATAAAATTAAATGCAGTCAACCTGCACACAACTTACAATATTATGGGGAACAATAGCCCAACCTGTCAACTAGATTGTCCCAACATATATATTTATACAACAGACCATTTAAAAATAAAGAATATTCCTCAATATTCACTGACCATGATCAAAAAAACAGCCATAGATTTGAATTGTCAAAAGCAAAAAATATATGTATGGAGAGAGAAGATAGAAAGCAGAAAATAAAAAAGACCTGGGTGATAGCAAGGAAATGTATTTCAATCAATAGAAAAGATTCAAGCATCCCTCTATTAAAACAATGAGTTATTTAAATTTTCAATATTGTGAATAGCTAATTAATCACAACATATACACGAATACTATAAAAGTAAAGCCATATTACTATAAGATATGAAAATGATATATACTATATATTGAAAACACGCTAGGCAGTAATAAAACTGAATATTTTTTTAAATCTATATTTTTTGTATATGTGATCATTAACAGTTGTTTATTACGATAGTTCAGGAAAAAAAAAAACCGTATAGTTGAAATACAAATATAAAGTAAAAAATTTACAATTTTTCTGATTCTAAATTTATGAATTTAAATGAAACTACTTTATCTATCATGAAATCTCTTGAGTATATGTTTAACTTTACTACTTTAGTATAACAATCTGCCTAGGATATGATGTGAACATTTAAGATTATTCATAAAATATCGATCCACACTTATTTAAATAAAAATATAGTCAAACAAGAGAATGAATTCATGCAAAAAACAGTCAATATTAACTAATAAAACTTATTTTTTAGTATACATAAATAAACAAGCAAAACTCTCCATACAGTAGCGCCACTCAGTGCAAGCTAGAATAATCAATGGATTTCAGAAGATCTAGGTGCAGTGCACTGAGATCCAAGGCTCCTCAATGACAAACACCACAAGCTAGAAATCTCAGGATATTGATGAGTAGGCACTAGATAGGAATTTTATACACAAGCCTTCTGACATCTATTGATTCCTCTAGCTTGAACTGATTGGCCCTACTGTATGGATAGTTTTGCCTGTTTTAATAACAGTTATGAGCAAGCATAAGAAATTATGATGATGAGATACATAAATAAAGTACACTTTTTATATAATGTATTCATACTTTATATCTTAAACCTTAGAATATTTACAGATGACATGGAATAATTATAACTAAGACTTGGTTTTAAAAATACAATATGCAGAATATGTTCAGAGTTGTCATTAACTTTGAGAAGGACAGATTTTCTTCTCAATTTTAATAATGATTGTCACATGGACACATATTATTCATTAATTATTATTATTCATTAGAAGTGTAACATTCAATTTATTAACTTTTAACTTCATAAATACTGACATATATAAAATATTTTGGATGCCTTCAGCTACTCTCTCAATTTAAATAAACAAAAGATTGAATTTTGCAGCCCATTCAAAAGGAATTCCCAATGGAATACAAAATTTAAACTTCTCTTTATTTTGAAGGGAGTGTAGTTGAATATAATATATCTATAGGATGTTTAAAATATTTTATAGAAACTTCAGCTACTGTTATGCATTATTTCTTTTAGAAGTATATATTATACTCTTATTATTCTCTTTTACTTTCTTTGCATTTCTTCATATACATTGCTTATAATAACTTCTCTCATATACACTTTAATGCAAAAATTTTTTTTAATAAAACTTCTTTATTTTCCTGACAGTTTCGACTGTCCAGCAGTCTTCATCAGAGCATTCTCAATTTTTTCTAATGCTCAGATAAAGACTGTTGGACAGTTGAAACTGTCAGGAAAATAAAGAAGTTTTATTAAAAAGAATGTTTTGCATTAAAGTACATATGAGAGGAGTTATTATAAGCATTATTTCTTTTTACATGCATATAAGTATATTTATAGATAGATAGATAGATAGATACAAAATGAGAGACATGTGTTTAAGATATGAATGTTCTTTGAAAATTTAAGTAGTTAAATTTTTCTAAAAACATTCAATACTATATTTATATTAGATGACGAAATTAGTCCAATATATAAATACAACTAAAATACCACCATCACAAACCTTCAGAAAAACACAGCACCCTAGAGTTTTGGGGATTTATAATATAATTAACTCTCAAAAAACTACAAGCTAATCCAGTTATTCTCACCAAAAAAGTGATCACATCTATAATTGCCAAAAAATGCAATATCTTATAACCATAAAACAGATATATAGAAACTATAAAAGAAAACCTGTGTTCGATGATATATATACTTGATTTCTATCCTAATCTTATCACTGTTAACAATATTATACTGGATTTTTTATGCACTTGGTGATGATGCAGTTTTTATAATATCTTAATACATCATAAGCAATTAAAAATTAAATGTTCATAAAGCTAACATACCATAAACAATGATACATTTAATAAAATATAATAAATTTTAAAAATAAAAAATGAAAAATTTAAATATTTTTGAACTTATAAATTTTTCATTTATTTATCAATTATATTTTGGTGTGCTAATTTTAAAATAAAAAGTACCTGTCTGTCAATATTAATAACTGTTTTATGAAAATAAAAATTTTTTAAACAACCAACAGAATTCATGACTTAGCTAAATTTACAAGAGTTTTTCTGAAACTAACAGTCAAAATTAGTTCCCATCATCTGTAAATGTTTTAATGCTTGATGTATGATTGTCTATCTATTTTATATATATATATATATATATATATATATATAGATAGATATATATATATAAACTTTCATATATATATATATATATATATATATATATATGAAAGTTTGTTTGTTATTTAATAATTTAACATATAATGCACCAATCTTGATGAATTTTGCATGATTTTCTTTCTTTTTATTGGAGAATTACGCAGGCTATTAATTTTTGGTTTATCATACTTAAGTGTTTGAAAAAATTGGGAATTTATTACTAATGTGAGCAAAGCTGATAATACAAAATTTGAAAGCTTATACTAGCAGTGCCATTTAGAAGATTTTTGATCATATTTTCTAGCAAATTTAAAAACTATTAGTATATTCATTTATTAAAAAAATTGTGTGTATTAGGAATGGGACACTATATGTGGAGTTATCAAGGAACAAGCAAGAAAACATTCATATATATATATATATATAGTATTCTGATATCCAATAGATATATATATATATATATATATATCAATCAATAGTATTCTGTCCAATAGACAGGGCCAGAGAGTAGTCAGAACATCAATCTATTCATTCTTCCATTCCATTCTCTTACTTCCATATAAGTCTTTCCATCTCTTATATCATCCAATAATATCAATCTCTTCCATCCTTTCTTTTTATTTCCACTCACCATTTCCTCCAAAACATTTTTCATTAAACTATAATTTCTTCTTAATATATGTCCAATCCAGTTTTTCTTTCTTTCTCTGATATTTTCAATCAATCTTCTTTTCTCATTTATTCTTTTCAAAACTTCTTCATTTGTTATTTTACTCATCCAACTGATTTTTTCCATTCTTCTCCATGTCCACATCTCAAAGGCTTCCAATTGTTTCTTAATTCTATTACTCAATATCCATATCTCACAACCATACATTAGTAACCCCACGTATAATAATTAATTAATCTCTTCCTTAATTCTCTTTTCAAAGATCCACATTGTATCTTCTTTCTCTTCACAAATGTCTCTTTTTCCAATGCTATTCTTCTTTTAACTTCATCTTCAGTTCTTCCATGTTCACTCAACCAACTATCCAAATATCTAAATCATTTCACCTGTTAAACCATGTCATCATGGATTCCAATTGCAGTCTTTTTGCATCTCTCTCTATCCATAAACACAGTCTTTTTAATATTAATCTTCATTCCATATGCCGTACATCCTTTTTCCAATTTATTCAATATATTCTGAAGACTCTTTTCCTCCTCAGTGATAAGAGCCATATCATCTTCAAATCTTATACACATTATTACTTTCCCCTCATCCACAGTCCAAATAATTATTTAGCATGTCTTCTAAATAAATATTAAACAGAACAGGTGACATACTACATCCTTGCTGAACTCCACTTTCTACATTCACTTTATTAGTCACATTACTCCCAACCCTAATTCTTATCCTTTGACCATTATACATAGTCCAAATAAAATTTTCTTTCTTTTTAAAATACTCCTTTATCTCTTAAGATGGACATAAGTTTATTCCAGACTACTCTACCAAATGCCTTTTCTAAATCCACAAAACATATACCAATTCCTTTATATTTTTCAATATATCTTTCCACAATTGTCCTAACAATACCATTAACATCTCTTGTGCTTTTCCTTTTCTGGAAACCAAACTGTTCTTCACCAATATAATAATCTATTTTCCCATAAATCCTTTTGAGTTAAAATCCTCAATAAAACTTTAGAAGCATGAGACAACAAACTTATTGTTCTATACTTTTCACATTTAGCAGCCTTCTTTTTTTTAGCAATTGAATCATTATAATTCTTAAAAAAATCTTCAAGCCAAACTCCACTATTATATGTCAAATTTCAAAGTCCAACTATTTTCTTCCTAGTAAATTTCTCTCATTTCTCTCAAAAATTCTATAGGTATTGCATCAAATCCAACAGCCTTACCATTTTTCATTTGTGCGATTGCCTTTCTTACTTCATCCGGCAATCATCTATTTCAACATCTTCTTCATAATTAAATTATTTCCTCTACTAAATAGACACTGAAGATATTTTTTCCATATTTTTAATATATCATTGCTATCAGTTAATTTCTTTCCATTCTTACTTGCAATCTCACTTGCTATCCATGTCTTTTTCTCCCAAGTGATATTTCATATTTTATCAAATACCAGATCATATCTTTTCACCTTCTGAAGACTTTCTATCTCTTTATATTCTTATTCCAACCATTTTTCTTTTGCTAAATCTGTTTTTCTTCTTAGTTCATTATTAAATTCCCTATATGCCTTTTGCCCTTCCTCAGTACTTACATTATTCCATTGTCTCTGCACTTCCATCTTTTCCAACATATCTTCAGTTATCCAAGATCATTTAGCTTTCCTTGCATGGATAATACTTATTTCATTTTTTGCTGTTTTCAAGAATCCTTTTTTAATTCTATTCCAACACTCATCAGGACTATTAATATATTTCTCATCCTGAACAATCATTTTAAATTCATTTTCACATACTAAACCAAATTTTCCTTTTTCCATTTAATCTCAATTTATCCAAGTCCCATCTTGTGTATATTTTCCCCCTTTTAATTTTTTTAAAACTCAACTTTAATTTAGCCATCACCAAATTATGATCTGAATCTATATCAGCACCAAGCAAAGCATGTGAACCATTGATAGCATTCTTATATCTATTCTGAATCAATATATAATCAATTTGATAATGTTCTCTGTCACCTGGAGCTTTCCAGGTATATTTTTGTTGTAAACAAATCTTATTATTTTATTATATACATTTTCTAGAATCTCATTTATATTTTGGTTTATCTATGCTAAGATCTAAAAAGTAAAGAGACATTTATGTGATCCTTAACCTAATAGACGTATTATAAATGGTGATAATTATATAATAGTTTACACTTTGGATAAGGGATCTATAATGAATGATAGATATAGATTGAGAGAAATGGAGTTTAGAAAGTATAGTCTGATGTTACATTTCAATAATAGAATTACATTTTATTAGTCCTTTAAATATTAGACAATAATATTTGTATTTACTAATGTACATTATGCATATTTTATGTTATAAATGCATAATTATTAAAAAGCACTTACAACAACAAGCTTTCAAAAAAATATGTATTTTTTAAAAATCATTTTATTAGGTTTGATACTATATTCATAAAAGAAGACTTTACATTCTTTAATAAAAATTTAAATATATCTATGATATTCTTTATTTAAATGAATTTTCATCTTTTCTAATTCATCTTTTCCTATCTATGCATTACATCCAATTTATATTTCTAAAATTACAATCAAACATATGACTACATTAATTAGAAACAATCTTACTTTACTATCCAAAATATTTTTTAAATCATTAGGTTTGTGTGAGTAATCACAGACTTCTCCTAACTCTGTACATTCATAAATTAATAGAAGAGAAATGTTAAATATATAATAGAAAACTATTGCTATATCTGAAACCATAAAATGCATCCTTTTCATACAATTTTATACACTTGTCAAATCTATAATTAAGAGAATTATTTGTACCATATGGTTGGAAATTTTATGCACCCAATAGGCCTTGTAATAAAAATAATGCAATAATCCAAATTTTTTGAATATTAAATATATATAAATGAGGCATTTATTTATATAGTGCTATGTTTATAAATTGTAATACACTAAAGATCTGCCTTTCAAGCTAACGTACATGCGCTTTTTTACGAATGTTAATAAAACAAATGCAACATCTAAAATATTTTATGAAAAATCAATTATGCAATTGATATACAACAAAGTATGAATGTGTATACATGCCTTTGATAAACTTCCCTTGAAGCAAGTTCTGTCATGGTTCATAATTCAGAATTTGGCTATTGTATAGCATTTAATATTTTAGCGAATAACAAGCTTATGAGACACATGCACTCATTCATAATATTTATTATGTAAATGCATAATCGCCAATTATTTATATCTTACATTCTAAATATTTGTTCTTTCAATTGCGTAATTCAGTACATCCTTTAATGATTATATATAAAACGATAGTACTTTTTGCTAATTGGTGGACGAGTGGTCAGCATAGCAGCTTTACAAGCAGTTGCCCTAGGTTCGCAGGTCCACTTCCCGGATGATGCTTTGACACATGAAAAAAAATTAACATTTTTATTTGTAATATTTACTGAGGCTATAACCTCGATAATATGCGTATAAAATGCGATAGTAGGGACCTCTACAGGTGTTTAACCACAAGCTTAGCTGCGTAAACTTGTGGTTAAAACACCTGTAGAGGTCCCTACTATCGCATTTTATACGCATATTATCGAGGTTATAGCCTCAGTAAATATTACTACGTAATCAATGTGCGTTTAATAAATTTATAATTACAATTTTTATTTGTAATAAATTTGTGAGTGGACATAAATTGCTTGGTTGTTTGGATATCATAGGAAACATCTATTTATCTGATGGTCCAATATAGTACTCTGAATTTATTTTTATAAATGAATGACTTGTGACGTCTTGATATAGATATATGTTTATTAAAAAAATAATCACACATTTATCAATTTCTTATCTATTTACAAAATGACTATGAATAAGAGGGCTCTGACCCTTGAAAGCGCTTAGCCACTTAATTAAATATATGTATTAAAATAATATATATATACATTTCTTTATTTGTCTTCAGCTTTGTGTGCTTGTGCGTGTTAGCGCATTTTATATTTTGCACTTTAGAACAATTAGCCACGAAATTTAAACTATTTGCTCATTACACATTTATTATATTTAATATATAAATATGTGTGCGTGTGTTTAAAGAAATGATTAATAATAAAAACATATATTAAAATAAGGAACAATATATATGTTAATAAATATAAAATTACATTTAAAAGGGAGAACAAACAGCTAAAAAATAACACAAAAATTAAAGAGTATTAATAACAACAAATTTATATAGTACTTTTTCTAAATAAAAAGAATGTACACTCATTCTACTTAATTTTCACTCAAAACGCAGACAGAACTATATCAATATCAACAGTTATGAAAAAAGTTGCGGTAGATTCAATATATTTTTATTAATGATCTAATGTAACTCTATTCCTTAATGCATCTTTACTTGCATTAAAGGACAAAGAACAATGTCTAGAAATAATTAGAAGTTATATGATGTCTAATTCTAAACTCTATTTGTTGATAATAAAAAAATAACGAAATCTATTTTGAAACTTGCTTATATTTCAGAGAGAGAGAGAGAGAGAGAAAATAACTAAAGGCATAATTTTTGAAATATGCAATTTTTTTTTTTAAAATTGTGATTTATGCATAAATTCAGCATGCATCAGAATATATCTGCACTAGTGATAATTATGTAATATTTCTATGAAATCCTCATAAACTTTTTCCTGAGAGAAAAATAATAATGATGTGATAATTTGCATATGAAAGAAAAAAAATCGCATTAAAAATTGATGCTCCTAAATATAGTAGGAATTTTGAGATGCATAAATATATCACATATCAAATTCATTACTCTTTGCTTGAAATTAGTTATTTATTCAATAAGTACAAGTATATAATTATTTGTAAAAAACACTTCTTGTTCATTCACCCTATCATATAACCATTAAGAGAAACTAATATAACACCCACTTCACAAACAATTATGATGGGCTGTATTAGTTACTAATAGATATTGACATTACAACCATTATTAAATTTAAAAAAAAAAAAGGATATTTTTTTCGAAAGCCCATGTGATTTTTTATTAATTAAATTTTGAACTAGGGACACTCAACTAATCTATCACTTCACAACACTGTTTAGAGATGTATTTAATATATTAATAACAAGTAACAATAAATTTAGTTAAACTACAAAACATCTCTTGATCACTATTTCTTATGCTAGCACATTACTGTTATTAAAACAGGCAAAACTCTCCATACAGTAGTGCCACTCAGTGCCAACCAGAGTAATCCTAAAATCTAGGTGCAGTCTCAGATCTAAAGCTCCTCACTAACGAAGGCCACAAGCCAGAAACTAGTCTGGGGATATTGGATGAGTAGGTGCTAAATAGGGATTTTATGTGAAAGCCTTCTGAAATCCATTGATTACTCTGGTTGGCACTGAGTGGCACTACTGTATGGAGACTTTTGCCTGTTTGAATAAACAGTCATATCACTGTACAAGAAACAACAATATACATACATAAACAACAATGTAAATAAAGTAAAATAATGATAGATTATAATTTTATGAGAATGGACTGACTTTTATGTTGAATAATGAATATGCAATGACTATTATATTGAAAATGACATGTAATGAGTATGACTACTTAATATATCTCAATTCATTCAGCAATTATTATATTATTGCAATATTAGTATAATACAAGCTCATAGCTGCTTTAATGCTATATTACTGAATTCACTAAATCAGTAATCATATTTATTAATAGACATCATGTTTTATTACTAATACTGAATTCTTAATACACTTATTTTCCTCACTTATCTTATAGACATTCATGTTTAAGTTATAGACTAGCCTACTGTGAATACCAAAATATTTTAGAAAATTGCAAATCATTCTTATCATTTTCTTCTTTCTATATTTTCACTGCATTGTACAATCCTTGTTACTAAACTAGGATTATAAAAAGACACAGCAACCATAACCTGGTCACTAAATTCATAAATATGCTAAGAACTCATACTAAATTAAAAGCATCATTTAAGCCACTTTTCTAGTCTGTTCCTTAATGGATAATCCTAATCAATTTTTTTAATTCATAACAATGATTCTTTTATGATTATGGTTTAAAAAATAAAGATATTTGTAGTTCAAAAATTTTAAAATCTTGCCGACCCTCAATCACAAATTAATATAATAAATGTATCTATTTATCTTTTACTCATTTCTTAAAATACTTTCATAATGTTTACAGATATATATTGATATTTCCATCAACTAATTAAATTATTAAATGGTTTTTGGAAAAATTAAAAACCTTATTTATATGTTTCTAAATATATTAATATATTAATAATGTCCCTTAGATTTGTAGGGAATCCAATATTTTTAGTGATATGACTTTTTCTCTTCTTTAAAAGTTGCTGTTCTGATTAATAAGAATGCTAGCAGGAAATTGAACTGGTGACCTTTACATTTATGAATAGTGAATGCTTTAACTAACTTGGTTATTCTTCACATGGACCACCATCTCTTACGCTTGTGTATAACTGTTGTTAAAACAGGCAAAACTCACTATATGTATTGCCACACACAGCAAGCTAGAGCAATCAATGGATGCCAGAAACTAGTCTGGGGATATTGGATGAGTATGGGGATTTTATGCACTAGCCTTCTGGCATCCATTGATTACTCTAGCTTGCTGTGTGTGGCAATACGTATAGTGAGTTTTGCCTGTTTTGGTTATTCTTCTAAAAACAATAGACAATTGAAAGTTTGGATATTTATTCATAAGCATCTTCCTGATTTATCCTTTTTTTTCCTTTAAGAGCAAGATTAATAAATGGATTTTTATAGATTAAGGATTATCTCACTAGGTTGACTTATGGAGTTATTTGCCATTGACATGTGAGCAGCATTTTTAAACTTTCTTCTTTTTACTTTTTTAGTCTTTGTTCAATATTTTTATGCTTTCCCCATAGAACATGTGTTCATTATTCTATAATCTTCTTTAATTAATGTTTTATATTCTTTTAATTCTTTTTCAATAGTTCAGATAGTTTTTTCAATATATATATATATCATTCTACATTCACATTTTTTTATGAATGCAGTGTTTATTTATCAGCATTCCATATTTCCGTTTGTAGAAGTTAGGATTTTCACGGTGTACTATTGCTTTGGAAAACAGGTCCGAGTGCTAAATATTTTAAACTTCAACATAAACAAGAACTGCATTTATGAAATATCATGGGGAATATAAAAAGATATATATTGTTAAAATTAGTCATGAATCAAATAACAAATAAATATAAGACAAATGATTAAAGAAGAAAAAAAACCAGATGTCTTTAAAATAGCAGGTCATGCATGTACCAATAAACTTATGTTCAATTGTAAAAAAGAATATTGGACAAAAAAAAAAGAACCTGCTCACATGACTATGGCAAATAACCCCATAAGTCAACCTAGTGTGAAAATTTACAATGTCTGTAAACCACTCATTAATATTAATTTTTAAAATATTTATGAATAAAATCAATGTGTATATATGTATGATTTTGGTTTTAAATATATAACTGCAGTGGAGCTGTGAACTATTCTATATTTTGTTCCAAGCCCTCTATTCTATATTTTGTTCCAAGCCCTCTCCCCTCATATACAAAAGTATATAGCATATAAGAGCTCATGTTTTTTGATAAATATTGATTAGAATAGAATATATATTGTTTATTGTATATATTTCAACACACACATGAATATAGCAGACATTTTATAATCATTTTCAACCATTTTAATACAATGCAGGATGAAGGCCTTTCTAAGTTCAATCCATCTTTTCCAGCCTCTAGCCTCACCTCACCACATTATCCATGCACACTCCTTATTTCAGTCATTTATGTCACATGTGGGTTTTTTCTAGGTATTTTTTAATGTCTTGGAATCCAGTTTAAAATTTCAACTGTCCATCTATTATATCCCTTTTAGAAATATGTCCAGTCCAACTCCATTTTAGTCTCTTAATTATTTCAATAACCCCTGTTTGTTCCCTTATCTGTGTATTTTTTAATCTTTTGTTACTTCTATCATGCATTTCTCCATACTTCTTCAGGTGGTCTAAAGACTCTGCATTGCTCTTCTATTAAGTATCCAAGTTTCAGATCAATAAGCAAGAACTAGTAACACACATTTATTAACAATCTTTTCTTTTCAATACATAGGGATGTTTCCTTTTAATATTAAATTATTTCTACCAATAGCATTCCAAACAAGTTTAATTCTATGATTAATTTCGTTCATTATCTTTCCATCTGCATTAATAATTTACCAAGGTATTTGTAGTTGTTAACTTCTTCTAAGTTATTATCAATCTTAATTTTCTACTTTTGAGACAATCCATTGAACATTACTTTAGTCTTTTTAACATTTATCTTTAATCTTACTTTCTTACTCCCTGAAGTTCTAAAGCATTATTTGCAAAAACAATTTACATCATCTGCAAAATCTAAATGACTTAAATAATCTTTTATTTATTTTAATCCCTTAATCATTTTCCCATTTTAATCCACAAAATATTTCTTGCAAAACTGCTGTAAAAAGTTTGGAGATACGGAATCACCCTGTCATATACTCTTCTCAATGTTAATATTTTCAGTATCATTATATAATCTAATTGTTGCTGGTTCATTTTTATAAATATTCTTCAGAATATGAAAATCCTGATAAAAATTTATATTTATGTATGTATAATATGCATATATAAATTTAAATTATATTATAAACATGTTTTATAAATAATAATAATATCCTTATTAATAAAAAATTGCCAGGACACATTTACATATGTTAAACCCATAAACACCATATGATCACCATATCTTATACTAGCACATAATTATTATCAAACAAGGCAAAACTCTCCATACAGTAGTGCCATTCTGTGCCAACCAGAGTAATCAATGGATGCCAGAAGGCTTGTGCATATAGTCCCTATTTAATGCCTACTCATCCAATATCCCCAGACTAGTTTCTGGCTTGTGGCCTTTGTCAGTAAGGAGACTTGGATCTGAGAGCGCTGCACCTAGATCTTAGGATCTAATGCAATCCTCCACTAGATAGTGATTTTATGCACAAGCCTTCTGGCATCCATTGATTACTCTGGTTGGCATAGGGTCCCACTAGTGTATTTACATATGTCTTTCATTCACTGAAAAAATAATAAGAAAAAAACTGAAACATACCCCATTTTTATGTTAAAATAAGTTATTTTTATTACAAGTAAATATGCTCTGGGTGATGTTCTTTTATTTCAATAACTTTTTTCTCTTATAGAAATATAATAGACTAATCTCTTTATTGAGAAACTATAATCTCTCATGTTTTTAGATCAATTTTACATTAAGAATGTTCTAAAATTTGGTAAAACTTTTAGCAATTACTCATAGAAAATATTTTATTAGATAAAATACTGTGCATAAAATTGAAAAAGGATAATGAAGTAAAATAAAATGCACATGCTTTTAACAAAATCAAAGAAATTTTATTACTGAACATGGTTATTTATGGTGCCTCGAGAAGTAAAAATAGTTTTGCACTCAGAAATCGGAAATGGCTGCTTGAGATTATAAAATGTATCAAATTGTGAATTTTAATGCATTTTTTTTGTTTATTTATATTTTTATATCTTTTAAATAATCACAATCTTCTTGCACTTTTTAAGCAAAAAATATGTATTATTTTAATTACAGTTTCGACTATTCCTCGCAGTCTTCTTCAGATCTACAAAAATTTAAACATTACAGCAATACATTTTTGTTTGTTTACTTTTGAGGAAAGTAGCATATAATTAAAGTCATGCTCTTTAATACAGCACAACTGATGATTCACTATGTTGAGTAAAAGCTAGCATGAATCATAATAAACTTCACAAGAATTTCAAGTTTTTAACTGATTCAAAAATTTTCTCAAAATATTCTCACAAATTATGTGGAAACTGATTACAAAGGACTAAATCCATCAAGAATGTCCAGACAAGACTAAAATACATTAATTGTGCCATCATTTGATTATACTGACTGTAGATATTTTTTTTAATTAAAAAAAAAAAACAATATTTGAAACTGCATAATTTTACTGTTTTTTTTTAAAAAATAGATAGATGTAAAAGTAGAATTTAAGAAAACATATCAACAATGATTTCTGCCTGAAGACCTTCATATCAATGATATAAAAGTTTAAAATGTTTTAAAGGCAATTAATTAAACTGGATCAATTTAAAAACTTTATATTAGTTTTATCTTTAAGCATACAATGAATTCTAAAGTAAAGAAGTGACCTAGTATTTTTGATAGTCTTATAAACACAAAATAGTAATGTAAAATTTAATCAAAAACTTTAAAAAAAAGATTTAAAATAGTGAAAGATTAGTTGAAATATACTTTCTTCTCTTCAAATATATAGATCTTGATTTTATATCTTTATTTTCATCCAAGACGTTTATTAAGCTAGAATTCTAGAATTTTTTTTTTCTCATGTGTCATAGCATCAGCCAGGAAGTGAAACCGCTAACCCGGGATAACTGCTTGTAAAGCAGCTGTCGCTGACCTCTTGACCACCAATGCTTGACTAGAATTCTAGAATTGAAATCATTAAGTATACACTTGCAAAACATATATTATTATTCTGTCATTTTGAAGTTTCTGGATGTAATGCTACCAAATCTAGCCTTGTAATGATAAATTGAGCATATGAGTGAATAAAAGGAAATAGTCTTTCTAAAAAAAAAATCTTATTTAAATGATAAACATTACTTTAAAATCATTCTACAAAAGTTGATTTTGATTGCCTTTATTGAAAATGTATTGATCAAGATAAAATACAATGGAAATCTACAATTAAGTAAGGAATCAAAGTATTTCAAAAAGCAAAGTTTACTGCAGATGAAATAAAAAAATAGCATTTCAAAAACAGTCTTAAAGATCTACTTGTAATATATGTTGATATATTTCTGTTTTTTTTTCCATATGTCATAGCATCGGCGGGGAAGTGAACCCGCAATAAACATCTGCAGGCAAGTGCTTGCTTGCAAGGCAGCTGCGCTGACCTCTTGGCTAACAATGCTTGACAGTTTTATTTATTGATTTACGTATTCATGATAAAATTCATCTTTAACTTTTTATTTTAATATTTTCTGAAATTCGATGAATATACTCATATGAGAGTTATCTTATAATGATGCTGATAATCATCCTTTTAAACAAAAAGAATCAAAATAAGGAAGCCAATAAATTTACAAACAATTCTATAAAAATAGATAAAAACTTGTTTTAAAAACAAAAATAACCATTTATAACAAGAGATATGATTAAAAACGAATGATTGACTAAACCATCTATCTAATTTCCATTGACTTTTTCAAAAAATACTTGATTTAAATAAATGGTTAACCTTAAAAAATCTCCCTGATTATAATATTTCACTGTGAAATAATACTATGGACTTTCTGTAAGTTCACACAAAATCTGTGTTAGAAATTCTAAAAAAATTATAAACAATTTAAAACAAAAAATCTATATTATCTGAAGTATAAAGTTATTTGAAATTATTGGTAAAGTTATCAAAGAAAGTTTTTGCTTTACTATCTAAATTTAACTTTTTAAAAAATTATATTTATTTATTTAAAATGTGTTTATGAATAGTGTTGTGTTTGGTTAGGCTTACAGGTTCGTTTCCAAACCAACAGATACAAAAAGAACAACTTTTCAACAATTAATATGTACAATTTATTAGCACAAATTATATACACATGTTAGTTAAATAAATGAACAAATAAATACAGTTGATAGACTTCACTGCTGAGACAGTCATGTGGAGTATGGAACTTGCTTCCAGCTAATGATGTATCATGAGTTCTGGTAAGACTCTTCCAGCTATGTAGTTAGTTTGCCTCGAGTCAGCTCTAGTTCAGACGTAGCCACATGTTCTGTCATTCATGTTAACAGAAGTAATTGCTCTTTGCCTTGCCTCCAAAAGGCTGAGTATTTAAAGGTAGATCCCCTACCTTACTGGAAACATGTGGATTCGGTGCATGAACCCCAGTGATAGTTTTAATCCCATTGGATAGCAACTGGGTGCTAGCCAATCAGGCAAGAAATCTGGAATAGTCCACTTCTGAAGGCAGGGTCAGATATGACAAATAGAAATGTCTTTATGGATGAGTAGAGTTTATATTACATTCAAATTAAACAAATCACCTTATGCAAAGAATTTGATATTATCAGTTTCAAGCTTGATTTTTTTGAAAAAAAAAATTTTTTTTTGAAAATAAGATTTTAGATCAATTATTAGCATCAAATTGAAATTTTTGAAAATATTGTGTAAGAAGTACAAAAATTTGAATTATGTCACTTTAAATGTATTTTCAAAAAATTGTCATCTAAATTAATATTTTAATTATTTACTTACACTATTTATAATAGTAAAAATCAGTCATATATCACATGACCTATATAGCTTGTATTACCAATATGTAATATATAAAGAGCCTGCTACTAGCTCTAAACAAGAAGCTTAATTATTTTATTTTTTTTATGATAAATGCTACAAGAGAAAATATATGAAGCTTTTATCTATGATGGTCCCCATCCCCAGACCGGTTTCGAGCTATGGCTCTCATCAGTGAGGAGCTAGGACATAAGATTCAAAATATTAACTCAAGCCAAGCATTTATCTAATTCTTAAATATTAAGAAAAAGATCCAAATCTTCAGACACCTACATGTCTTCAAATTCAGCTCTTTAACCAAAGAAACTATATGAGCCTGACCTAAATTCAGAGATCCCATATATTAGTAGGCTTAGCAATTTAATATAGCCAAAGCCCTAATAGCAAAATTATAATATATAATTAAAACCATGTTTACATTAGATTCAGTAATACATTGTACTTACTTTATTCCAATTTATAATAGAGGTCTGAAGCAGAATAAATAGATTGGATTGCTATCCCTAATACCAAATTGCAGAAATTAATCATGAAGTCATTACATTATTTTCTTCATAATAAGCTTTAATAATGTTAATGCTGTTATCACTATCTTAAAATGGGTAGTACCATTTTTTATGAGGTACTCTAAGCACAGATGAATACAGTACTTATTCCCTGTTTGTAGTGTGGGTGAATATTGTACAACTTTCATTTAAATGCATTCAGATTTTCTGACATCTTTAGACATTCTTGTCCTACTAATTTTTTTTTTGTGGTACAGTAAGCCATAATTATCTTACTTTTTTATTCATTACCCATTATTTCCTTAGTATACGTTCTATAAAAATATAAATCTTGAAGTGAAATAAATATTATTATAAGAAGAATAATTTATCATGTTATTTATGTAATATGTAAAAAAATAATTTAATTACTTTCTTTTCTCCATCCTAATAAAATAGGTAAAAAGTAAAGATAGTTTTAAGCTTTCAATCTATAAAAAAAGATACCAATCCTACAAAAATTATTTTATTTGTTTATCTGTTCTTACAAACAGATAGTACTACTCATGTTTTTCTGAAGGTTTGTGATGATGGTGTTCTAGCTGTATTTTTATATTGGACTATTTCCATCATCTAATATGTGTGTTGAATGTCTTTAGAAAAGTTTAATTTTAGTTAAATATTCCAAATGCATTTAACTGTTAGTAATATCACAGAAAACAGGTTAGTATATGCACAACGTTTCGAGAGGTATTTTTCTCCCCTCTTTTTCAGGCAGGGTTGGTTAGAGTGTTACCTTAAATGTCAATAATCAAAAATCTAAGGACCCAGGTTCGAATCCCATGCTAGTACTGTCACTGGTCAGGCCAGCAACACCTGAAGAAGAGGGGAGAAAAATACCTCTCAAAATGTTGTGCATATACTAACCTGTTTGCTGTGCTATTACTAACAGTTAGTGCTTATACTAACCTGTTTGCTGTGATATTATTAACATTTGTTTGCTGTGATATTACTAACAGTTGGTGCATATTCTAACCTGTTTGCTGTGATATTACTAACAGTTGAATGCATTTGGAATATTTAACTAAAATTAAACTTTTCTAAAGACATTCAACACACATATTAGATGATGGAAATAGTCCAATATAAAAATACAGATAGTACTACTCATTTGATCAATTAGATTAACTTTTTCTAAAAATAGCTAGAGACCCATTTATTGACAATTAATGAAAGAGAGGCTATTTGTGGATAATCTACATGAAAGAAAATCTGAAACTTGTTTATAACTTTAAACAATTTTTAAGTTCATTCAGCCCAAATTCGAATTCCAAATCAGGGATATATTTGATAGAGGTACTAAATTTGTGCACCAAGTCCTATCAGTATAATTTGAACAAATATTTACAAATTTGTATTATAGTATCTGCCTTTCAATCGATGATTCGGTTGATTAAAAAGCAAAGGAAAAGGTTATTATAAACATAAAGATTTGTGATTAAACACGTATCATTATTTATAGTTATGTAATCTTAATTTATATTTACAAATGGATGGATGCACATTGTGTTTTTTGTCCAAAGGAAGATTGGATTAGCTAAGCAACAAAGTATTATAATAATCATTAATAGCCAATTGACATTTCTTGCTACTTCTTTAAAATAATTCATTCTTATATCTAGAGCTATAAGGATATATAATTTGCAAATACGTTAATAAAGTTAATATTAAATTCCATTACATATCTAAATAAACCACAAACTTTTGAATTACTTCTTTAATTGTAAATAAATAATTCTGAATATTTTATTTTTTGTTCTATTTCGGTGAATTTTAGTATATACATCCATTTTATTTAATAATTAAAGCTAACAATATGTGATGTGATGTGATGTATTATGGCTTCTCCTTAAACGAAGTCAAGAATATCTCAGCAATTAAGCCCAGATAAACCTGTTAGCCACTTTCTTTTACATTCCCCACTCTAAATTTACCCATAATCTGCTCTATCCCATTTCCACAACATAATTTTTGTCAACTCTATAACCTTTATATCTAAATCCCCCTTATCTTTTCCCAAACCTAGCATAAAAACCAATAATTCACTTTCTGTATAATCACTCTTTTCATATTTATTTTTCCACAACTTCATTATATGTACCCTTTCTGTTTTCAAACATTTACATTCAATTAACAAATGCCTAATATTTTCAATTCCTTCCTTACATAATTTACAAAATAAATCACCCATATTTTCCATTTACATGTATATTCTTTTGTAGCTAAAGATCCCGTTCGAGCCTTAAACAATAAACTACTTTCCTTACTATTATCATATATTAACTCACACCTAATATTCTGTTTATTTCTATATATATTTAAACTCTTTTTACTCTCCATACTATTTCTCCATCTCTCTAACTCCCTATCTTTATTAATAAATCTATTCTTTTATCCCATTCCTTACTACTATAACACTCAATAATCCTCTTAACACAATCATCCCATCTTTTGTACAAATATACTGATATAAATTCTTTATCCAAATCTTTCATAGCATTACCTTTCTACCCATCTTGTTACCTCCCTTTACTCATAACCCAATTAAATACTTTTTACTATTCTTTTATTATCCATAAACTCAATCTACCAAACATTTTCATTTTACTTTTCATCTCTCATATGAAAACTTGACCATCCCATTTCTCCTTGAATTGCCTCCTTGCTGTCCATACTTCTGCATCCAATCATTCTTCCTACTTCCCTTTGATTTTTCTAAATAATCTAATATCTTTTTACTAACATATAATCACATTACCATATTTAACCTCTCCAACTCCTTTCCATATAATTCTACTCATCATATTTATTATTAAAATCTTTAATTTCTTTATCAATCCCTTTCTTTTTTTCTTTTCAATTTTTTCTCCCATTCATCCAAATATTTTTCTGATTACTTAAAATAATTCCCAAATAACTATATCTATTCACCACACTTAACTTAATATCTCCCAATAAAATTCTACATCTTCTTTCCTCATATTAACCATCATTATTTTATTTTTCTTCACTAAATTTAATCCCCATCTCTTTACCACCCTTACAATTTGAACATGTAACGCACTGACCTTTTGTGTTCATTTAAAATACATGTCAAAAATAGTAAGGAAGATAAACGTAATTTTTTTCCTAAATTCTAATTTAAAATTTGGAAATTTAAACAAATTCGGTTTTTTTTTTTTAAAAAAATTTAAATTTGGGCATGATTTAAAATAATAAAATTATATTTTATACTCTAATTTATGTATGTATGTATGTATTAAAATAGCATATACATATACAGTATAAGCAAACTATTAAATATAATTACAAAATATAAAACAAGTTGTTTAGAAATTAATATACTTGTTAATTTGATTATTTTTACATAAATACATACAAGTACATTTAGAAATGTATAGGGTGAGAATGTTAATATATGTACAGAAGCACATATCATTATATTATTTTCAAATTTTACAGATGCACTGTCTGATGAAGAAAATGTCCAAGTTTATTCTAATACTGCTCCAAAATTTCTCTTTACATTATCCAAAAAAAGTTTTCTTCACACATTCAAACTGTAAATTTAAGCAATAATAATCTGTTCATTATTATTTGTGATTGTAATTTATTATCTGTATCTATCTTTGTCAAAAAAATTGAACTACCAAGATTTCAATATTGATTTTATTTTACAATTTGTGATTTTTTAATATTTTGTTTTATATTCCATTTACTTGGTTAGAAAAATGTTGTCAGTAAGTGAACTGTTTGTCTATACTAATTACATTACATTTAAACTTTAGAATTATTTACTTGATTTATTAAATAATATATGAGCAGAATTATACGGTGAAGTAGTAAGAGCAACTGTTTGCCATTGTTCAAATCTAAATTATACGGTGAAGTAGTAAGAGCAACTGTTTGCCATTGTTCAAATCTGATCTCAATGCAAATATGAAATATTTTTCACTTTGTAAACAGGCTTATGATTTGTCTTTTAGGAAATCTGTCCATAAAGAAGTCAATTAAAAATCTAATTATTAGTTAGTGAATGACTAATTAACTATTCTTAACAAAGGGTAATAGGAAAAAAAACTTTAAAATACCTATTGCTCAGCATATGAAAAATGTGATCAGTAATATTTTCTCTTTCACTGTTTCTCTGGAGCGAGGGAATGAATACTTCAGTGATTATTGTAGTGCAATAAGATATTTAAAGGCTTTTTTATGATATGTATGCCTAACCATAAGACATCTTTGAATATAAATCAAAATTCATATGAATTAAATAAAATTGTTTCTGGAACAACAGATAATCCATTAATCTAAAAACATCAAACACTTAAATATGTTTAAGTGTTTCTGGACTATAGAAAATATCTTCTAATCTCTGATTACAATTTTTGCGATATCTTTAGATATAATGATCACGAAAAAGCCATAAAAAACAAACTTTTTTTAATTGACATTAAACTAAACATCTACAGAATGAAATGAAACACATAATATTTTGATTTTATAACAATAGTATTAATTATTTGCAGCTAGTTTTTTTTACTAATGATAATTTTAAGCACTTTATATGTTTGTTTAGATCATTATTGCAAAAAAGTCTAACATATTCATTCAAAGTTTCCATGTTACAGATATTAATAATAGTTTCAGAGAAGTCTGAGACTGATAGAGAGATTACTTACCATCAGTTTACTATGACCAAATTTTATATGCTTTAACAGAAGCATTTCATGTATTTTGTTTACAAATTTTGATTTTGAGTTGTTATATGTTAACAGAAAATTTTAATTCAATCGCTCACCATTATTAAAATGCTTTAGTCCAATAGAATATTTTATAGTTGACAAACTAGTTAAATTGGATCTTTTTGCACTTCCAGGTAGCTATGTATCATTTTTTATTGCATCAGCATTGATTTCTTTTTTTCTAGATTTGCTTTAGAATTAATTTTATGTTTGTGTATTTGATCTTTATTTTACTGTTTTTACAATATTATTTTTGAGTAGTACTAATTTTCAAATAATTTGTACCACATTGTATGTTGACTTCTACTTTTGTTTTTTTTTAATAATCTCCATACTTCCTCTTTCTTTTTTTTTTTTCATATAAATAAAGATACAATAAAAGACAAATGACCCCCAAGATGCATTTCATGCTGAACCAGCACTCATCAGTAAGCCCAGATCACCAGCTCTCATATATACTTTGGGGATCATTTGTCTTTTATTGTATCTTTATTTATATGAAGAAGAAAAAAAAGAGGAAGTATGGAGATTATTAAAAGAAACAAAAGTAGAAGTCAACATACAAAGTGGTAAATAAGACAAATACAAAATAGGTGAAAAAGTTTGGGTATAGGACTTGCTTAAAAAGAAATGGATAACAGGGATAATTACAGGTAAATTATCTAAGCAAATAACAACAGCATTATCAGATAACAGTATAACGTATCAAAGATGCTGGCACATTCATTGCCATGAAACAGAAGAAACACAGAACCCAAAAATAAAAATGAATGCTAATGCCAAAACAAATAAATCTAGTGAAAAACAACAAATAGAGTTAGTATCAGAAAGAGTAATTACTCTGAATGTAAATCATAGTAAACCAGAAAATATAAAATCTGACAAAAGGGGAAATCCAGCAAGAAGTACTAGCAAACAGAACCTCAACCATAGACATAGATCACCAAAGCCTCAAGGTGAAGGCTGAAGAAGTCAGAAGAATATATATAACATAAAGTAATCTATTTCTAGAGTTAGGGGAGGGACAAAATATGTATATTTTGAAGTGATTGTAGTTATTTAAAATGTTATATTTAAAGTAAAAATCATTAGCAAATGAAAGTTTGTTTAATATATCTAAAAAGATATTGCACATGGGAAAGAGAAAGGTGAATAACTCTATGTGTGTATGTTTAAAATTAACAAAAATGGAATATATTAATCTTTAACTGAGGTTTAAAGTTTGTATCTGTGCTAGAAATAATCTCTAGTTTATAAATGATTAATAATAATCATTATTGTATTTATTAAGTAATATTTACTAAGGCTGTAACCTCAAGAATATGCGTCTGAAAAATGCGAAGGCAGGGACCTCTACAGGTCTTAAGCACAGCTTACGCTTTGGAAGAAAAGAGGGAAACCCCTTCTTTACTTCAATCTACTTTTATATATGAATAGGTAAAGCTGAAGCAGTTACATCTAAGAGCGTGAAGCTATTCAGTACTTCACTGATTAAGTCCACAATTCCTATTATACATTATTACTCGCGAAATCTTTCGATTTACAACGAGTCAATGGAAAGATCTTATAGTAGGGAAATCTATTACGATAATTTAAAGTTGTAATTATAAATTTATTTAAACGCACATTATTATATTAAGTAATATTTACTATTGTATTTATCTGAGGTGGATGATGTCAAAGTTGTGAGTGGAATGAGTTTGACAGTTGTAAATAAAAATGTAGCAATTTAAAGTGAATTATAATTAAATTTACTAAGTTAAAATGAAACTAATCAGATTGAGAATAAATTCACTAACTATAACCTCATTGTCTGAAATACTCCAGAAATAACAAAAGAAGTGAATAGGATGAAATCTATAGCAGAACAGAACATGCTCCCTTTTTTTTGTTTTGGAAACTAGTTGAAGCAGTGGAAGGAAATCGGGGTCATCACTTTCCCAAGATCGCAGCTTCTGTAGGTTAACAAGCTGACTAGGGACTTTGAAACAGTTCGCTCCATCTTATTATGTTTTAGTATGGCTCAAGGGCTAATAGAAATCTACTTAATATTCTATGTGTATCTAGTATGGTATATAATGCTAGACATGGGTACTGTTCATTTATTCATTTGGCTTGTGTCCATATAATACTAGACAGTAATTCAATGAGTACTGTCATTTATTAGCTTGAATTATGTGTACATTCTATAATTAAAATAGCATAATTATAAGCATTTTGAGTCACTGATTTATTGTGTTGTCAATTTCCCAATGGGAATTAGTTGCATTCTTACTCCTAAATAACATAGGGATTTTCTTATAAGGAAATTAGGAGCTAAGAACATTGCAATTAGCTATACAATTTATATTAATTTTTAGTTTGTCATTTTAAAATGGTTAGAAAAATAGGTAGTTAATCATCATTATCATTTTCAAACATTATACTATACTGAAGAATGAAAGTTTCCCAAAGTTTAATGCAATTTCTCTAATCTCTAGTTTCTATTCTCCACAACACACTTGCAAACTTCATTGTAGCATCTATCTATCTTACATGTAGTCTGATTTTTTAGGTCTTTTTACCTTGTCTTATAATCCAATTTATGATTTCAACTATCCATTTATTAGCATTTCTTCTAACAATATGCTCAACTTGATTCCATTTCAGTTTCTTAATTACTTTAATCTGGTCAGTAATACTTATTTGTTCTCTCACTCATATATTTCATTTTCAAGATTTCTTATTATTCCTAATATACAAATCTCTATACCTGTTTGAGGGGCCTAAAGTATCTGAAATGCTCTTTTATTACATATCCAAGTCCCATCTGTTAAAACCTTTCTTTTCAAATATATAGGCATATTTTCTCTTAATATTAAGTTATTTCCAACAAAGGCACATCATCCAAGTTCAATTCTATGACTAATTTAATCTATTATATTTCCATTTGTATTAATATTTTGACTAAGGTATTACCATGAATTATAATAATTCTTTTCCATTTTATAAATATTCTTCAGAATATGATATAACAGATCTATATTTTTATGTTCAGAAAATTTTAAGCACCATATAACTGCATGTAAAATCAATTGCCTTTTCATAATCTACAAATTCAAAACATAATACCAATTTGTATTTATTGATCTTTTCTATCATTTTCTCTCAATAGTTGGATGAGATCTACTGCACTAAAACCAGTTTTAATTCAGCTTGTTCTTTTGACTAATTAAAATCTAAAGTTCACTGTAGATATGATTGTAATATATCTTGGTAAAGGTTTTTGTATTGAAATGAAAAAAGACTGATAGGTCTGTAATTTCTAATTTTTTCTCATCTTTCTTAAATATTAATTTTACTTATCAATCCATCATGTATGTCTTTATAATTTAGATATTTGATAACAAACAATTTATATTTATTCACCTGCTTCATTTATGACCAGCTATAACTCCATCCTATCCTGAAGCTTTTCTCTTTTTCAGAGATTTAATTACATGCCATGCTTCTTGATTTAAATGCGGTGCAATTCAGAAGATGTAATAACTGTAATAAATACTTTTTATGTGTTTTATCTTATAAATAAAATCCATATTTTCTCTGTTGTGTGATTGGTGAATGAATGTTTGTCCAATGACATCACAACCATTATGTTTTTGTAAAGGAAGTAATTCTGCCATTTAATAAAAAATGCTTTAAAAAATCAGTATGAGAGCTTTTAACTACAGAGACATAGTATATACTTTATGGTAAAGGTTCCAATCCAGCTGAAAAAACAACTGCAAACACTGATTTGTAATTCAATGTTAAGGCACTCCATGCTTTCATAGTCTGTCAATTCCCCAATATAGTTCAGAAGAATGACATACTTAACAATATTAATAAAATTTTATAAATTAGCAAATTTTAGTAAAAAAAAAACAAAACATATTTACATTAAATCTTAAAATAAATTGTTAAAGCAACCAATTACAAAAAATATTACAAATATTAAAAAAAAATTACAAAGACAACCAGTATTTCTGTATTCCAACCCGGACAGTTGCAGAAACAGTCACAAGTGCTGATTCATACTTCAACATTAAGGTGCTCCATACTTCCATGGTCTGTCAATCCCCTAATATAGTTCAGGTGAATAACATCCTTATAAATTAATAAACAGTAACTACTAATTCAGAGGACATTCCACATATTTGAAATCATAAAGTGATCAAATATGACAGTTGTAAATTTTAATTTAGCTTTATTAAAAGTCAGAAATTTGTTTATATAATATTAAAATGTTTTGTTTAATTTATATTAAATCTTAAAAAAAATTTGTTAGTGCAACAAATTAAAAAAAATCATAGGCCTTTATAAGGCTGGGTTTCAACATTAATAAAATAAAAAAAACTTATGATTGACCGACTATCGGAAAAAAAAATTATTCAGAGGACACTCCAGTAAATATATATTTGAAATCATAAAACTAAAGAATATTTAAAAATGTAAATTTTTAATTTAACTGTATTAAAATTTGGAAATTTATTTATATAATATTAAGATGATTGTTTAATTTACATTAACTTAAAAAAAAATTGATAAAGAAAATCAATTTCACAATAATGAGGTTCTGCCATTAAAAAATATTTAGAAAAAAATATGTGCTTTTAGTTAGAGAGGTATAGTATTTAAATCATAAAGAAAATGTGATTACAGTACATAAATTCATGTTTGAAATGTGATATTTAATGAAGAGATAAATAGATGCTGTAGTGACATATTTATGTTTAATTTTGGTTAGCGTATTATTGTGTTTATGTGAAGAATGGCTGCAGAAAGGAGTTTGCTATTAACTGAAAGGAGACCCTTTGATTCCTCTTGGAGGCCTTAAAGGAACCGAGCAGGGCAAATTCCTAATGTCCACTCCATATGTTCTTGTCGTTGCAGCTGTTATTACTATGTGATTATTCATATAGTATACGAATATGGATGGGCTGCTCACCAACACGCATTAGCCAGCGTGGTGAGTTTATTGGCTTTTTACCTCTGAGTTTAAGATCAAGAAACACCATGGTCTTTCTTTTCAGTGCCTGATAAGGCAGAATGAATGTTTGTGTAAATGATAAATATTTTTCCAATACATATATACAATTATGACAGACAAAAATAAAGCATGGCCCTTATTCCCAGGAGGCTGTAAAGTCACCAACCAAGGCAGCGGTTGGTGGCTGAAGGCAGAGGGTGCTAAGAATCCCCTGATTGTGGACCCAGGCTGCCATTTGATGATGACTTTTTATTTAGGTACTTACAACTGCAGATCACTTTCAAGTGAAGGAAGATTGCAAGAATTAGAAGAAGAACTGTCTTATATTAAATGGGATATTATTGGACTTTGTGAAGTTAGAAGAAAAGGAGAAGAAACAATTGATTTAAAAAGTGGACATATACTCTATTATAAAGGCACACATATTGGAAATACAAGTGGAGTAGGATTCATTATAAATAAAAAGTGGAAGAACAATATAGTGGAGATTGATGGTGTATCGGACAGAGTGGCAAGATTAGTTATACAACTTAATAGCAGATACCAAATGCAGATAATTCAGGTTTATGCCCCAACAAGTTCTCATAGTGATGAAGTAGTAGAAGATTTTTATATGGATGTACAAAAGGCTTTTGATCAGAGTAAACAACATTTTAAAATTGTTATGGGAGACTTTAATGCTAGAATTGGTAGACAAATGAAAGATGAAATTGCTGTAGGTAATTTTGGTTATGGTAATAGAAATGAGAGAGGACATAGACTTGTGGAGTTTGCAGAAAAAGAAAAACTTTATATTATGAATTCATTTTTTGAGAAAAATGTTAAAAGGAAATGGACATGGAAGCATCCAAATGAAGGTACAGCAGAATTGGATTATATTTTGACTAACAGAAAATACATATTTCAAGATTGTAATGTTCTTAATAAATTTAACACAGGAAGTGATCATCGATTAGTAAGGTGTAAGTTACGTGTTAATGTAAAACTAGAGAGACAAAAATTATTAAGAAAAACAATATTTACAGTTGATATTCCTAATCTTCAGAAACATTCTAATGAATTTAAATTAGAACTTACAAATAGGTTTCAAGTGTTAGGAGATTTTGAACATGATACAGATTTGAATGAAATTAATATGAAAATAACTGATACACTTTTAAAAACTGCAACAAACATAGCTGGTAGAAAAAAGCAGCAATTGACTAATAAAATTTCTACTGAGACTAGAGAATTTATGAAGAAAAGAAGGTTAATGAAGATATACAAAAATGATGTATTAAAAAGAATTGAATATCTCGAATTTTGTAAAATGGTACGGAAAAGAGTTGTAAATGATATAAGAAAGTATAACTGTGAAATAGCAAGGAAAGCTGTAGAAGAAAATAAAAGTCTCAAAAATGTTAAACAACATTTTGGTATTGGTAGGAAATTTATATCTGCAATAAGAAAAAAAATGGAATTATTACTAAAAAGAGAGATGACATCATGAAATTGGTAGAAGATTTTTATCAAGAATTATATAGTAATAAAGAACAAGTACCTCCTATATCTATTACATCTTCCAAATTGCCCAGAATTTTAAATGAAGAAGTGAGACATGCAATTAAGTATATGAAGAAAGGAAAGGCTTCAGGAAATGATGGAATTATAATTGATATATTAAAAGAAGCAGGTGAAGAAATAGAAACAATTTTAGCAAAGTTATATACCAAATGTCTAAATGATAAAGATGTACCGGAAGATTGGAAGAATGCAGTAATAATATTAATATTTAAAAAAGGTGATAAAGAAGATATTAGAAATTACAGACCTATCAGCCTTTTATCAGTTTTATATAAAATTTTTACCAAGATAATTACAACTCGTCTACAGAGAACTTTGGATTTCCACCAACCAAGAGAACAAGCTGGATTTAAAAGTGGTTTTAGTACAATAGATCATATCCAGGTATTGAGAGAAGTCATAGAAAGGACAAACGAATATGAGTTGTCATTATGTTTTGGATTTGTAGATTATGAAAAGGCATTCGATTCTATACACATTTCTTCAGTGATTAAAGCATTGGATCATCAAGGTATAGATCCAGGATATTGTCATATTTTAAAGAATATTTATAAAAATGCAACAGCAACAATTAGATTACATAATGATACTGGAAAAATCAACATTGAGAAAGGTGTAAGACAAGGTGACTCCATATCTCCAAAACTCTTTACAGCAGTGCTGCAAGAAGTATTTTGTGGATTAAAATGGGAAACTAAAGGAGTGAAAGTAAATGGAGAGTATTTAAGTCATTTAGATTTCGCAGATGATGTAGTTGTTTTTGCAAATAATGCTTCAGAGCTGCAGGAAATGTTGCAGGAGTTAGCAGATGGAAGTAGAAAAGTAGGACTAAAGATAAATGTTAAAAAGACTAAAGTAATGTTTAATCGATTTGCTCAAAATATGAAAATAAAGATTGATTATGAAGAATTAGAAGAAGTTAACAGTTACAAATACCTTGGTCAGATTATTAATACAGATGGAAACATAATGGAGGAAATTAATCATAGAATTAAACTTGGTTGGAGTGCTTTTGGTAGAAATAACTTGATACTAAAAGGAAATATGCCTATGTGTTTGAAAAGGATGGTTTTTAACAAATGTGTTTTACCAGTTCTTACTTATGGATCTGAGACTTGGACACTTAATAGAAGAGCAATACAGAGACTTCAGACCACTCAAAGGAGTATGGAGAGATGTATGTTGAGAGTAACAAGAAGAGATCGAAATGCAATGTATGGGTAAGACAACAAACAGGTGTTACTGACCTTATTGAAAAAATTAAAAGATTGAAATGAAGTTGTGCTGGACATATTGCTAGAAGAGATGATAATAGATGGACAATTGAAATTTTAAACTGGATTCCAAGAGATTGTAAAAGACCCAGAACGAGACCACATGTGAGATGGATGGATGAAATAAGAAAATGTGCAGGGGTGTTGTGGAGAAGAGAAGCTAAAGATCAGCGAAGATGGATTAAACTTGGAGAGACCTTCATTCTGCAGTGGATTGATAATGGTTGATGATGATGATGATGATGTGAAAAATTAATAAAAAACACTTGTAAAAAAATCAATACAAGAGCTTTGAATAAAAAAGTATAATATTCAAATCACAAAAAGATGTGATTGCAATACATAAATTCATGTTTGAAATATGGTATCAGTAAGGGGAAAAAAGATGTTTTAGTAATGTATTTACTTTAGTTTTTATTAGCATATAATTGAAATCAAAACGTTGGTCTTTTATGACAGCTATATTTCTCAAAGCTTTTGTTTAATTTATATTAAATCTTAAAAAATTTTGTCTAGCATATATGTCTAGCTACATTTTTCTTGTTTAATATACTGAACCGGATTGACATCCGATTCAAAGGTTTTACTGCCAAAATTAAAAACTTTTAATTTCGTTAAGTTTCTAAAGTTAAAAAAAAAGATTTTAATTATTAAAAAGAGTACGTGTATTAAAACACCTACTCGTTTATAGATTGTTTTAATGTTTATAAAATTGTTTTTAAAATAATTTTCTTTTACTGCTTGTTTTTACTTTTTTTAAATCAATTTCATTATTAAAAACAAGCTGGCTAGCTAATTACATTCCTGTGGCTTTTGTATTAATCATTTTAAAGTTCATTCTAAAAAGTGATTTGATTTGTGTTGTTTTTCTTTCAATAAACCCTGGGTAGAATTCTTAGATTAGATTGAGCTAGAGATTAATATTTGCCCTGCCTAAGGTATAGAAATTGGACAACAAGGCTAGTTTTCATGGGAAATGGAGCGAGAGATAAATAGCCCTGAAAATTTGGAGTGTCAGTTATTAATTATTCTTAACTAGACAAGCTGTTCCTCAAGTGAAACTTCATAGTCTTTATGCAAGAGTGTTGATAGTAGTTCGGACATTTAAATTCTTCAAGGAAATTCGCTGTTGTTAAATCGTTTTGCTTGCAACAAGATGACAAATACTGTAAGTGTTAGCACCATCAGAATGGCTTGCTAACTTAACAAAGGATGGATTCCTAACTTCCAAATTTGCTCCAGTAATGCCATAAACATCTAGAAGAAGCCGAAACCTCTTTACATCTACCTTGCCACTGTCTAAGGACCTGAAAATGGACTAAAATAAAAGTGCACTCTACGCGAACTGGGTTTTACCGAAAGGTAAATATTTGCTTTTATTCTTCCAAGGGTAAATTTCTTTTAATTAAATCTCCACTCAATCTAATTATAAATCTGTATTACTAAGCAATATGTAATCTCATATTTAATATTTGTTGTGATTTCTTGTATTTTGCAGTGTGTCTTGGAATTTTAGTTTTAAGATTCCAAGTTGTTTTCAATTTTGTTTATTGGAGAGTGACATGTGAGTTTCTATATTTTTATGCCTAAAACTTTTATAAATGCTTTAGCAGTCATGTATATTTTGAATGCTTACCTGTCATTATTTTTAGTAGCTAATAATTAATTTTAAACACTGGGTTTGCAATTTTGCAAACTTCCAAAAATCTTTTGGTTGGTGACATTATTTTCCTAGTTTTCCGCAGGTGGGGACTTTATCTCTTCATTTCTTATAGAATTGTTCTTTTCTTTGTAATTTTGTAAGTTGCCAGCAGGCAAATAATATTTATCCCTTTGTAAATCACAGGTGAGAGAGACTTTCACTGCTAAAGTATTTAAAGCTTTCAGATTTTCATACTCATGTGCACTTTCCAATAGAATTGTTTTGTATTTACATGTGCTTTAAATTTATCAGAGCGTGTACTCAGAAATTGTGTCATAAATTTATTTCTTAATTATAACTATTTGTAATTCATTTTCTTCAATTGCTGGGGCAGACATAACTGGTTTTCTAATGATTTACTTGTCTCCTATTGAGACCTATAATTATTATTAGTTTTTGCCAATCATTTGGTTGGGATTCACCAGTTTCAATCATTTTCCTTTCATTTTCAATCATATTTTTCAGTTGTTCTTGAAGTAGGTCAATCACCTTTATTTTAAACATAATAATAGGTGCAGCTTCTACCGACATAATGACATTCGGGATCCGACACATTTTCGGGTCTCGAAAAGCTCATCGGCGCTGGTTTCCTTGATTTGTTTCAAGAATGTATTGTTTAAATATCTGAATGGGAAAACCAATGTTTGGGTGAATCCTATGCTGAATGAAATTTGCCTCCTCCCTTTTATAATTTGTTTATTAGAAGATCATTCGGTCTGCCAGAGCTGTGCGTTTTGTCTTTCTGATACACGCCTGAGTTACCCCTATTTATTGTGTCTTAAACTTATACTTCATAATTTATTTTCTCACAAATAAAACTTTTTAAATATGTTTAAACTTAATTTGGCTGATGTTTGTCTTTGTGCTTTTTGTTTCAATTGTCTAAACAATTTTAAGATCTCTTGTTTCTCCCTGAGTCTAGTTGGTGCAAACCATCATCATCATCCATTCTGATCACATTAAATAAATTTTCCAGATACATAGTGGTCTGGTGGCGCCCTCTGTGTCAGAATGGATTGATTGTCCGGTACATAGGATAGTAATTTTTAGCACAGCCAACGTAGGGCTTCGAGTTTTCAAGCCCACGTGAGATTTTTGTTTAGACAATTGAGAAAGATTTCAGGTATAAGAGGCAAGATTTAGTAGGTGGAGGCTGGGTTTTTGTTAATTATTGCATGTATCATTGGAGCAAGTTAGTAGAAAGGGGTTTGTCTTCTTTTTGTTGAAATAGTTTAGAAACAGAAAAAGCGTATTTTCTAAAAAGTTTGTCGAAGTTAAATTTTTGAAAAGTTAAATTTAAATATAGTTCGTCCTTTTAATATAAAATAATTTAGAAACAGTAAAAAGTGTATATTCTAAAAAGTCTGTCAGAGTTAAATTTTTGAAGAGGTAAATGTAGTTTGTATTTGTCATAAAATAATTTATAGATTTCAGTAAATAGCATTTTATTTCTTTTAGATTTTGGGGTTCTTTTTAAGAAGTTAGTATAGTGATTTAGTCTTGGGTGAAAATGGAAAGTTGAAATAGAAGCCATATATAGAAGGATCTTAGGTCAAACATTCAGAAAGTTCATAGACGATAAATTCTTTCCGTATACTAATGCTGATAGTATGAGTAATAAAATGGGACATTTAGTAGAAATGTGTTTTGCTCGGTGAAACGGTTTTCCGGTATATGAGCTAGAAAATAGATCAGAATGAGAAAGAGACAAAATTGTAAATTCAAGGCAAGTAAAATATAAAAAAGGGAAAGGAATTTATTTAAGAAAGTTAGTAAATGGAGCAAAAGAACTGCCAGACAAAAGTTAAGGGTTCAGCATTTAGCAATCGGACGGATTTTTTTTTTTTAAAAAAAGATTTTGTTAATGATTTATGAGAGTGGAATGTTGTTTTGTTTTTCATGAGTGTGAGGCAAACATTCAGCCGAATTTCTAGGGATAGTTTTAAAATGTTTATAGTTAAAAAAAAAGTTACAGGAATGTTTTTTTTTTATGATCCTTGAGGCAGTTGAACCAGATTGACATCCGATTCAAAGGTTTTACTGCCAAAATTAAAAACTTTTAATTTCGTTAAGTTTCTAAAGTTAAAAAAAAAAAACATTTTAATTATTAAAAAGAGTACATGTATTAAAACACCTACTCATTTATAGATCGTTTTAATGTTTATAAAATTGTTTTTAAAATAGTTTTCTTATACCGCTTGTTTTTACTTTTTTTTAAATCAATTTGATTATTAAAAACAAGCTGGCTAGCTAATTACATTCCTGTGGCTTTTGTATTAATCATTTTAAAGTTCATTCAAAAAGCGGATATTTGATTTGTGTTGGTTTTGTTTCAATAAACCCTGGGTAGAATTCTTAGATTAGATTGAGCTAGAGATTAATATCTGCCCTGCCTAATGTGTAGAAATTGGACAACAAGGCTAGTTTTCATGGGAAATGGAGTGAGGTATAAATAGTTCCGAAAATTTGGAGTGTCAGTTATTAATTATTCTTAACTAGACAAGCTGTTCCTCAAGTGAAATTTCATATTCTTTATGCAAGAGTGTTGATAGCAGTTCGGACATTTAAATTCTTCAAGGAAATTGGCTGTTGTATCCTTTTGCTTGCATCACGATGACAAATACTGTACATGTTAGCACCACCAGAATGGCATGCTAACATAACAAAGGATGGATCCCTAACTTCCAAATTTGCTCCAGTAATGCCATAAACATCTAGAAGAAGCCGGAACCTCTTTACATCTACCTTGCCACTGTCTAAGGACCTGAAAATGGACTAAAATAAAAGTGCACTGTGCAAACTGTTTTACCGAAAGGTAAATATTTGCTTTTATTCTTCCCAGGGTAAATTTCTTTTAATTAAATCTCCACTCAATCTAATTATAAATCTGTATTACTAAGCAATATGTAATGTCATATTTAATATTTGTTGTGATTTCTTGTATTTTTCAGTGTGTCTTGGAATCTTAGTTTTAAGATTCCAAGTTGTTTTCAATTTTGTTTATTGGAGAGTGACGTGTGAGTTTCTATATTTTTATGCCTAAAACTTTTATAAATGCTTTAGCAGTCATGTATATTTTAAATGCTTACCTGCCATTATTTTAGTAGCTAATAATTAATTTTAAACACTGGGTTTGCATGTTTGCAAACTTCCAAAAATTTTTTGGTTGGCGACTTTATTTTCCTAGTTTTCCACAGATGGGGATTTCATCTCTTCATTTCTTATATCTCTGAAAGCGAAAACTAGAATTGTTATTTTCTTTGTAATTTTATAAGTCACCAGCAGGAAGATAATATTTATCCCTTTGTAAATCGCAGGTGAGAGAGACTTTCACTGCTAAAGTCTTTAAAGCTTTCAGATTTTCATACTCATGTTCATGCTCCGATAGAATTGTTTTGTATTTATGTGTGCTTTAAATTTATCAGAGATACTCAGAAATTGTGTCATAAATTTATTTCTTAATTATAACTATTTGTAATTCATTTTCTTCTATTGCCAGGGCAGATGTAACTGGTTTTCTAATGATTTACTTGTCTCCTATTGAGATCTATAATTATTATTAGTTTTCGCCAATCGTTTGGTTGAGATTCACCAGTTTCAATCATTTTCCTTTCGTTTTCAATCATATTTTTCAGCTGTTCTTGAAATAGGTCAATCACCTTTATTTTAAATGTAATAATAGGTGCAGCTTCAACTGACATAATGGCATTCAGGGTCCGACACAATTTCGGGTCTCGAAAAGCTCATTGGCACTGATTTCCTTGATTTGTTTCAAGAATGTATTGTTTAAATATCTGAATGGGAAAACCAATGTTTGGGTGAATCCTCTGCTGAATGAAATTTGCCTCCTCCCTTTTATAATTTATTAGAAGATCAGTCAGTCTGCCAGAGCTGTGAGTTTTGTCTTTCTGATACACACCTGAGTTAACCCTATTTATTGTGTCTTAAACTTATACTTCACAATTTATTTTCTCACAAATAAAACTTTTTAAATATGTTTAAACATAATTTGGCTGATGTTTGTCTTTGTGCTTTTTGTCTCAGTGGTCAAAACAATTTTAAGTACTCTTGTTTCTCCCTGAGTCTAGTCAGTGCAAACCATCATCATCATCCATTCTGATCACAGTAAATAAATTTTCCAGATATGTAGTGGTCTGGTGGTGCCCTCTGTGTCAGAATGGATTGATTGTCTGGTACAATATAATAATAAAATCTTTTGTTTAATTTATATTAAATCTCAAATAAAAATTGTTAAAGCAATCAATTAACAAACATCAGGCTTTACATAGCTTGGATGCAGTCTGGTTATTATGTAATTCTTTATGAGAACTCTTTCACACATTTCATAATGTTAGGTCTTTTTTAATAGTAGCTCCATCTTTTTATTGTACATATAACTTCTATCAATACCAAGATTGTTTTAAATAAATACTTTTGCCTTTTTTTCTATAGTTTTTTTTTTTGTTAATTAGCAATTAGATTTTTTATATCACTATTAGCTCTATTTCATACTGTTCTACAAAGCTCTAAATATTCAATTCATTATAAATTACTGAAAAAAAAATCTTTGTTTTCTTCATATATTAAATTTACTGGTAAATGGCTGCTTTTTGTAGCACTTTTCATTGTTGCAGTTCTTAATAGTATATCAGTTATATTTTTACTGATTTCAGTCATATCTGAACCATCTTCAAAATCTGCTAATATTTTTAAATAATTTGCAAGTTCTAATTTAAATTCAGTGGAGTATTTTCTGAAGATTAAAAATATCAACTATTAATATTGTTTTTTTAAACTAATTTTTGTCTTTTTAATTTTGCACTAATATGTATATTAATCTTCCTAACCAATAATAATTTTCTGTGTTGATTTCTATTGGTAAAACAATATTAAATAAAAATTAGTTAAGTAATATTCATTAAGGCTGTAGCCTCAAGCACATGTGTATAAAAATGCGATAGTAGGGATCTCTACAGGTAATCAATGTGCATTTAAATAAATTTATAATTAAAAATTAGTTAAATAAAAATTATTTTTTAGATAATGAATACATTCAAATTTATTTTTAATGCACTTTAACTCTGTATGTAATAAAAGTTTATTTTTAAATGCATGGCAAATAAAAGCTGTTTTTTTTGCAAAAATTATATTTTTGTTGAAAATCTTTTATATTTTAAATGCATTAAAAATCCTATAATAGAATGAAGTATGAGGATATTGAATAAAAATTAAAAAGTATATCATATTTTCCATTAGTTTGTTTAAATTACATCAATTACATAATAAATAAATTTTGTATAGTACTTTTTTATTGAAGTGAATTCATTTTGTTTTACAAGAATGACATGGCAATTATGAAGTCAGTATTCTATCATGCGAATGGTATTACAAAATATTTCAAAATAATGGATATTTAAAGATTTCTTAATTTTTTAAATGTTATAGTGATTAGTTGATTATTAATTAAAGTAATATGTATAAATTGATAATAATCACTATGAATGAATTCTTGTATTGAGATGTTTTGTATATTGGGGCAGATTATTTGTTGGGAGCAAAAATTCTTCAATCATTGAATAGTTAAGTTGGATGTTCAATAAAAAAATTATTTGAAATAATGAATACATTTTAAATAATATTTATTCTATTGTTAAAATTAAATGATTTCTTCTCTGCCTTTTTTATTAATATTAATAGCCTATTAAAATGATATATATATATATATATGAACTAAAAATATTTTGAAAATTTTATAATTACATGTTTTTTTTTTAAAAAAGGGCTTCATTTTAATATGTGTAATATAATTTTAATTCATATTTTATTTAAAAAAATAAAATACATTTAATTTAAAATGATCTTAAGAAGAATAACATTTTCAGTGGAGTATTAAAACATAATTCCTTTGAATTGGAATATTAAAACATAATTTCTATTGTAGCCTTTAATTTTTCAAATTCTATTAAAGCCAAATCATTTTGTTTTGGAAGATTGTGATTGGAAAATATTTCTTATGGTTTAACAACTGAGTATTTATTTTAAAGCATTAACATATATTTACAAATAAGTTTTTAACTATTATTTTTATCAAAGTGTTTTCTATAAAATAATTGTTTTACCTAGAAAGAATTTTATAATTTTATTGAGTTGACAGAAAAAAAGCTATCAAGTTATAAAAAGGATATTGAGACATACTGAAAGAATTAATATAAATTATTCTGCTTTAAAGCCATCTATATATGTATGAATATTCAATACTAACAATATCCATATTCTAATTTCTCATTATTGATCTTTTTATATCAATTGTGTGATCATCTTTACTTCTATTCTTTAATGATATCATACAGCTCTAAATCCAAGTTAATCTGCTCTTACAGGAATTAATGTTTTATATTAGGCCAGAAATTTCATATACTTTAGTAACCTGTTATATGTATTGCTTATAACACTTCTTTCATATACACTTTAATGCAACAAATTTTCTTAAAAACTTCTTTATTTTCTTTACAGTTTCAACTGTCCAGCAGTCTTCATCAGAGCTCCAATCTTCTTCTCAGTTTTAATTATAAGCAATATATATGATTATATGAAGATATGCAAAGAAAGTGAAAGAGAAGAATCTGTTATATTCTAAATGCAATACTTTTAACAAGAGAAAAGTATACATTAAAACAGTTGGATATTTACAAATGGTCAGCTATAAATATTAACCTCAGAATCAGATTTGCATAAATACATATAATGAATAGATATTGATAATGCAAATTTATATATAAGCTAAAAGAGTCACATGCTTTGTTATGATAAAGGTTGAAGAAATTGTGTTCGCTCATTGAGAATAATGAATTCCCTATTGGAAATTTTGTGGTTTTGTTTCATTACTTTATTAATTTCCGTAGCAACATTAGACAACTAACTAGGTTAGATATTAGACAGCTACTTTAAAGGTTATTTCACTACAATTAACTTTCTTTAAAAAAAAAAAAATATTGCGATTGTGCTTTGTATTTCAAATCATGATTATCAAATAAAGTAATATTAAGTTGATGCTTAATTTATATTGGAAAGATTATAGTTTTATACGTTTATTTTCGAGTAAATATGTTAAAATTTGTGTTATATATATATATCTGTGTATTTATTTATTATTTTAATGTCTTGAACATTATATATAGCACTACGCAACATTCAAAAGCGTAATATGAAACGAACAGTCAGAGATAATTAATCATATAAAAAATATTTCCTTTTAAATTTCTAATAATCATTCCCTATTTACATATCACAAAGATAGGGGGGGGGGGTTTTTATTATAAATAGAATACTGTTGCTAAAAAGAAAATTAATTTTGTTAAAATGAACAGAGTCAATCTCTTGCTGATCTTAGTAACTAGAGGTAACCATTCTAACATAACACCACAACAAGCTGCTCAATGAAATTATATAAGCAATTTATGTTTCTTGTCAAAACTTCATGTCAACAGCTGTTGTCACTTGGAGATTTGAAGTGAGTGGCCACACACTAACAAAAATGAATTTGATAGATTATGAGAGAGAATGCAAGGTCACGTATAAATTTTGCCTTTAAAAAATGCTGATTTTCCCCCCTTTATATATATAATACTTAACTTGTAAAGATGTAAAAGTTTCTGAAATTGCTTTAGAGATACAAACATGTATGTGTGTGTACATATATGCACGCAAACAATTTACTTCTTTGATAAAAAGTTACATGCTTTGATAATACAGCGTATGAATTTTTATAATTTTTTAAAAATCCCAAGTTTAATTATCAAATCAGGACAAAAAGACCATTTTGAAAATTTTAAACTGTAATCTTCTTTATGATATATCTCCAAGAAGAGTGCTTTCTTATTAAAGTTTTAATACTAGAATGGAAGCTTCACTAATTTATAATATAGATATAATGAACACCTCCATACTTCCCCATTCTTTTTAAATTCATATAAATAAAGATATAATAAAAGACAAATGACCCTCAAGATGCATTTCGTGGTGAACCAACACTCATCAGTTGGCCCAGTCACTATCTCTCATATATATCTCTATTATATGCATAGCAAAACATCAGAGTATCTTAAGATTTATAATGAAATTGTAATAAAGAAATGATGAAAGAAAAATAAAAAGCATTGACAAACTACTTGCAATGCGTTTTCACTTGAAAAAAGTGTCTATGACCTGGATATTTTTTGTCTTTAGGAAGATTTTAGTAAATACAAAAGTAAACCATAGCATCCATGCAACCAAATGAATATGACATATTCTCTATAAATGGCGGGAGCTGAAATTTTTGTATTCTATTGCTTTTACAATCTATGCATCTATGCTTAAATCAAATAGCCAGTAGAGATTTTCTGGTATATTCAATATTATCATTTAGCAGTCAATACTGGATGATTATATTAAATGGATATGGATGCAGCTTAAAAAACATTTAAACATGCTGGAATAAAATTTCCACAGTATATCTAATCAAACCCAACTTCAAAGGTAAGATGTGGCAGTTAGTAGTACTTATCCCATTCTATAAAGACTTTTCATATAAATAAGATAATTGATAAATAAAATTATGTTAAAAGAATTTCAATTAGTTGCCATCTATTACTAATTTCATAGGATTATAATGATAAAATATATTTAAATATTTATTTGGGAAGCAAGTTCAATATATTTCTTTCAAATAATATTTTTATTTATCACAAGCAGACATTTTATCCAAAAAAATTATATCAGCAATTTTAGCAATCAAAAAAAAATAAAATTGTCTATTAAGTACTTAATCTATATCAAGACATAATAAGAAATAAGTAAACTTCCCAGCTTGAACAATATAAGACGTGATGTGATGTACTGTATCTTCTTCTTAAATGAAGTCAAAAATCTCTCAGCAATTATACCTAGAGAAACTTGTTAGCTACTTAATTTTACATACCCCAGTCTAAGTTTTCCCATATTCTGCTCCTTCCCATTTCCACAACATAATCTTTGTCAACTCTACAGCCTTTATATCTAAATCCCCTGTATCTTTTTCCAAACCCAGTATAAAAACCAATAATTCACTTTCTGTATAATCACTTTTTTCATATTTATTCTTCCATAACTTCATTATATGTGCCCTTTCTGTTTTCAAGCATTTACATTAAATTAACAGATGCCTAATATTTTCTATTCCTTCCTTACATAATTTACAGACTAAATCACCCATATTTTTCCATTTACATGTATATTCTCTTGTTGCTAAAGATCCTGTTCAAACCTTAAACAATAAACTACTTTCCTTACTATTATCATATATTAACTCGCACCTAATATTCTGTTTATTCCTATATATATTTAAACTCTTTTTACTCTCCATACTAATTCTCCATCTCTCTAACTCCCTATTTTTTATTAATAAATCTATTATTTTATCCCATTTCTTACCACTATAACACTCAACAATCCTCCTAACACAATCATCCCATCTTTTGTACAAATATACTGATATAAATTCTTTATCCAAATCTTTTGCATACCACATTACCTTTCTCACCCACCTTGTTACTTGCCCTTTACTCATAATTAAATACTATTTTGGCTATTCTTTTATTATCTATAAACTGCAATCTACCAAACATTTTCATTTTACTTTTTGCATCTCTCATATGAAAACTTGACCATCCCATTTCTCCTTGAATTGCCTCCTTTGCTCCATACATCTGTATCCAATGCATGTCTTCCTACTTCCCTTTGAACTTTTTCTAAATAATCTAATACCCCTTTACTAACACATAAGGCATCATTACCATATGTTAACCCTGCTACTGCAACTCCCTTCCATATAATTCTATCTACATCATATTTATTATATGAAAACACTGTTAATTTCTTTATCAATCTCTTTCTTTACTTTGCTTCATTTATCAATTTTTTCTCCCATTCATCCAAATAATTTTTCTGATTACTTAAAATAATTCCCAAATAACTATACCTATTCACCACACTTAACTTAATATCTCCAAATAAAAATTCTACATCTTCTCTTTCTCCAGTATTAACCATCATTATATTTGATTTTTCTTCACTAAATTTATCTTTCCATACTAGTGCCATCTAGTGTAAGCTTGAGAAATTTGTGATTATCAAATGCATATAAAATCATTAGCCTTAATATATAAATCCTCACTTTCAGAGTAGATTTAGATGGTAGCTAATATAAATTATTTCATCATAATTTATTTTAAAAACTTTGAATAATTGATAAGGCAAAAGCCAGGGGTGTGTATAAGTATAGAGATTTGAATATTAAAATTAAGAGATTTTATGTGCATATTTTACAAATTACTCAATTTAACTCTAAATGGTAGTAGGTAAAAGAGCTCCTATCCCAATAATAACTGCCAATGCAATTATTATGGTTACAAAATATTTAATAGATTCAGATAAAAATGTACAAAATGAAATTATTAAGCCTTATTACAGGTAAATAATTTGAAGACTCCTAACAATATTACAAAAAAAAATAAAATAAAATAAAACATGAAGAGTATAATATAGTGATTGTTACATTAAAAACAGGTGATTAATAAGTGAATAAAACTTCCATGGTATATAAAAGAACTGATTTTAGAAAGCAAACAACTGACATTTTTATTAAGTGTGGTTAATATTCTCAAAGGAAATTTAATAGACAACAATGTCATCATAACCAATTTCAACTGCTATCAATTTATTTTAGGTTAAAGTTCTCTTCTAGGTTAATCCAGTTTCTATGATCTCTATTCTCTCTTCTCCATAACACGTAAGAAAACTTCCTTATTTCATCCATCCATCTTACAAAAAGTCTTATATATTTTCAGGGATTCAATTTAAGATTTCAATTGCCCATTTATTATCATATCTTCTAGAAATATGTTCAACCTAGTTCCATTTCATGTTTTTAATTCTTTCAGTGATGTCAGTAACACATGTTTGTTCTTTCACTTATGTATTTCATTTTCAATCTGTTTCTTGTAACTTCTAATATGCAACCTTTTCATATCTTGTTGTAAACTATTTAAAATGTTCTTTTGTTAAATAAGAAGTGATGAAATACATTTATTTAACCTTTCTTTTCAAACCCATAGGTATATTTCCTTTTAATATTAAAACCCATAGGTATATTTCCTTTTAATATTAAATTATTTCAACCAAAAGCTATCCATCCAAGGATAATTTTATGATTAATTTCATTCATTATGTTTTCATCCAATGCATCTGTAATTTTAACATTTTCTAATTCATATTATCAATCTTAAATTTCATCTTTTGAAAAAAGTAAATTGAACTTAATCTTTTTAGTATTTACTTTTAATCCTCTTATTCTTCTCTTTTACTTTTTTTGCATATCTTCATATATTCATATATATATATGTTTATTACAATACTTCTTTCATATACACTTCAATGCAAACAAAGTTTCTTAAAAAACTTCTTTATTTTCCTTACAGTTTTGTCTTTCCAGCAATCTTCATCAGAGCTTATCAAACTTTTAACTTATGTGAGTTTTAAAGAAGAGAAAGTTTGATAAGCTCTGATGAAGACTGCTGGACAGTCAAAACTGTAAGGAAAATAAAGAAGTTTTTTTAAGAAAATTTGTTTGCATTAAAGTGTATATAAAAGAAGTATTATAAGAAATATATATATACTTTTAATCCTATATTATACTTCCATCTGATAACTCTTGCAGCATTTCCTGAAGCCCTGAAACATTATTTACAAAAGCAATTATATCAAATACAATATCTAAATGATTTAACTAATCTCCATATATGTTTAATACCTTAGCCTTTTATTTTAATCCATAAAATACTTAATGTAAAACTGCTGTAAAATTTTTGGAGGTCATGGAATTATCATACTACAATGTTAATCTTTTTGGTAACACCATTCAATATAATCATTACTGCAGCATTTTGATAAATATTCTTCAGAATGTGACAATATTCGAGGTCTATATTTGATGATTCAAAGCTTTAATCACCAATGAAATGGTTATAAAATCAAAATCCACAAATCAAATGCATAATGGCAAATTGTATTCACTGGTAATTTATATAACTTCTCTCAATAATTTGAAGTGGATGTGATCCCCTGTGCTGAAAATCCATATTGTTCTTTTGATTAAAATTAGTTTGAGGTAGACAAGTTGTAATTATCTTGGCAAAAATTTTGTATAAAAGATTGATAGGTCTCTAATTTCTAATACCCTTTTTCCATCACTTTTCTTAAATATTGATATTACATGCTTTATATCAGTGGATAATGTATGTCTTGATCATTTAGATACTAAGTATACAATTTTGCCAAGACTTTTATTTCTTCTGATGCTTTTTTAAAAATATCAATAATCCATTATCGCACAGAAGTTTTCCCTTCATAAAATTAATATTATGTTTTATTTCTTCATTTAAAATATTTGGCAATTCAAAAAATGTAATATTTGTAGGGAATATTTGTTTTCTTGTTCTTTTATTACAACATAATTCTTTATAAAACTCTTCCACATATTCTATGACATCTCTTTTTTAATAATAATTCTATTTTTTCTTGTTATTGGTGATCCTACCAATACCAAAAAATTGCTTTATATTTTTGGATTTTTATTTCTTTTATAGGTTTCATTATCAATTCACAATTATATTTTCTTATATAAGTATTAATTCTTTTTCATATCATTTTATAAAATTCTAAATACTCAATACTTATTAAAGAATCATTTTTAAATATTTTATATTCCTTCTTTTATTTTATGAATTGTCTCAGTAGAAATTTTATTGATAAGTTACTGTTTTATTTATACCAGCTATCTTTGTTGCAGTTGTTAATAGGATATAAGTTTTCTTCTTATTAATTTTAAGTTTAAATTATTTTCAATATCTGTTAATATCATAAAATGATTATCAAGATCTGATTTGTATTTATTGGAGTGATTCTGAAGTTTAGAAAAGGTTAGAAACATCAACTAGTATTATTCTTGTTTCTTAATAATTTTCATCTTTCTTATTTTGATTTTACATATATCATATACTTCACTTATTGCTAATCACCTCTTGCATTGAATCTATTAAGAACATTACAATCTTGAAATATTTAATCCAATTCTGCTCTACCTTCATTCATATTCTTCCATGTTTGTTTCCATTTATCATATTTCTACACCAAAGAATTCAGAATATACAGATTTTTTTCTGCAAATTTCACAAATCTGTATTCTTTCTTATTTCTATCACCACAACAAATTTACCCACAACACTTTAACCTTTTGATCATTTACCAATTCCAAAATTAATGTCTCTTGTGAAGATTTTAAAATGTTGTTTGGTCTGATCAAGAGCATTTTGCCCACCCATACAAAAATTTCTACTTAAATGAGAATTTGTTGAAGCAAGATTATTTTTTTTTTGGTATAATGCATTAAGTTGAATAACTAATCTTACTACTTTGTCTGATATACTATCAATCTCAACAATGTTGTTCTTTCACTTTTATTTACAATGAATTCCATTTCATTTGTGCTTTCAATATTTGTGCCTTTGTAGTAAAGTGCATGTCCACTTTTAAAATCCACTGTCTCTTTCTTATAATTTCATATTAGACCATGCATTCTTTTTTTACTTGAAAGTGATCTGAAGTTGTATGTACCTAAACAAAAAAATATCATTGAATGGCTGCCTGTGTCCACAATCAGATCATTCTAGCACTTTTCACCTTCAGCCATCAATATCAGTCTTGACTGATCTTTAGAGCCTCCTGAACATGTCTATTAAATATTTATTTTAAACTGTTCATTCACACACATATTAACCCTGCCTTCAAAAAAACTCAATCTTTCAGTTCAGAAATATCACACAACTGAAAAGAAAATACAGCAGTCATTTCTTATTCTTAAATTCATAAGTAAAAAGCCAATGCTGTCATTGTGTTGTCTAATGTATGTTGATGAACAGGCTATTCATATTCATTTTCTATGTCAATAATCATATAGTAATAACAATTGCAATGATAAAAATGTGTGGATTGTACATTAGAAATTTGTCTAGCTTGGTTTTTTATGCCTCAAAGAAGCATAACTTCCTCCAATTAACATCAAATTCCTTTCTTTATGAAAACAAAACAAAATGTCAAAAGAATAAGTGATAATGATTAAGGAACAATTTTAATGATAGTTTATTGATTAATGAATGATATATACATACAATAAAAGTTGTCGCTAGTTGAAAAATTGTCCAAGATACAAATGTTAGCTTCTTCAAGATGGTTGGATAAAATTATAATCAATATGACATTTGTAAATAAAATATTATACTAAAACTATTGAATGACATACTCGTACAAGCTCAAAATAATAAAAAAAAGATATTAGCAATTAAGAAAATCTAAGATTAAAAAATACTTTTTAAGGTCACTCATATTAATTAAACACATTTGAAAATCATGTACATGTAAATAGAAAAGATATTTACAAAGGTTTATAACTTTAATAAAGTTCTACCAATTATGAAAATTTTATTGTAATAAATTAGATATAACTTTTATTTAGAAATAGGATGGTAAACAACAATTAATCACTTTGAATGGGTGATTGTTAATGCTTAGCTTTATTATTAATATATTATTTATCACCTAAGAAATTACAGTAAAAATGTTCTCTTTATAAGATCACTTAATAATTCTCTTGTTCTAATGACTATTCTTTTAAATGTGAGTACAAATTTACTAATATATATTCAATCTACTGTTATTGAAAATTTCAACTACAATTAATGATATAATGTGAAATAAACATATAAACAGATCTGATTATCTAATCCAAAAACCTATCACTTTTAAGTAGAAAAACAGATTACATAAAATTTTATTTTAGAAAATATAGATGTTTTACAATACAAATTGAAAAAGATATTTATAATAAGAATTGTTAAACAATAAAAATAAAATTAGTATTTCCTAAAAAAAAATACAAAAGGAAAGTGAGACATAAAATAGAATCAAAATAATATTAGATAAGGAAAAATTATAAAATCAATATATCCTTTATCTCCGCTAACATAAATTGTGTGTTCAGAATTTGTTATTGGCATCAGCATAAGATTTGGGTTTTCATCATCAGAGTTTCAATGATATGGGTGGCTGAAGAGTTGGAGGTTGGAATAGATTGAAGCCAGCCATTAAAGTATGAAGATTTGCTATCTTAATATAAACTGAGCACTGAATATATATATGTGGGAGATGATAATCTAGACCAACTGATGAGAGCTGGTTTAGCATGAAATACATAAATTGGTGACTATCTTTTCTACATGTATGCAGTCATGTGTATCAGTTGTATGAGATAGTGTGGATAGTTGAAGGGTTCTTGAAAATCTGAGTTCAAATCCCCTATGCTTATAATTGTTACATATATTTTTTTCATTTAGATTTAAAGATTTCTGGTGCTTTGTTTTTTGGGAATAAACTTCATCATCATCATTTTCAACCATTATCATTTTATTTCAAGATAAAATAATATTCAAGTTTAATCATCTCTTTGATCCATAGCTTCTTTTCTCCACATCATAGAAACAAACTTCCTTATTACTTTATTCAGACATTCATATCATATGTCCTTGGGATTCAGTGTAAGACTTCAACTGTCCATTTATTATTATCTTTTCTAATAATATGTTCAACCTATCTATATTTTGTTCTCTTAATCACTATTAATATCATCTTGTAATCCCAATATTCATTTCTCCATACTTATTGAGTGACCTGGAGTCTCTGTACCACATCTAAGATCCTTATATAAAAACTGGTTAAAAACATTTTCAAATATGTAGCCATATTTCCTTTTAGCATTAAATTATTTTGACCCCAAACACCTCATACAAGTTTAATTCTATGATTAATTTCATCTTTTATGTTTCCATCTGTATTGATAGTCCAAACGGTTATTTATAGTTGATAACTTCTTCTAATTTATGATTATCAATTTTTATTTTTTTCTTCTGTGCAAATTCATTAAACATTAGTTGTTTTCTTTTAGCATTTATTTTTAATCTTCTTTTCTTATTTTCATATAATAACTGAAGTTCTAAAGCATTATAAAAAAAATCTATTAGCTACAAAATTTTGATGATGTAAATAATCTCCATTTACTATTGCTATGTTAACTCCCTACTGTAAACCACAAAATATTTATTGCAAAACTTATATACAGAGGTTTGAAGATGTGGAAACTCTCTGATATATATTCTTTTTAGTATCACTATGTAATATAATCATTACTGTTGCAGTTTGATAAATATTCTAACAATATTACTATATCTTGGGATTATAATCTTAATGATCCAAAGTTTTAATCACCCTAAAATTATCAAAAATTGGATAATGTAAAAATGCAGACCACCGTGGTCTTATTATACATGAATTGCACATATAACTATTTTTATAGGTGAATTAAAAATTTGAACTCCAAATTCCACATCAAAGCAATAGCTTGATCTTTATATTTAAGTATAAACAAGGCAAAACTCTCCATACAGTAGTGCCACCCTGTGCCAACCAGAGTAATCAATGGATGCCAGAAGGCTTGTGCATAAAATCCCTATCTAATGCCTACTCATCCAATATCTCCAGACTAGTTTCTGGCTTGTGGCCTTCATCAGTGAGGAGCTTTGTATCTGAGAGCACTGCACCTAGATCTTAGAATCTAATGCAATCCTCCAGCAACTACCTTTTATCTCTACTTAACTATAAAACTATGAGAATGAAATTTAAAACACAAAAATATTTTTAATCTAAGCTCAATAGCTCAAATAGTCATATGGGTCTGAACTCAATTCAGCACCCATACATTTTGGTGTCTTTGGTTTTTTTAACAACCATAGCCAACACTATCCTATTAGTGTCATAAATGCATACTGTTTGTTTTATACATATGAATAAATTCATGACCATTCACACATATACATGGTGGTTAAATAATTACTGTGACATTAAGCAAACTTTACATAGGGTAGAGGCAAATTTTAATCTTCTTTTGCAATTCCATGTGAAAATGATAGAACCACTACACAATATATATATATATATATATATATATATATATGTAGTGGTTCTATCATATCCACAAGGTTAATATATATATATATATATATATATTTAACCTTGTGGTCTAAACTTATATTCTATAATATGTTAAAAAGTTTTTTATTAGATTATATTAAATAAATTTACTTCGTGATGTTCAATTATAAAGTTTTAGCTAAATCATTTATTTTATTGATTAAAATAATTTACTTAGCATATGTGAATATTAATTATTTAAAAAATACTAATTGGATTATTTTAATGTTTCAGTAAAAATCCCAGTTGATAGTTTAGATCTAAATAAGAATTAGTTTAATCTGTTATGTTTTAAGTATAGTAAGTAAATAAAAAAAGATTATTTAATTTTCATTAGAATCCCTGTTAGAAATGATTTTAAAATAGTTAGTTCACATAAGAGTTATGTAAAGTCAGAATCTAGAGATGTTGAGTTTAAATACAAGTGGTTAGGATAAATTTAAATAAGTTTTAAATTAACTACATTTTGAATAGGTAAATAATTAATTTACTTCTTTTATAGTGATGATTATATCTAATGTGTGTGTGTGTAAATATTGGGCATGTGTTTGATTGAATGAAGCATTAAAAAAGGATTTATTAATGACTATATTTGATGAAAAAGGATTAAATAATTACAACATTAAAAGCTTTTTAATAAAATAAAATAAAGAAGGTATTTTGAGTTATAGATGTATAATTTAAAAATATAAGTAAATAATTTTAAATTAATTAAATAAATCATTTATTTAATAATTTAATTGCAACAATAAAGCTCATTATCAGTCTAGACATTATGTGAACAGATAGTCTGAATTAAAATGTTTAAAGTCATGTTAATTAATTATGAAAGTTTAAAACTATGCAGCAATTTAAATATAGCATCCCCCTATTTAAATTGGGTTGGTTGAGCTTGGTAAGCTGATATGAAAACAAACTTACACAGGTGTTTACATATAAAAAGAAAAATGAGGAAATAATTATTAGTGTGTGTGTATTGAAATTCATACAGAAATTATTTTCACTAATTTGAAATCAGTTTAAAAGTTTTTAATTAATTTTTCTTTTATCATTTCAAATGTGTGAATAAAGAGTTAAAAGTAATCCATTACAGTACTACCCTAAGTATATGTTTAACCAGCCTATCAAGTAGTAAATTATAGAAAAGTGCTAAATATACCATTAATTTGCTGTAATAATTGATTTTAACACTTTAAAATAATATTTTAAATTATTATTAATACTAATTTTATATTACACATTTGATAAAACCTAAAATAAATAACTGATTAATAATTTTGTGAAAGACAGTCACTCTTAAATTATATCAAATTAAAAGAATAATAATGACAAATTATCATAGAGGCAATAATTGTATTAAAAATAGAAGAAATTGTAATGATTTGGAATTGTATTATATAATTTTAAAAAAAGAAAGTCATAAAAATCAGCTTCTTTAATACATTGATAAAAAAGTTTATTCATTTAAGTCTCTACTGATACAGATAAGCTAACATTGAATTGATAAAATTAAGTGTTCTAAATACATCTGCCTATTCCTTTTGATTATTAACTAAATTGCTTATTTGTTTTTGAAATATATATTACTTTATTTTAAGGAAAGAAAAAATGATGTAAACTTACATCTGACTTAATATTATTAAAATGTGTAAATTTTATAATGTGGAACTACTTCAAATTTGTGCTTTAATTATGAACCTCATTAAAAAAATGCATTCCTTCTCTTAATTATATGTCTTGTTTTTATCTGCCTAAAGAAAAGACTGTATTGCATCATTATCTTACAGAAGATACAAAAGGACTTTAATGAAAGGGGATTACTTTTATTATAAGATAAGAACTTAAACCTCTAATCTAAAATGGTAGAACAAAATATTTAACATATATACATGCTTTTTGGTATATTTAAAAATTATTAATGATATCATATAGTTATAATTTATACCTTATATCTAATTGCTATTAATATTTATGGCATTGTAAAATATATCTATAATGGTATGCATACATTTGCAATGTTAGATAAAAAATAGGTAAAAAAAAGATTTATTTTATAAGTTATTTTTTTATTATTCAGAGTTCTCTTATTTGTTGTTTCACTCTAAATGAATTATTGTGCCCAGAGTATAACAGCATTTTTTATATATCCGATAAAAATGGTTATAAATAAAAGTGCTATGGATGTCAAGGTATGTGAGAATTGAGATAGCTTATAAAACGGAATGTTTTTATGATTCTGCAATTATGATTTGTCAGTGTACACAGAGTGTTAGGTCAAATGGATACATTGTATAGAATTGTATGTGTGTGTGAGACATTTATTTATCTATTTATTATCATTATTAAATTCATGCCTTGTACTGATAGTGGCATCTATTTGGGCAAATTGTATGTCATTAGTATATTACCTTGTATGCATTCAGCCATTTCATGAGTGAGAGCATGGCTTACTTATTTATTGACACTGCCTGCACATAGTTACCGAGTGCCCATTTGTATTTTGTTTATTCATATTTTCCATTATTCACTTTGGCTGGAATTTAATACAATGCATATTTTGGTATATTATAATATCTGAAATCATGCTTATTTTTAAAATATTTTATCATTAACTCAGCTATAACTTAAATTTAAAATGCATTGTGAACATCAAGCATATTTATTTCCTTGTTCTATCCATAGATGTTAGTATTATAATATATATATATATTTTTCCATGTGTCATAGCATTGGCCGGGATGCGAACCCACAACCGTCTGCAACCAACTACTTGCTTGCATGGCGGCTGCGATACCTCTTGGCTAACAACGCAAGTATTATAATATTTGTGATACTATTTTGCAAAAATGTTTGCTATCTTTGTAAATCTATAAAAAGTTCTCTACACTGATTTTTAAACCTAATTTCACTATGTAAAGTATATAATGCCTTACTGGTGGGTTTGAATATAGGCATATAGGTGTATTGTTTTACTCTGCATGTAAAATATGTAAAGAAAGACTGGATTAGATAAAAGTGAGAATTTTTGGATGATGATGATAATTTCCTGTAATGTAAATCCTTTAGGAATGTTTTATAAAAAGATATATTTATGTGTATAGTTTATTAATATTTTGTTAATCTAATTTATTAAATTTAAAAATGATGCTTATTGTAAATAAATATTTTATTGTATAAATATTATCACAAGGTGTAAATAAATATTTTTTATTATTAATTAAATACATTTCTGTTTCGTTGCCATTATTACATTATCACCTTTATTAGTCAGAAAATCTTATTTAATAAAATTTTATTATTAATTATTTTATAAGTGTATATTTCAAATGGTCACATAGAAATTAATCTATTTTACATATTGTTCATTTTACCTTGCTTATTAGAATTTGTTTATTTACCTCGCTTATTGTTCATTTAACCTGCATTATAAAAAGATAAATATTATTTTATTTGTTTTTTTATTTTCAAATGCACTTGCAATGTAGTTGATAGTATAAAATATACCCTTCCTATCTACTGCATTATCCCATGTTAGAACCTATTGAAAGTTGTATCAGAAGATATATAATTTAGAAATGTTTATAGGTGTAGAAATGAAATAGTTATACTTACAGAACTTTAAAATATTTAGAAATGTCACTAGTCTTATGTTGTTTAAATATTTAAATACTTCATTATTGTGTCTTCATATTTCTACTTATTTAAAATACAAATGTTTAATGACAAAGTTAAAAGAAGAATATAAAATGCTTAGAATGTAACTTAAATAGTTGACAAATTTTAGAGACTTAAAGTATAATATTATCATGTTTTTGGTTCCAAGTGCATTTTAATTTTGAACCCTGAGATATAGACATTTTAGAATCGGATATGAGATTTTAAAAATTGTAAGAACCTAAATTTTAAATAAAAATAAAACCTGGGATAAGATTTAAGTTGCTATAAGAACCTGGTATTTTAATGATTATAATTAGATATTATTATGTTGTCTATAAAAGGATTCATACTCTGTAGAAAATCCATAGGGATTATGGGGCCTGTGTGATTAACCTTTGTTCCTGTGGTTAAGTACATTTGAGTGACCCTGCACCACATATTTTGGTTTGTTGTTATATATATATATATATATATATATATATATATATATATATATATATATAATTAGTGACTGCACTAGATTTATGTGTAATCAACCACATTCATGGATTTTCAGTGCATTCTTCATTAGATCTAAAGTTATATTATAAATCTTGGTTTAAATATTACAATACAAGAGTTAGTTAATATATACAATAAAAATATTGCACTGAATTTATTAATATTTTATTCTTTAAATAAAATAATCTGTAGTGATCTGGACAGATGTGAATAACATTTTAATGTTAGAAAAACAGATTGCTAAAAAAAAATAACAATTTTGTGTCTTCTGTTGAGAGATATTTAAAACATGGTTTGGGCTTTAGATTTGAGAAAGATGCAGGATAAATGGATTATGATGAATATTTTTAAGCAACAGCAAAGAAATAAAAATATTTATATTAAGTCTTTATATGGATTTTGAAGTTTTGTTACGAAAAAATAATTTGCTAACAAAAAGATAAATCAAAATTTATAGATAAAAAAGATAAAAAAAGGTAAATAACACACACACGCACACACAAAGAAAAAACAACCCAAAATTCATCACAGTGCTATAATTGTAATAAATTAATTTTAGATCAAAAATATATTAAAGATTGCTATTAATTATAATAATTGAATGCTTATTTCTCGAGGTTTTAAATTCAAAACTTTTTAGCTCTCAAATTCATTACTTTACTAACAGACTAAACTGCACGAGTTATTTACCAGCAACAATACTTAACTGGCATCAAACATACCTTTAAAGAATTTAATATAAAAAGAGAATTAAAACGTGCATTCTTATTTAAAAAAATATAGTAGTTTTAAAAGTTAAATTTATGATATCACCCTTTGCTTAAAAGTCATTGGAAAAACATTTTGTTTTGTTTTTTGTTCTTCAATTGGACTATTATAAAAAAATGTCCACCAATAGAATCAGTCGCTTTGCAACAGACTAAAGTAGTATGGATATTTGAAATTTTAATGGCTTTATTATAAAATAATTTTACAAACCTTTGTTTAATATATATATATATATATATAATATAAATAATAAATACAATGATAATTAAATATATATACAATCTTTCAATTCGCAGAAGTATCTTAGGTTTAGGAATTAACCAAAAGTACTTCTGCGGATTAAAAGACTATATATTATTTTTAATTACCATTGCATTAATTATTTATGTTGTTATTACAATATTTTTTAATTAATGGATAGTTTATTTGTATTACATGTATAAATAGATAGATTGATGAAGAGAGAGAGCAAGAAAGTCTCATATTGCATTAATATTGCATATACCTGTCATGACTATTCTAAATTAAAATCAGAAGTGAAAATTCTTTAGTTTCAGTAAGTTCAATGTCAGTAAGCTTAAGAATTTTCTTTTAAATAACTGATCCATAGATAATACAGCTAATTATCCAACATTTTTTGCAAATGGGTATCTAGACACTCTTAGAAAGAGAATATAATAATAATAAAAGTCATTTGATAGTTAGAAATCCTGTTGAATAACACATTCTCTGTTCATTGTACCTTTATAGATGTTTAAAAAGGTCTTTAACTGCAGTTGACTTTTTAAAAACTTTTTACATATATATATATACAATATAAATTAAACAGTATAGTTAATTGCAAAAAGTGCCTTCATTAATATATTTTTTCTTATATGTTATCTTTAGTATTTAAATGCATAAATGCATTTTCATTGGAGAAAATCCTCTTTAAAGCAAACTGATCTGAAAATACATTTAAAACTTTAAATAATCACAATTATTGTTTTCCATATAAAAACCATTTATATTAATGCAGTAAGTTGTAAGGATATTGTTATAGTCCTCCTTTCTCTCAGAAGTGGACTATTCCAGATGCCTCCTTATCTGATCGGAGCAGCATTGTTTGCCACAGGCCAATAGGCTGATGTATAGATAAAAACATGGCCAAGGATTATTACAGGCCAATAAGAAATGATGCTTGCTGAATCCAAAGGTTTTCAATAAGGTCAAGGATCTGGATATAAGCCTTTTGTGAGAATCAGGGAAGAACGTCTGTCTAACTTGAGAAGTCTTTTTACGTTCTCCTTGGGAATCTCTGCTAACCTGAACAGCAGCAAGTATTCCCATTAATAGCACTATGCTATTTAGCCTACTCAGCTAGGCAAGTCCCACAGAGACTGGATTCTGCTAAGACTACTCTCGGCTTGAGGCAAGCTGTCTTGTACAGCTGAAAGAGCCATACACCCCACCCGTGAGGCAAGCCTACAGGTGTAGCTGGAAGCAGTAGGCAGAACCCAGTGTTTACATTGAACTACAATATTTAACATGGTAAATATTCACTTGTATATATACTGTATATTGTATTGTATATATTTGTAGATATAATAAATATATTAATTGTACTACTTGTCTTAGTATTATTTTCTGTAGTTTGGGTCTGTAATCCAGACCAAAACAATACAATAATATTAATTGATATTAGTTTACTTTTGTTTAAAAAACTTATCTATCTATGGATATTCACAAAATTATTGTATTGAATATAATAATCGATCTGCAATAATACAATGTTTTTATATGGAAAAATTATCAAGAATATTATATATAACTTAAATAATTTTTTTTGTTGCAGATGATTTTTCAAATGTAAATATTATGCTCTACTATTGTGAGCATAATTTTTGCCTTTGAAAAGAGTATTTTGCACTGAAAATGCATGATTTAAGATTATAAATAATGTTATTGATATTTTACCCTATAATATAAGAAGCAATGATGTAATGATATATAGATTATTGTATTTCAATGACATATTAAATAACCTCCATACTTTCCTATTCTTTTTAAATTCATATAAATAAAGATACATTAAAAGACAAATGAACCCCAAGATGCATTTCACCTTGAACCAGCACTCATCAGTTGGCCCAGATCACTATCTCCCATATATCTCTCTATTATATGAAAAGTATTTATCTACAGTAAATTGTTACATTTTTATTTACCATTGTCAAATTCACTCTACTCATAACTTTGACACCACCTATCTCAGATAAATACAATAATGATTATTACTAATCATTTTATAAACTAGAGATTATCTCTAGCACAAATATAAACTTTAAACCTTGGTTAAAGATTAAAAAATTAACAATATTTCAATAACCATTATAGTTTATTATAGAATGTATAGCAGATTTATTCAAGTAAATAATCCCCATTTTTATAAAAACAACTGGATAATCATGTAATCAGTAACTTAAATTTAAAAGTACCCATATTGCAGTTTGTATATACAATACACAAATTAATAATATACTGAGTTATTATATATTATTTAAAATTAATCAAAATATTGTTTTCTTCTGATGGTAATTATTCATGGATTTCAAATCAATTACTTAGTATTTACATCACTGGTATACCATACACACTTTTTTAAAACATTCAGTTATGGTTTCTGATTATATACAATAATTATACTAACCTTATTTTTTAAAACAGGAAAAGCTCTCTATACAGTAATGCCACTCAGTGCAAGTCAGGTTAATCAATGGATGCCAGAAGGCTTGTGCATAAAATCCCTATCTAGTGCCTATGCATCCGATATCCCCAGACTAGTTTCTGGCTTGTGGCCTTCATTAATGAGGAGTGTTGGATCATGTGATGTTTGGTGGTTTAACTTTATTTTTTCTAAATATGAATACTGTTCAGATTTAATGAAAGGTCCAAGGTTTATGTTGATAACAAAATAAATTTATTTATAGAAAAGTCTACATTTTTATAAATAAAAATGAAATTATTAATTAACCATCCAATTTAGAGATAATCCAGATCTTTTGAATCCCTGTCCCTTTCAGAATGAGGGGGGAGGTTCTTAATCCTCTTTCATTAAACATCCTTATTTTTTAAACTACAAATATACTGCTGAAAATTTAAACAAATATTATAAGAATTATTTTTAATATAACAAAAAATAAAAATATACTTATAAACATTTTTTCTTCAATTGTCTTTCTTCATTAAAATGTATTTTAAAAAAACTATTAAAACTTTTTATTGTTAACTTCATTTCAGTTTATTAATGGATAAGATCTCCCTGTTTCTTTTCTTAGCAAATTTTAATTACATGTGTAGTTGTCAAGTGTTAGTAGCCAAGAGATCAGAACAGCTGCCTTGCAGTGTCTTGCAGACAGTTGTAGCGTGTTTGTTTCCTGGCCAATGCTTTGACATATGGAAAAAAAAGAGGTAATCACTCATTTTAATAATACAGCCATTTTGGAAACTTAAAAATTTTTGATTACAAATAAAACAAATCAAAATTTATTGAAAATACAAAGTGAAAACATATTAATAATTGAAAAGTAAATATTAATAATTCAAATAATTAGTTAATGTAAGCGATTATATTTCTACTTTCTAGTAATTTCACAAAAGATCTATTTGCATTAACATACATAATAGAAGAATTTGTATTTCTTACTAACATCATCAGAAATGTGAATAGAAGCTTGGAAGCATAATAATTTACAAACTGATGATCAAAAACTATACATAAAATTACTAATAGTAATATAACTTTATTGTTTGGGCATAAATGTAACAATATCAAATATACTTCTATTTTATAAACAAAGTGTTCTATTAATTTATCTACATAATGCAGTTTCTACAATTAAATTAAATTTTGAAAGAATATTGAAAAAATTGCTTTAATTGTAGATAACTAAATTATAATATTGGAAATGACATGCATAACTTAATTTTATATTTTGTTTTTGTCACAATATAAAGCAAATTTTTTATACATATTTAAACTATTAATTATAACTCAAAAATGATTCATTGTAAAAAAATCAAATGTTATCTGGCAGAATTCTAGGATTTATAAGAACCCAAATTAAAATCCTAGCTTTAAAATCATCTATATAACTATAAATAATCAAAATTTATATATCAGGTAATAATGCCCTAATTTCTACATATTGACCTTTATCAAGTAAAAAGTATTGAATTACATAATTTAATATAATCCCCACTTGTACTTCATTTATACTATTCAATCCTATGTCATAAATGTTTTAACATTCTAATACTTTGAAATCTTAGCTTCCTTAACTATAACACCTCACCCATAGTAATAAAGGTATATCATATTACAATTTTTTTGTTAATTACCTGACCAATGCAAATAAATGAGGAACAGTTATCTTTTAGCTAAAAGTAGCTAAATATCCATTTACTATTCCTTGTTGAAGATTACTAAGTTGTCTATAGAATAATTATATAAAAAAATTGTAATGTTTGTGGCCTCAAAAAAAATACTCAACCTAGATTAGGATCCTGTAGAAAGATATATTATCATACCATAAAATCTTTTTTAGTAATCTAATTTATATCCTCTCTGTAAGTACCTTTATTCTTTGGTTAAAATAGTACATATAGATGGCAGATAATTGAGATCAAACAATGTATTGCTTCTATCCTAATGTAAAGCCTATTTGTGTTCTATAAATTAGATTAAGCTCAAAATCTTAGATGTTGAAAATTTTAAAATAATTGGATCGATTATTCTAAAAAAAGCAAATGTGGTTTCTGGCTAGATATATGCAATGAAGGTTTCTTTACTGATCAAATTCACTGCCTAAAAAACAAATTTGGGGATCTGATCAGAAGTAATACCATGTATATAATAATTATTCATTATACTCAATTACTTCTGCTAATGAAAATGTTAAATGAGAGCTAGAAGAGTTTGTTTACCTTATTCATTATGAAAAATAAACTGTAATAATATGAAATATAAACATGTCTCATATCAATTAAGGTTATTAATTAACAACTATTTATTAAACTACTTGTAACATATTGGTAGAGAGACAAAATTAAGAGCTAAAAGTTCCTGGATAAGAGCTCAACTCTGTTATTTCTAGTGCCTAAAATCACATAACTCTAAAATGTCAATCTATTCAATGATTTTTAATATATTTTTTGAAATGTATAATTGTATAGTAATTTTTTTACTATACTTTTTAACATATGTATATTCAAATTCAATGATTCTATTACTCACAATATTATATCAGTATATAAAAGTCAATTTTATACAAAGTTATCTATGCAAAAGTTTAGATAAAACCATTCTGCACTGGTAATGCAGGAAATATATCATCTTGTAGATTTCCCTGCTCTTGAAAATGTGAATTTAACGTGATGGTATAACTATATATTTTTTACCAATATTTTTTTAGAAAGTTTTAATTTATTAATTTAAAAAAAAAACATTTTTTATGGAAAATGGAGTTATTAAAATGATAACAATTTTATCTTAAATGTTATTTCAAATTGTGACTTAGTTTGATTGAAAATTAACAAAAGTCACTCCTAATATAAAGATTTATCTTTCCAAAAGACGATTGATTTAATATTTCTATAACAAATAAAAGATAAAAGGGGACCACTTTTATATGATAGAAAAATGAAATTCTTTGTGAGTTTGTTAAAATGGTCTAATAAATATAATTTGTAAATTATTATTATGATAATATGTATAATCAAAGTTTAATTTTCTTTATAAATATTATTATAGATTCTTATCACTACATATTTAATATCTACTGTTTATTTATAGAGATATTAGATTTATAAGAATATATATATCATCATCAACCATTATCAATCCACTGCAGGATGTAGGTCTCTCCAAGTTTAATCCATCTTCTCCGATCTTTAGCTTCTCTTCTCCACAACACTCCTGCACATTTTCTTATTTCATCCATCCATCTCACATGTGGTCTCTTTCTGGGTCTTTTACAATCTCTTGGAATCCAGTTTAAAATTTCAATTGTCCATCTATTATCATCTCTTCTAGCAATATGTCCAGCCCAACTCCATTTCAATCTTTTAATTTTTTCAATAAGGTCAGTAACACCTGTTTGTTGTCTTACCCATACATTGCGTTTTCGATCTCTTCTTGTTACTCCCAACATACATCTCTCCATACTCCTTTGAGTGGTCTGAAGTCTCTGTATTGCTCTTCTATTAAGTGTCCAAGTCTCAGATCCATAAGTAAGAACTGGTAAAACACATTTGTTAAAAACCATCCTTTTCAAACACATAGGCATATTTCCTTTTAGTATCAAGTTATTTCTACCAAAAGCACTCCAACCAAGTTTAATTCTATGATTAATTTCCTCCATTATGTTTCCATCTGTATTAATAATCTGACCAAGGTATTTGTAACTGTTAACTTCTTCTAATTCTTCATAATCAATCTTTATTTTCATATTTTGAGCAAATCGATTAAACATTACTTTAGTCTTTTTAACATTTATCTTTAGTCCTACTTTTCTACTTTCATCTGCTAACTCCTGCAACATTTCCTGCAGCTCTGAAGCATTATTTGCAAAAACAACTACATCATCTGCGAAATCTAAATGACTTAAATACTCTCCATTTACTTTCACTCCTTTAGTTTCCCATTTTAATCCACAAAATACTTCTTGCAGCACTGCTGTAAAGAGTTTTGGAGATATGGAGTCACCTTGTCTTACACCTTTCTCAATGTTGATTTTTCCAGTATCATTATGTAATCTAATTGTTGCTGTTGTATTTTTATAAATATTCTTTAAAATATGACAATATCCTGGATCTATACCTTGATGATCCAATGCTTTAATCACTGAAGAAATGTGTATAGAATCGAATGCCTTTTCATAATCTACAAATCCAAAACATAATGACAACTCATATTCGTTTGTCCTTTCTATGACTTCTCTCAATACATGGATATGATCTATTGTACTAAAACCACTTTTAAATCCAGCTTGTTCTCTTGGTTGATGGAAATCCAAAGTACTCTGTAGACGAGTTGTAATTATCTTGGTAAAAATTTTATATAAAACTGATAAAAGGCTGATAGGTCTGTAATTTCTAATATCTTCTTTATCACCTTTTTTAAATATTAATATTATTACTGCATTCTTCCAATCTTCCGGTACATCTTTATCATTTAGACATTTGGTATATAACTTTGCTAAAATTGTTTCTATTTCTTCACCTGCTTCTTTTAATATATCAATTATAATTCCATCATTTCCTGGAGCCTTTCCTTTCTTCATACACTTAATTGCATGTCTCACTTCTTCATTTAAAATTCTGGGCAATTCGGAAGATGTAATAGATATAGGAGGTACTTGTTCTTTATTACTATATAATTCTTGATAAAAATCTTCTACCAATTTCATGATGTCATCTCTCTTTTTAGTAATAATTCCATCATTTTTTCTTATTGCAGATATAAATTTCCTACCAATACCAAAATGTTGTTTAACATTTTTGAGACTTTTATTTTCTTCTACAGCTTTCCTTGCTATTTCACAGTTATACTTTCTTATATCATTTTCAACTCTTTTCCGTACCATTTTACAAAATTCGAGATATTCAATTCTTTTTAATACATCATTTTTGTATATCTTCATATTCCTTCTTTTCTTCATAAATTCTCTAGTCTCAGTAGAAATTTTATTAGTCAATTGCTGCTTTTTTCTACCAGCTATGTCTGTTGCAGTTTTTAAAAGTGTATCAGTTATTTTCATATTAATTTCATTCAAATCTGAATCATGTTCAAAATCTCCTAACACTTGAAACCTATTTGTAAGTTCTAATTTAAATTCATTAGAATGTTTCTGAAGATTAGGAATATCAACTGTAAATATTGTTTTTCTTAATAATTTTTGTCTCTCTAGTTTTACATTAACACATAACTTACACCTTACTAATCGATGATCACTTCCTGTGTTAAATTTATTAAGAACATTACAATCTTGAAATATGTATTTTCTGTTAGTCAAAATATAATCCAATTCTGCTGTACCTTCATTTGGATGCTTCCATGTCCATTTCCTTTTAACATTTTTCTCAAAAAATGAATTCATAATATAAAGTTTTTCTTTTTCTGCAAACTCCACAAGTCTATGTCCTCTCTCATTTCTATTACCATAACCAAAATTACCTACAGCAATTTCATCTTTCATTTGTCTACCAATTCTAGCATTAAAGTCTCCCATAACAATTTTAAAATGTTGTTTACTCTGATCAAAAGCCTTTTGTACATCCATATAAAAATCTTCTACTACTTCATCACTATGAGAACTTGTTGGGGCATAAACCTGAATTATCTGCATTTGGTATCTGCTATTAAGTTGTATAACTAATCTTGCCACTCTGTCCGATACACCATCAATCTCCACAATATTGTTCTTCCACTTTTTATTTATAATGAATCCTACTCCACTTGTATTTCCAATATGTGTGCCTTTATAAAAGAGTATATGTCCACTTTTTAAATCAATTGTTTCTTCTCCTTTTCTTCTAACTTCACAAAGTCCAATAATGTCCCATTTAATATAAGACAGTTCTTCTTCTAATTCTTGCAATCTTCCTTCACTTGAAAGTGATCTGCAGTTGTAAGTACCTAAATAAAAAGTCGTCATCAAATGGCAGCCTGGGTCCGCAATCAGGGGATTCTTAGCACCCTCCGCCTTCGGCCACCAACCGCTGCCTTGGTTGGTGACTTTACAGCCTCCTGGGAATAAGGGCCATGCTTTATTTTTGTCTGTCATAATTGTATATATGTATTGGAAAAATATTTATCATTTACACAAACATTCATTCTGCCTTATCAGGCACTGAGAAGAAAGACCATGGTGTTTCTTGATCTTAAACTCAGAGGTAAAAAGCCAATAAACTCACCACGCTGGCTAATGCGTGTTGGTGAGCAGCCCATCCATGTTCGTATACTATATGAATAATCACATAGTAATAACAGCTGCAACGACAAGAACGTATGGAGTGGATATTAGGAATTTGCCCTGCTCGGTTCCTTTAAGGCCTCCAAGAGGAATCAAAGGGTCTCCTTTCAGTTAATAGCAAACTCCTTTCTGCAGCCATATATATATATATATATAACCATTAGAAAACAGTCAAAACTTAGACAATTTCAATATCAATAACAATCAACAATCTCAAACTGTTGTCAAGGCAACCTCCTTTTAACAACATAAATTTATAATAATTCTATATTGTGTACTGCAGCATCATTTATATGAGGTTATAATATTCAATGTGATAAATGTGACATTTTAACAGTTTTTATCATATTGTCAATATCTTGGGAAGCCTAATAATATTTATTCCATTGACAATCTGATCACAACACACATTTTGATATTAATTTATTTTAGTATCTTAGATTTTACTGTTTACCTGAACATCACAGACAAAAATTCTATTAGACATTTTCATACAATCAATTCCACATTTGTTTAAGCATTAAGAAAGTTAATGAGTTAAACGATTATTCATAAAATAAGATTAAGCTATTTCTTCAGAAAACTGATATTTTTTTGTAGTTCTTTGTTACAGATTGCCTCTTTTCTTAGGACCCAAAAAAATTCTGTCACACATTACATGAAATATTTTTCTCAAATCATACTTTTACAAAGGTTAAATATTAAGATATAAACTATTAATTTGAAATTCGTCAGATATTATTATAAAAAATATAGATGTGTTAGACAATCGTAATTTATTGATTCATCAGTACATTTTTTTTTGTTTTACAATTAAAATAATATAATTATTCATACAAGTGTATGATTCTTTCAAAGTAATTATAATTTGATAAAATTTTACAAATGATAATATTAATATACATTTTTTTTATTTCTTGAAATTTTAAAATACTAACCATAATTGAAATATTGATTGTTAGAACTAGAAATCTGCAATAATGACGATGAAATGAAATGATAACAGAATATATTTAGTCACCAGCAATGTTAAATGGTATCTACATTTAAAAAACTGAAATGTTCAATTAATACCAGAATAAAATTTTGTTTACTTTAAAATTGATATTGTAATTATAAGAGACATGAACTCCCCACTGCTATCCAATTCATCTTATACAACTGATACATATTATTCCAATCCATCTTATACAACTAATACACATGTAATCAAGTGTATCAGTTATATAAAATGGATTGGATAACTTTGAGGAGTTTGAAAGTCTGAGTTCAAATCCTTTATAATTACATTAAGTTTAGTATAGATAATGTACATGTATTTAAATTGATATTTTAATAGAATGTTGGGCAATTGCACAAAAAATCAATGCGAAATCTTGTGTAAAAACATATTAATCACTAGACTTGAAATATTATTAAATATTGTATAATGAGTTTTATGCAAATAAGTAATAAACAGATATACATATATGTTTTATGTATAAAATGAATGTAAAAACCATGATAAACTGCCATTGCAAAAAGAATAAGATAATGAAAATTTTATGCAGATAAAATGAGATTAAGGAAATCTTGTGTTACTTTTTTTGAAACATACTCCTAATTTCTTGGCAACACTTTTGAAAATGTGTTACAGCAGTGCGAGTAATGCTTTATTATTAAAGATAATAGAATTAATATAATTTTCACTACCAAAAAAGCTAAAGTTGTTAATTTTTTTCAATAAAGCTTAAACTATGTTTCAGACTGAGGAATCCTTTAATAAAAAAACCCATATATTATTTTGGACATTCCTTTATAAGCCGCACAAAAATATGATAATTTTATATATACATAACAGCAAACAACTGATCAATCAATTATCAAAAATGGAGACCCACAGGATTGGTTTATAGATGCTGTTTTTAATCAGCAATGCCATATACTAAATACAACCTTTACAAATCTTTTGTATTCAATTTAAATATCAATTTATAATACTTTTGAAAAAAAGACAAATAAGAACTCAGGATTAGATGTGTAGATGATACCATGTTTGTATGAACATTTGAAAATCTCATAAACACATATCATAATGATAAAAATTTAAAACAAAACAACAAAAAAGAATTATGATTAAATATGAAGAAGATAAAGGGTTATGATAACTAGTTCTGTAAATGAGATTGAAATTGATAATGAAAGTAAAAAAGTGTGAACAGTTTGTGGATTCCTTGAATTATTCTTCAAAAGCAGAGTTCACCACAATATAATACTGGTCAGAATTTGCAAAGCAAAATGTAAAAAGATTTTAAATGTAGAATAATGTGTTCAAAAATCAGGACAGTTCTATTTATAATATTTTTTATAGCTTTATTTAGATATAAATGTTGGACATTGAAAATAAATAATAAAAATATTAATGCTTTTGAAATATGATACTTGCAAAAACTTTTGAAAATTGCATAAAAGCAAACAGATGGCTATTTAATCAAATCATATCTGGACTCAGTGATTAAATTGAATTTGTTTGACTTGTTCATATCACAACACCTTATGACTTATTAGAAAATTATATAGTTCATGAAAAAAATGGTGAGGAAAAAAAGAGGACAACCAGTAATAAAATGAAAGGAGTCTATCATTGCAATAATAAATGTATTTTTGAGAAAATGGAAAACCAAACAAATGATAAATCATTCTGGAGCAATTGCCAAAAGTTGGCAATATTTTGGTGGCACATAATAATAAATTTTTTATTTTAAAATGTGAGATTATAATTGCTATAAATATATATATATATATATATATATATATATATATATATATATATATATATATATATATATATATATATATATATATATATATATATATATATTGTAATTTCATTTAAAGATCTTTAAAAATAAATTTATTTAATATAGTAATTGATTGCAATATATATACAAAGTTATTTATAGAAGGCCTAAATCTTAATATTACCATAATCACTCAGTCTTTTAAAAAAATTGTAAAAAATAAACACTTTCTCATATTAATGGTATTTTATCAGTTAAATAAAATAAACACTTTTGTTCTAATTCCCACATTCTTAAATATGATATTGAATTTCAAAAATCTTACACTTTTCAGCAAAAAAAACTTTTATTATTAATTACAGTTTCGACCATACCATGCAGTCTTCATCAGATCTACAAAATTGGAACACACTTAAATGTATAACCATTAAAATACATTAATTATTTTATACAAAATTATTAAATTCCTATCAAACTTTTTTAAAATATGATGACTAAATCAATCACAGATATTTGAAAGATATAAAACTTTAAACAATAATCAACAATAATCAAGATGTAAATGTTAATAATATTAATAAACTGATAAATAAATTAAAGCTGTTAAATATATAGCATTAATAATGTATAATCTTATTTACATATTGTCAGGGCTGTGTATTCAATAGCAATAACTAATTCACAGGCTTATTAAAGTTTTTAAAAATTTTACATCTTGATTATTTGAAACAATTTAATTAATCAGTCAAAATAATCATTATTAATTTAAAGTTTCATCCTCTTTAATGTCAATGATTGATTTATCTATCATGTATAAGAATGTAGTAATTAGATAAAACTGATTACTTTTTGTTTAATGGTTTAACTAGTATTGGTATGAAAAAGTGTGTTATTTATAAGTTAAAAATGACTCTGAGTTTGGTTTGTAATGTTTTGCTGTGGTAGCTTATCCTTATTAAAATTATTAGGATATATATACACATAAAACAAATTAGCACCATTAAAAATACTGTTTTAAATTTTATATAATAATAAACAATTAACTTAATAACCATAAAAAAGATTCATTGAACTGGCTTCTAAACATGTTTTACCACAGTTACAGATCTCTTTCACGTATATTATATTTTCTATTTTTATGATTATACGATGTAAATAAAATAGTTTTTGGGTTAAACCATGTGCTATTTGGGATTACTTCCCAACATTTTGATGAAATAGCGTCTGCCATTATTAAGGCTAACATTTCAAAGAAAAAAAATTAGCTCTCAAATAATAACGAAATTGAGTGTGAGGTAAAAAATGAGATTGAGTATGAAGTAGTTTCTTTTTTCATGTGTCAAAGCATCGGCTGAGAAGCAAACCCCAGACAACTGCTTGTAAGGCAGATGTGCTGACCACTCGACCACTAACACTTGACAAGAGTGTGAAGTAGTTGAGCATTTAAAATATGTGGATTAACAGATGTTTATTTTCTTTAGTTTTACCATTAATTGATTTCAAGTTTATATTAGAAGAAATAGATAAAATAAGTGGTCTTCATAAGACTAAAATACATTGTGCTTCATTAGTTCTATTTAAACCAGTTAGTCTTTTACATATTTCAATTGACTCCCTCATGGTTCTTCAAATCATACTTTTCAAAATTAGCAACTGTTTTACCATTATCAAAATCAGGTTTGTGACTAATTTCTAAAAAAATGTGAAATAAATGCTGATGAATTTAACTCCTTATTAAAGTCATTTTTATGTTCATTAATTCTGACATTAATTCATCTATTAGACTGATCTACATAGCTATTTGAGCACTGTAAACATTGATTTTCATAAACATTCTAGTATTCTAAAAGTATTCTGTCTTTAGATTTATGGAAAAATTCACCAATTTTTTTGCTAGTGGAAAAAGTAATCTTTATGTTAAAAGTATAAACAAATTCAAGGACTTTTTATGGAATCTCCACTGTCATCTATAATTGCTCATCTCTTCATGAATAATTTTGAAAGTCAAGTATTAAATGCATCTACTAATAAACCTTCAATTTGGCTCATATATGTGGATGATACCTTTATTGTATGGCCTCATGGTATTGATGCTTTGAACTTTTTTCTTGTTTTTTTTTAATGATTGGAATCCTAATATTAAGTTTACTATGGAAGTAGAAAATAACAAATCAACTTTCTTTTCTATATGTTTTGATTGCAAGAAAATGTGATTAGTCCTTATCAGTATTGGTTTATAGAAAATCCACCCTTACAAACAAATATCTTAATTGTAATTCTCATCATCATTCTTTGCAAATATTTTCTGTAGCAAAAAATCTTATGATGAGAGCTTGTAATTTGTCTGATAAAGGTCATCTTACTCAAAAAATAGAACCATCAAAAAATATTCTACTTTCTAATGGTTACAATAAAAACATCATATACAAGGCATTATATAGAAGTGATATGAAAAAGAAGAAAGAGAATAAAACTGATAATCCATCTAGTTATAGAATAGTTTTATCATATATTAATGGAGTCACTGATGAAATCAGTAGAAGTCTATTTACTTTTAATATAAAGCCCACTCTTTCCACTAGCAAAAAATTGGGTAATTTTTTCCATCAACCTAAAGACAGAGTACTTTTAGAAAAAAGCAAGGTGTTTATGAAATTCCATGTTTACAGTGCTTGAAAAGCATGTATGTCAGTCTGATAGACAAATTATTGTCAGAATTAATAAACATAAAAATGCCTTTAATCAGAAATTAAAAACATCAGCTTTTACTATTTTTTAGAAATTGGTCACAAACCTAATTTTGATAATACTAAAATACTTGTTAATTTGGAAAAGTATGATTTGAAAACCATAAGAGTGTTGATTGAAATATTAAAAAGACCAACTGGTTTAAATAGAGCTGATGAAGCACAATGTATTCCAACTTTCTTATTCTATCTCCTTATAATATAAACTTGAAATCAATTAATGGTGAAACTGAAGAATATAAACATTTTGTTAATCCACATATTCTGAATGCTGAAGTACTTCATGCTAAATCTCATTCTTTACCTTGCACTGAATCTCATTATTATTTGAGATCTAATGGTTTTGATTTGAAAAGTTAATCTTGACGATGATAGTTACTATTTTGTTAAAACATTGGAAAGTAAGCAAAAATAGCACATAGGTTAACCCAAACACTACTTTATTTACATATACATATATATCTGAAATGCCCATATATATATTATTTTATCCACCCTCTCACTTTAAATGAAGAAAGATTGAATTTTACCACTACACTGAAGCTTTCTTTATTTAAAAAGGAAATGTAGCTGGGATAATATAGCTATGAAACCTTTCAAATATTTTACATAGATTTCAACTAGTGGTATGCATTGTTTTTATTTCTTATATATAATAGAAAGTTGGAAGTCACATGACTTACATATATATATATCATTTATGTCTTAATTATATATATATATATATTACATATATATATCATTTATGTCTTAATTATATATATATATAATTGAAATAATAAATTTAACGGTTTACAAACTATTATAAATAATCCTTAAATCTGCAGAAGTACTTTCGGTTAATTTCTTAAACCTGCCTCAACTGCCATTAAATTAAAACAATAAACAACAAAGCGGAAGCAAATGTCATCAATTCAAATCCCATGAATCTCGTAATTTAATGTTAGCAGCTTGTCTATTTATTAAATGCATTTTATTCCTATTTATAAAAATTGCCTCTTTAATTTTTCTTTTATTATGGTTTCTCTCTTTGTGAAGAATTTTCATATTTTCAAAATCAAATTTAAATTTATATTTACGTGTTTTTTCAGGATCAAAGAAGACTGAAGGAGACAGTAAATTACCATTATTTTTACTTTATATATGCTTATATAACAATTTATGCTTCCTCAATCTCTTCTCAATACTGCATCTAGATTCACAAAAAATTTGATATATGATGTTACTTTTCTGCTTGTTAGGTATGACATTCTTAGAATTATTGACTAATTTATTAATATTGTTTGGAATGTAGAATAAAACATTAAACACTTTCTTATATATATATATCCTTAAAAAATTTCACTTGTGAATTTGAAATAAATGAAATAGATATCCATTGTTTACTATTAATCTTCATTTCCTTTACATCATTATAACTTTTTTTAAATTGACATAAACTATTGCTTATTTGTTCCATTTTATAACCAACATCAAGCAATTCCTTGACAAATATCTTAACATTTTCAGTTTATCACTTTGGTAATGACATAATTTTTCATTCTGAAACAAAAAAAGATCTAAAACTTGCCATCTTATGCATCATTAGTACTTTTGATTTACAATTTATATAACCCCTTTTTTGCAGTGGCTTAATTATTAATTTGTAATTTAATATAGAGATAACAGTATATATAAATTTAAATTTGATTTTGAAAATGTGAAAAATTTTGCATATATATATGTTGACATGCTTTACAAAGTGTATAATTATTCTTTCTTTGGTGTTTTCAGTTTTCTGTTTAGCTAAATATATTTTTAGTGTTATTTAAATAAAAACATCTTACAAAAATAATTATTATATGCTACTGATTGAAGCTAATTTTCAACATTATCATCATTATTAGCAACCAACCACCCATGAACAAGTATGCTATTCCCATTCCAAAGTCAGAAAGTGAAGTCAGATTAATAGTATGAATTAAAGACTGAAAATAAGACCTTACGAACACACATTTCTATTATCACAATTAGTGCAGAGAAATGACATATTGCTTAAAAGATCTTTGATGATAAATACTAATATAAATAACTGAAGATAGTAAAGTAAAAAAAAAAATGGAGATAGAATAAATATTCATAAGCTCATGAAACATATAATAGTTATTTTGTGAGAATCACATATAACTAAATACAGGACTTCCCCTAATGCTATCAATACACTCTTAATATCTGTGGACTTACTAAATGTGATGATATCAAAACAAAATGCCCAACATATCTAAATAAAATTAAATTAATATATTCCAAATGTAAACATAGATGATTTTATGTGTAGTTTAATTTTGCCCTAAATGAAAGAATTCGCTTTCTTTTTTTTTTCATATGTCAAAGCATCGGCCGGGACGTGAACCCACAACTATCTGCAACCAACTACTTGCTTGCAAGGCAGCTGCGATGACCTCTCGGCTAACAACGCTTGACAAGAATACGCTTTCTTATATTAAGATGCTCAAATAAATAAATAAATTATGTCAAATATTTTTAATATAATTAAATATAACACTTTCCCAACATTATATTTTATTTCGCTTTTTTTTTTTACTATTTAACATAATCATTAAGCATCACATGATCACATTTCCTATACTAGCACATTAATTGTTGGAGAGTTTTGCTCTGTTTATTTAACATAATACTGTCAATACATTTTTAGTATTGCTGTACATATTAGACAGTTAATTCAAACAATTATTTTGCATCGGCATAGCAATCTAGTAAATTCCGGGTGCTAAAAAGATATCGGCAGCGTTAGGTTGTTTAGTCGATAAATGAGAAATTATATTTATATTAGAAAAATTATTCACTATATAAAGAGAATTATAATATACATTTTCTTCAGAAGAATTTTGCGGCTATGTATATAGTATACATTTTTTAAAAAATAAATCAATATGTAAAGTTATTATACATTTGATAATGTTTTTAAAAAAATAGGTAACAATGTCATATGAATTTTAATGTCCATTTATACTAATGTAAAACTTAATCAGATTATTTAAACTGATCAGACACACATAAAAGTTACTTTAATCATTAAAAAAAAAACTTTTTAGCCTTTTTTAAAATTTCATAAAAACCATTAGGAAATATTATGCAACAGTGATTTGTCAGAACTGCAGATATAAATTGACTTTCATCGAATATGTGCAGAGGTTTCTCAAACCATTAGACATAACTTTTGCTCTGAATTTAATTTGGAAAAAGTAACAATTGCTAATATAAAATAATTTTATTTTCAAGTTCGGTGATTTTAAAATTATACTTTATATATATAATCGTGAAGTTTTGTAGAAACAGAAATATGCACCTTAATATTTCAACTAACTTTCCCACGTATATATGTATATGTTGTTATCTTTCTAAAGGTACAGACTGGATGGGGTAGCAGGAAATGCATCTATTTGTTTCGATATAAATAAATTTTAAAACGGTTTTTTTAGTTGAAAAATAGAAATACAGTTTACAAGTTAATTAATATGTGAAGTTATTTGTTATTAATATTAGAGTACAGACGTTGTTTTTTTTCTTTCTCATGTGTCATAGCATCAGCCGGGAAGCGTTCCCACTATTCCGGGACAACTGCTTGTAAAGCAGCTGTCGCTGACCTCTCGACCACCTACAGACGATGTTTCACCTGAATTTAAATAATTTTTAATATCTTTTGCATTTTAAGTCTATATTTTAATTTTTACTAACTTGTGATAATAATATTCAAGCTCCTATTTTATTGTTATCTAATTTACAATCTGATTAATCTGAAATCTTTATTTACATCTTTTGGCTGTGAATTTGTTTATATATTATGCAGACACACACATATATATCCCAGCCTATATTTTCTAATGAAGCATTTAATACATGTACAAATACACATATATGTGAATTAAAATATCGAGTTTACGTTCCCATTACAATTGTTTATGTACTTAAATATATATGTAATTAACTGAAACACAGGCTTATTATGTACCTGTGTCTATATATGTAATATATAGGGTATATAAGCACAGACTTTCAGATGACCCATCACTCTCCACTCTATCTAACAACACTGATACACTCAAGCACATATATGCTGAAAAGATAAATAATCACCAATATACGTATTTCATGCTAAACCAGCAATCATCAGTTGTTCCAGATTATCATCTCCCACACATATATACCAAAAGTGACATTAAAATTAACAAAAAAAATTTACTAGCTTGCTAAAACACATGAATGACTTTTATTGATCATATCAAGAAAAAAAAAGTAGCAATCATTTAAATAATAAATAGATAGTGTCAACAGCTATGAAGCATATAATCAGAATGGATAAATTTATTTCCACAGAGAATGATGAACAAAACAAATGCTATTATAGTTTGTTTAGATATATTTTACTTCCAGTTATATATTGAGATTTGGTCATGTACATGAGACACTATGTTTTAATGTGATGTTTTGAAGTATATATTGTATTAGGTGCTGCCACAACATTTATTTCCCAAATAGTCTACTCACCCAACTGTAAAGTCAGAGGAAATAAAGAGCTGTTTGAATGTTTGTTGAATTTATCAGCCTCTATGACTGAAAAGAGAGAAAGGTGTATATTTGATTTTTGATATATTGTGAGTATCTTAACAGAAGTCAAATTGAAATAATCCTTCTTGTGTTCATGTGTATCCCAATGTCCTATGATAAAATTTTTATAGATTCTAGACTTTAAATCCTACTCATTCTTTATGTAGTTTAACATCAAGCAAATCTCAGAGAAATAAAATCATGGATAAATGTATTCTGTAAAACACTATTTATAAAAATATCTAAAATATAAATATTATTTGAGAATATTTTTTTTTTTAGTAAGCATCCAAATGAAAAATGAAAAGCTATTCTGTCCCATTGTCTCATTTAAAAGGGAGAGGATTTGTAACTGTAACAAATCTGACTATAGCTCAGCTGCATAAATAAAAAGTGTGGAAACTGCTGTGAGTGTACATGTTTGTATATAGATGTCACATGAGGAAACTGCCTAAAAAAATTAAAAGTAAGGCCAATTTACACATGTAATTATATTATTAAATACTTTATGAGTTACTTTGTAATAAGTGAGAAACAATAGAATAATAAATTACACTGTAAAAAACAAAAAAAAAAAGCTTTTGGTATGCAAAAATATTTTTTAATTACATAGTTGTAGAATTCTGAGGCATTTTATACTTTTTCTCATATACTTTTATCAGAATGAATTTTGGTTAAACAATTTGCAAGTTTCTAGGGTGAATTTGCTAGCAAGTCTAAAAATGATATTAAAATTTTGGAATTAATAATATTTTAAGTCATCATTTAAAATTTTAATGTCAGCAACAATTTTTTCTTTCTATCTATCACCAACTTATGTAAATAAATAAAGAAAAACAATCTTATTTTTTCATACCATTCATTTATGTATCAAATCATGATATAATATCTGTAAATTTATTCACATAATGTGTGAAGGAGTTAAAGAAAATGTTTCCAAAAACATGTTGTTGCAATAAAAACAGTTCAAATTTAATAATAAGCTGGAATCCATTGTTTGACCAATATCAAACAAGGTATAAAGAGTGCATTCCAGTCCAATCCCATCCTTGTAGTCCAGACTACTTTAGTTTATTTGAATACTCAAAGTAAAATATAGTGTTGCAGTGATCTAATAATAAAAAGAAAACCACTGATTAAAGCACTGCTGACTACTTTGTATTTTTTATAATCAAGTTATAATAGAAAGTGTGATAATTTTATCTAGAAGAAAACTATATTCCACATGTGGCTAGATAACCAAAACCACACCAGCCAAAATACCTACAAAATGCAATCCAATCCAGAAACTAATGCTAAAGTTTTCCAAAATCAGTCAGTGTCTGCCTTAATAATATGATGACTAAAGAAATGGATAATGCCATAAGAACTACCCAAGATCTATTGATACTATACCCTATGTAATGTCACCAATACTGCTGGATTTCTGCTCTAACATTTCCAGTGCCTAAGGAGAAGAACTACCATCTTTGGAGAAATTAATGAAGACACCCTAAATATATTAAAAGAACATTATCTGTAGACAACCATAGTTTGGAACTGTTTAAATATTTTGCATGATAAGATCTTATCATTTTAGATATTATAAGGCAATAAACTTAATCTTAAAATATATTTTATTATCACTATCTTTCATATTTTGTATACACATTAATAGTTGCAAGTATATATACATAACAGTTTATAGTTATCCATTGTTAATAAATTGTTAAACTATTTTTTATTAATCAATTTAATTTGTGTTTGCTTCTCAAACTTATTCCAAACATAATACTTTTAACATCCAATAAGCTTGTAACATTCACAACCCATAGAAATCATGCAATTCACTAGAGGACATGCAGTTATAATGGTAATAATTCATAAATGATGATGATGATCAGACATTAATAAGTTTTCCAAAAGTAAACATTCTAGTTAGAAGGTTTGGCATGTGAGAGTTTAATTTTTTTCATCTTGAAACTAGAAAAACAAATTAAGAATATGTTTGGGAGGATTTGTAATTAGGTTATAAATCATTATCATCTTATTGGTTAATATTAATATATATTTAAATTAAAGCATTTTATTTGAATTTTATTAACCATTCATCTTTTACCATATTTAATATTTATTTAAATCAAAGTTTACTGGTACATATTTAATATATCATTGAATATCTTTGGTTCCTAGTTCAAACCCATGTCAATTTTTTATATATATACTTTTAAATTTTTTTGAAGTTCTCAATATTTTAAAATCATTTATTTCTTCAGGTCATTTTCTTCTTCTGCACAACATCTTATACATCATCTTTCTGTGTAAAACACTTATATAAAACTTTATGAGTGTCTTTGCCTTCTTTATGCTTTTCATTATTTTTTTCTTTACACATTGTTGTTGCCTTAATAATATTTATTTAGATAATATAAAATCAATTTGTACTTCTATAATGTAAACTTTTAAAAGTTGCAATATTATTAAGTAAATAAAATCAATAAATTTTAATTATTTAATTATTTAAATGTTATAGTATAAGCATATAATTTGTTGTGTTATCATCATTTAATGATAGATATAATAATATTTAAAAGTAATATTTTAAGATAATAATATAATATACATTTTTAAAAGATATAAAGATAGTGATTGTAAATAAAAAAATTAAAGTTGATTGTTTTAAAATTAATTACAATTAGAATAGATATTTAGTCACATTTAAATTAATACAAGTATGTAAAACAATCAGATTGATTTGCACTAAATTATCTATGTTAGTTTAAATATTATGCAGCACTGAGGAAAACTGTTGAAATGTTGAAAATATAAACTATTTTGTATGTGAAAAAATTATTGTTGCATTATATAAAGTGCATAAAAGAATTAATTTCATTATTTTTATTAATAAATAAAAATATTATTAGATATCACATATAAAACATTTTTATTAAAACCTTTTTTTCAATTAAACCTTAGGTTATAATTGACATATTTTCATAATCTTAATTTATTGCCATTGTAAAGACAAATGCACATAATTAAAAATGTATCACCATATTACTTTTTAAAAAATATTTTTATTTTAAAAATAGTTAAATTTAATACAAATTAAGTGTGCCACTGTTCACTTGTATTAAAGTAAAAATGATTTTTGAAAAAAAAAAAAAAAATCAAAATGCTAATTTTTCAAATTATTTTTTGAAAAATATTATCTTTTTAATTTCACAATCATATAAAATAATTATATTTTCAAAAAAATACGTGATATATCTATTTTACAAAAATACCAATAAAATATAGTACAATGCAAATATACACAAAGCTAGCTATAAATAAAATTTTAAAACCATTTATCATTAAAAACAATAATTTTAATAGCTTTTGTAGAATTACGTTAGCATGATCAACAAAATTTACATAAAATTTGTTTTAATTCAGAGTTTATAACTAACATACATGACACAATTTAAATCAAAAAATAACCAAAAATTCTGGAGTAAAAGATATTTTATTAATACATGTATATTTTGCTTATTTTTTTGTTTTAGATTGCATTACTATATTATATTTACATTCGATTTTATTATATACTACATTATATTTCATTATCTATGCATATATAGTATATTACTACATTATGTATAAGTAAATAAATAGTAGGCAGATTTTAATGCATACTACATATGGGTATGCTGAAAATATGCATATGTTAAGTCCATTAATTACTGTACAGGTGGAGGGTGAAAGATGGAATTATTACTAAAAAGAGACATGACATTATGAAATGGGTAGAAGACTTTTATCAAGAATTATAAAGTAATAAAGAACAAGCACCTACTATCTATTACAGCTTCCAAATTGCCCAGAATTTTAAATGAAGAAGTGAGACATGCAATTAAATATATGAAGAAAGGAAAGGCTCCAGGTAATGATGGAATTATAATTGATATATTAAACCAGGCAGATGAAGAAATAGAATTTTTTATAGCCAAATTATATACCAAATGTCTAAATGATAAAGATGTACCAGATGATTGAAAGAATGCAGTATTAATATTAATATTTTAAAAAGTGATATGGAAGACATTAGAAATTACAGACCTATCAGGTTTTTATCAGTTTTATACAAATTTTTTACCAAGATAATTACAACTCGTCTACAGAAAACATTTGATTTCCACCAACCAAGAAAACAAGCTGAATTTAAAAGTGGTTTTAGTACAGTAGATTATATCCAAGTATTGAGAGAAGTTATACAAAGGACAAATGAATATGAGTTGCCATTATGCTTTGGATTGTAGATTATGAAAAGGCATTTGATTCTATAAACATTTCTTCAGTGATTAAAGCATTGGATCATCAAGATATAGATCCAGGATATTGTCATATTTTAAAGAATATTTATAAAAATGCAACAGCACCAATTAGATTACATAATGATACTGGGAAAGTCAACATTGAGAAGCATATAAGTCAAGGTGACTTTGTATCTCCAAAACTTTTTACAGCAGTATTTTATAAATTAAAATGGGAAGCAAATGAGTGAAAGTAAATGGAGATTATTTAAGTCATTTAAATTTTGCAGATGCTGTAGTTGTTTTTGCAAATAATGCTTTAGACCTGCAGGAAATATTGCAGGAGTTATCAGATGAAAGTAGAAAAGTAGAACTAAAGATAAATGTTAAAAAGACTAAAGTAATGTTTAATTGATTTTCTCAAAATATAAAAATAAAGATTGATTATGATGAGTTAAAAGAAGTTAACAGTTACAAATATCTTGGTCAGATTATTAATACAGATGGAAACATAATAAATGAAATTAATCAGAATTAAACTTGGTTGAAGTGCTTTTGGTAGAAATAACTTGATACTAAAATGAAATATGCCTATGTGTTTGAAAAGGAAGTTTTTTAATAAATGTGTTTTATCAGTTCTTACTTATGGATCTGAGACATGGACACTTAATAGAAGAGGAATACAGAGATTTCAGACCATTCAAAGAAGTATGGAGAGATGCATGTTGGGAGTAACAAGAAGAGATCAAAAATGCAAAATATGGGTAAGAGAACAAACAGGTGTTACTGACCTCTTTGAAAAAATTAAAAGACTGAAGTGGAGTTGGGCTGGACATACTGCTAGAAGAGATGATAATAGATGGCCAGTTGAAATCTTAAACTGGATTCCAAGAGATTGTAAAAGACCCAGAAAGAGATCATATTTGAGATGGATGGATGCAATAAGAAAGTGTGCATGGGTGATGTGGAGAAGAGAAGCTAAAGATCGAAAAAGATGGATTGAACTTAGAGAGACCTTTATCCTGCACTCGATTGATAATGGTTGATGATGATGATGTTGAATGGTCAAAGAATTTAAATTTATGTATGTAATAGTGTGCTGAAATCAACCTACTTTTTATTTATATATATATTTTAGATGCAGTTACTATTTATTTGTATATCCCATCACATGTTTTTCCCACAATAGAAACTCCTTTTTCAAAGCTTAGAAAGTACTATAAAATTTAAATTAATTATTTCTAATTTAATAGATGACAAAAGATATTTGGATGCCTTTCAAAGAATTTAAAAATCCAAAATTAGACGTGAAGTCATTTAACGAGCCTTTTTTTTTTTTTTGAAATAATGAATTCTGGGTTTTAGAAGAGTTAAACTCAATTAAATATTTAATTATTTTAGAAATTGTTCAAATATGTGATATAAAAGTTTAAAATTTTTTTTTGATTAATAGTGATGAAGAAAGATGAAGAATAATGTAAATCAAAAAAGTACTATCATCAGAAATATAATTCATTATTGTATTTTACCTACACTTATTAACAAGATTTATCTGCAATCATGAACAGTTAATTTCGAAATATAATTATTTTTACAGTGATTCTGTAAAAACGTTTTACTTGATTTGTGTTATATTTAATCCTGGTCATGTTTTCTATCTCTGCCAAAATATCAATTAATGTAATAAATTATGAATAATAAAAGATTATTTAAAGATATCAAAAAAGACTACTAATTTTACGATGTAAGCTATTAAGCACAAAAATGCCAGGAAATTAGATTTTAAAAATAACATTAACAATTACGCAAATATAAAAATACAAAAAATAATTTTTAAGTTTTTTTCTTAAATTTTATTAGTTATAATTTTTTGTCTGTTTAGTGATATTTAATAAGTAATATCATATTATAATATTTATTTTAATTATTTTTTGATATATGTAAAATTATTTTTAAAAAATCATAAATTAAATACATATGTATATTATTAAAACGATTCAACATTTTTTAAATATATATTATACCTAATTAAAATTTATTATAAAACAAAAACCCAAAATGGCTTTTTGTCTAAACTTTCAAAAAATATAACTGTAACACTATCTGTATTTAAAAACTTTACAATTAATGAAGTTTATATATACATTAGTGCCTTAATAAAATATATCCTCAGTGATGTAACATGAATGCTAATCATCATCTTCATAATTTAATACTCTAATAAGTGTAATTATTATGTATAAGTAAACTTTCATAAGAATTACTATTTCTCTCATTCTCCATTTTATTTTATTTTTCTATCTTCAGTTACTTAGATTGCTGTACAGTGGGTCATCATGTCTCAGTTATTTTCACAGTGAATGCAGAATTCTTGTGAATATGAAGTTAATTTTAAACTTTATGTGCTTAGTTAATATTCTGTAATTCAATACTAGCACTATAAACACATAAACACAAAGTTAATATTTAATATTTTATTAAACCATAGACTGAGCACTTTCAAGAGTCCCGACTCTCATAATCATAGCTCTTTGTGAAATAACTGATTGTCTAATGTTAAGCAAATCTATGCAAAGTTCAAGTATTCCATTTCCTGGATATAGAATAACACGTTCCTTTTCTGTTAATGGCATTGCTGTCTATTGCGATAAAGCAGGTCTCTTAGTTTTCTTCTCAAACGTTCCCCTCTCTGTAGACTAGGCTGATTATTTGCAATTTGTATAGATGTCCTGCAAGTTTTTGGTGCTGTACGAAAATGAAATTGTTTGCTGGATCAGATTGTGCCTTAGTATACAAGTATTTATGTTGAGATAATCTAGTTTCTAGTGTATTTATTACAAATGATGTTAATCATTATCATCATCTGTAAAAAGAAGTGTTTAATGAGTTATAATTGAAGATCTTTTATATAAGAAAAAATAAGTAAATTGGAGAGAAAATAAAACTGGAAATACACTATTTAACATTAAAAATAATATGCTGTTCATTCTACATAAGATCAAATGATTTCAAAAGACTAGTTATCCATTTTCAAATTTATACCAAAGAATGCATAAAGATAACTTAATAGAGGCAATTTGTAATAATTTTTACAAATATTAAAAATAATTTATTTCTTAGGAATTTGTTATAAGTCCAGTGGTAATAGTTTGAAACAGCAAATTAAAAGCACTGCTTTTATAAAATTTAGATATATATGTAAAATGCTAGTAAAATGAAATCCCTGGCTCCAAAGATTTTGCGGATTTATGAACTTTTCAGATTTTAAGAATCGATCTTAATTGTAAATGTAAACCCTATTAAGATGGAAGGAGGGAGATGACTTCCAATAGGCTATTTTTTAAAAAAAAAATGCCAATGTATATACAAATTATGGTAATTTATTTATTGTAAAAGATTACAGATCATCTATGAAAATTTGTTTAGACAATAAGAACTTTTGCAATAATAATTGTTTGGATTAATGGTATTGTCTCTTTCTATATATATATATTAAAAATCTACATTTTTTTTTTATATCCAAAATATATTTTTTTTGAAATTTTACCTCAAAACAGCCATTCAGCAGAGAATGCACATAAATTATTCAAAAATTAATTAAAAATAATGACATTTTTGGTTAGAACTTTTAAGTCAAAATTTTACTATAATCTGATCCCAATCATGTTCATCTAGTTTATTATTTTTAGATAAAAATTGCACTGTCATTTTGATTATATTTTAGATTGCTTTTCTGTAACATCTTGAAATGCTACAAGTCATGAAGTAATGTTTTAAAGGTGATATTATCATTTCACTAACATAGCAACATTGTTCTGTGGGTAAAATACTATTGTGTATGTATGTTAACTCTTTTATCTGAAAGGTGGTTGAAATAATTACGAGAAAATGATAACACTTGTTCAGCATTAAGTTTGTCAATGCTTGTAATGTCTATCACAACATTTATTTTAGCATCTCAAGTTTAGACACACAAGTAAATAATAAAACCTTTTGCATCATTTAAATGCATGAAATATAATAAAAATCCTGTCCATTAAAGTATGAAGATTGGCTATCTTAATATAAAGCTGAGCACTGATTGTATATATGTGTGAGGATAGTAATCTAGACCAACTGATAATTGCTGGTTTAGCATGAAATACGAATATTGGTGATTATTTATCTTTTTTACATGTGTGTGATCAGGTGGGTCAGCAATATAATATGAAATGGAGAGTTGAGGGTCGTGTGAAAGTCTGAATTCGAATCCCATATATAAAAAGAATAACAACTGATTCACGTTTTTTGGCAATGTATTACCTATATTTTGTTATAGCGATTTTTTTTTACACTTTGCAACTTATAATTAATATAATTTTACAAGAAAAAGTCAAATTTTCTTTTATTTATTGGGGGGGGGGGGATTACATAGATATATAAACCATACCATAACTGATTTATTTTTAAAGATTTGCGACTGACACAATGCTTAATTTATATTTTATATTTTAAAATGATAATTATTCCTTCTTTAATGTTTTTTTTTTTCCACATATAATATTATAAAAAAAAAAATACTAATTTTCTACAGGAAATTGTCTTTTCAGAATTTCAAACTAATATTCTTTAGTAAAGCAGTTCTTTTTTTTTTTAAATTGCTACATTTCTGAAGGCATTAATGAATAAGAGACTAGTTTAATGAACTCATAATATCATGTAATGAGAGAAGCTAGTAATCCATAAAGAGTCAACAGGGAGGTTATATTTTTCAAATCTTCTTAATGACAGTGTGCATTGCATTCGTACACATATATAGATGTTTATGTGTGTGTGTGTGCGTTGTTGAGTACAACTCAAATAAATTAACTGCCTGAAGACATGCTCATTAATCAAAATAGTTTTTGTGATTAAATGATAATACCTGATTATTATTCATAAATAAGTACTTTTTATTATCATTATCAGGTAAATGCAAATCACATTTTTCTCAAGCCCTTTAATAACCTAAATCTAATCTTATTTAGCATATCCCCTGTCTTAATTTCAATACCTTATTCATCTCTTTCTTTTAACCTTCACCATTCGTTTCAACATCAATTTCATGTAGTTCCTCAATAAATAATTTTTTTACACTCACTTTTCATGACAATTTTTTTTACAGTGGTAATTTTAATTTGTCAATTTATCAATTTGATTCTTTTTCAAAGCCAAATCTTTAAATCCACTTATTATTTTTTTAAACTCGTTTTTCTAACTAGTCATTCTTTGATCCACTAAAAGTTACATTTCAAACAAAACATTTAAACAAATTTCATTCTTCTACACAATGAAACTGGATATATGGTGCATCAAAATATGTTACTTCATTTTATGCTATCCAAAGAAAATGTAATCAAACAAAAAACAAAAAACATTAAAATTCTTAAATATAATACATTTTATTATACAGCAGCCACAAGTTTTCCATCTTAAAACATCATTTGCAATCGTGTTTACTGATAATGTTTTTTTAGGTTAAGTTTAAAAAAACATACTTTATTCACCACTTTGATGAGATACAGTATACTTGCAATAAAGTGTTTTCTAAGGATAAAGTTCTCATAGTGATGAAGTAGAATTAGAGAAGATATTGACTCTCCACCAACAGGAATGTGACATCTGTTGGCAAGTAGAACAATTAACAAAAAACTCCATAGGAATGGACTGCGGTCTTCTGCCGACTTACAAACCCATCCATAGGCAAACAGAGGGTGTGTGGCGTATATCTATAATCCTGCCCGTAGCAGACCTCATACTACATCTACTAATTACACAAATATATCCAATCCATTGAACCAATTCAACTACGAAATGAATAACCTAAGATTACCCTCCCTTAATACAACTTTACAAAACTATATAGCCATTCACGCCCGACTTAATTTTAACATTTAAATACGTTCGCACAGATTTGTTTAAAAATGTTGGGTATAGATCGATTACATAGATTCCACGGTCAAAAACATTTCAAAATAAACATAAACGATCAAAATACAAAATTATTGATACCGACAATCGCAGAGGGAAACTTATAAGTAACCCAATAGTATTCACCATAAGATACTTGCGTTGTCACCAATAACTTAAAAGACATCCGAATAAATACATTTTAGATACTCACCGTAAGGTATCATTATTTATCGAATGTCTATATATTTTGATCAAATATGAAAACCAAAATATAATTAATCGCAAACGAATCCATGCAAGCGTCTATAAACAACTTAAATTTCATACATTTAATTAATCTTTACAATAAGGAAAAAAAATGGAAATGATGTTTGTCAATCGGGAAACATATAAAATTAAACATTATTAATTTGATTTAAAAACTTACAAAAGTCAGATAAGAGTCCGTTTTAACATTTCAGTTGGCTTGTTTATCAATTTGTAAAACTTGACGAAAGTTCTTAATTGATTTTAACACTTTGTTCATTTCATATAGCTTATGGTAGAAGAGTCCAGGTTTATGCTTTTAATTCCCCGACGCCTCCATTGGAAGGTAATGTTCTGGAGATGGCAATAGCTGGTTCAAGGTATCACAGTCTTTTCATTTTTTTTTTTTATAGAGAGTGTGGTATGTGCGTCATACCCCATCTCTCAAACACACAACACTGGAACTGTCCGAAAAAACTGTATTTTCCTTTTTATTTGCGAACTTTTAAGTTTTTATTTTAAATAAATGTAACGACATATTTATATATCGTTACATATCAGTAAACTTCCTCAAAAAACAAAAACATTAAAAAAAAAAAAAAAAAAAGAATTTACTTAGTGTTAGTAATTACATTACACAAATTGATTATATATGAAAATTTCAAAAGGACAAAACTTTTTTTTTTACAAGACAAAACTAATCACACAAAAATATAATGATTAAAAAAAAAATGTTGACTGTTGATTCCTTATTACCAGCTAAATTTCTGCCCCCTCCCTTCCAAGTTTCTTTTCTTCAACTTTTAAGTATTATTTAGGCAAGTTAAACGATTAGATTTTAAACAAGACTTTTTTTTTTTTTTTTTTAAATTATGATTTATATTTATTAATTACATTTTATTTATTACTTTTTATTCCTCGTATTTCTCTCTACATATGCGCAATTTTTCTTACTGGCAGTACCTTTAAGACAAAATTTCAAAGTGTAACTCCACGTCAATACAACAAATCTATTTATACTATTTCAGAAAAAAAATTTACGGGCATGATTCACTTTTAAAATTCTCAGGGTCAATCTCTGAGGTAAGGCCACAATTGGGACGCCAATTATAACGATCAAAATGGAAGTGAAGATCGAATCTAACCGCAAACACAATATCTGCTCTACAAGGGCGCCATCTAGGCATTTGAGCCTAGAAAAATTTATAGAGTAGGCAGATATGCGCTGTTAAGATTCCACTTTATTTAAATATTTAGATCGTTAGCCCAAGTCACTAGCTCAGTGGAGCAGCAGAGATAATAAAATATAAATTTTATATCTTAAATATAACAGAATAAAAGCCACTGCAAGAAATTAATACATAAAAATATTTATTTATGCACATATAAAATAATATTTAAATTTTGAGGAATAAATTTAATGTTTATATTTTTATATTGATCTTGTAAATTTATATTTAAAAAGATTTCAATAAGTTTAATTTTTATTTAGATAGTCAAGTATGAATAGACTACATAGATCTGCATTTGAAAAAAAAAAATTCTTCCCTGATTTAACCTTAGGCAACAAATTTCGCAATCAACTGGCGCCAATCCATCTGATATATTCATGTATTCAATGTAGCATGATACGACAACACAAAATACTATACTGCCAGGAAAGTACATCTGAACAGTAAGTAGAATTAGAGAAGATATTGACTCTCCACCAACAGGAATGTGACATCTGTTGGCAAGTAGAACAATTAACAAAAAACTCCATAGGAATGGACTGCGGTCTTCTGCCGACTTACAAACCCATCCATAGGCAAACAGAGGGTGTGTGGTGTATATCTATAATCCTTCCCGTAGCGGACCTCATACTACATCTACTAATTACACAAATATATCCAATCCATTGAACCAATTCAACTACAAAATGAATAACCTAAGATTACCCTCCCTTAATACAACTTTACAAAACTATATAGCCATTCACGCCCGACTTAATTTTAACATTTAAATACGTTCGCACAGATTTGTTTAAAAATGTTGGGTATAGATCGATTACATAGATTCCACGGTCAAAAACATTTCAAAATAAACATAAACGATCAAAATACAAAATTATTGATACCGACAATCGCAGAGGGAAACTTATAAGTAACCCAATAGTATTCACCATAAGATACTTGCATTGTCACCAATAACTTAAAAGACATCCGAATAAATACATTTTAGATACTCACCGTAAGGTATCATTATTTATCGAATGTCTATATATTTTGATCAAATATGAAAACCAAAATATAATTAACCGCAAACGAATCCATGCAAGCGTCTATAAACAACTTAAATTTCATACATTTAATTAATCTTTACAATAAGGAAAAAAAAATGGAAATGATGTTTGTCAATCGGGAAACATATAAAATTAAACATTATTAATTTGATTTAAAAACTTACAAAAGTCAGATAAGAGTCCGTTTTAACATTTCAGTTGGCTTGTTTATCAATTTGTAAAACTTGACAAAAGTTCTTAATTGATTTTAACACTTTGTTCATTTCATATAGCTTATGGTAGAAGAGTCCAGGTTTATGCTTTTAATTCCCCGATGCCTCCGTTGGAAGGTAATGTTCTGGAGATGGCAATAGCTGGTTCAAGGTATCACAGTCTTTTCATTTTTTTTTTATAGAGAGTGTGGTATGTGCGTCATACCCCATCTCTCAAACACACAACGCTGGAACTGTCCGAAAAAACTGTATTTTCCTTTTTATTTGCGAACTTTTAAGTTTTTATTTTAAATAAATGTAACGACATATTGAAATGATATTGTAATTATTTATTGTTATTTTAGCATCTGAATGAAAACATTCACTCATAAAATATTTGTCTTATATCTATTTTACATTGGAAACAGGTAAATATTTCCTAAGTCTGAGAACACCTGAAAATTATTACCTGATCATTTATTTTAAAATTAATATTCTATGATAGTAAGTGAATATTTGTTTAAAATTTACTGCTAGTATTATCATTTAACTATGGTCTGTACTAAAAAACTGGAATGGTTATATACTCTATAAAAAATGTAAAAAATGTAATATGCTCTTTAGTAAATTATTATTCAAGTTTATTATGCAATTAAATTTATTACAAGTTTGCTCTATATATCTCATTATTATTGTTGTAATTAGTATAATTAATAATTTTAAACAAAGCCATTCTACAATGAAACCTGTATTATATTTAATAAATATATATGCTCCAGTATCTTCTCTTTAAGTTATATTTTCTATGGAATGAATGAAAAGTTAATATTTTATTATACAAAAGTTTGATAGTGCTTTATTTAAATATACTTTGCAAAAACTGAAAGGCCATTAATTGCATTGTTTGCTCATCTTCAGTAGAAAATCTGTTGCTTGTAGAAAATATTTTGAATGCTGGACATATAATTTTAAATTTGCTATGTTTTTCAACAAAAAAGACATTTTTGTGTTTGCAGAGTGAAAATTGCTGAATCAGAATCCTGTTGAATGGTAGAACCTCAAGGTTGAAGGCTTTTTAATTGTGTATTTAGGTAAACATACTATTAAAATTTAATTGTATGCCATTTAAATTTATTATGCATTTATTTTATTTGAATTATACATTTTTGTCTGATATATTTTTATTTATGCATTATTTGTAAACCATAATATCCAGAAGTTTGCAGAATATTTATTATTTTGTGTTACTATATAATTTTAGTGTTATTTGTCCCCTATCATGAGTAATACTTTTATTTATTTAAACGGAGTTTATGCAGAACCAGTAAAGATATATATATATTTTTTGCTTATTTCAGACCATGTTTCTATTAGGTCAGATTTGGAAATAGTTTTTATTGTCAGTTTTACACATCAGTTAATTCTATAATATTTTAGGAGAAGAAGGCATTAGTCTCTCCCTTGTTTTATTGCTCATGCTTATCTTGCCATTATATTATCCAAGAGTTCATATTTATTACTCAGTTGCGACTTGGTCAAAACATTGGTTTATATATTTATTTTTGTTTATAATAAATAATACATAGATGCACCCAGATAATATTTCATTTATATCTTTAGCCTGGGAAAATATTCAATTTAATATATATATATATATATATATATATATATATTGAATATATTTATATAAATATTATATATATATATATATATATATATATATATAATTTTAATAAACCTGTAAGTAATATTTACTAAGGCTGCAATCTCAAAAATATGCTCATAAAAATTCGCTAGTAGGGACCTCTATAGGTCTTAACAACAATCTTAGATTTGGGATAAAAAGAGTGGTAAATAAATGATTATTAAATATATTGCACTGGGATTATATAATATCATTTATGGAGAAATTAATTTTAATGTTCAAACCATAATAATATTTGACAAGTCAATATCTTAAGACATTATAACTATACCATTTTTTATAACAATACTAATCTAATAATTAGATAAAAATGACCAATATTACCCAACTATCATGTTGTTATAAAGTTGGTGGCTTTGTAATCATATAATAATATGGTAGTTAATAAAAGTGAATTATTAATAGATTAATATTGGTATGAGAAAGAGATATAGTTTCAAGTATATTAAATTACTTTATTCACTCTGATTTATAAATTACTATTATAGTTTTTGCATTATGGTTAGTTTCACCATAAATAATATTTAGAAAATTTTCACAAGTTTGTAATGTAAATATTGATAATGTAACAGAATTTCTTGTATAAATATGTTTTTCTTGTATAAATATGTTTGTGAATTTTTTTTATTTTTATTTTATAGTATAGTACAGTATATAACTACACATTGTGGTTTAAAAAGATGGGCTGCATGAATAATAAGTAGATGCCAAGATTTTTGTTTATAATGCCAGCTTTTAGTTGATTGTTTGTCTGGATATATTATAGCTAAAATTTATCTAAAACAGTTAAAATTTAAATTTAATAAGAGTGGAGTTAAGAGATTCATATCCACTTCTAGAATTTTTAAGCATATATTACAATTTGCATTTGTGCATAAATATTAATAGGCACAAAGGTGTCTCATTAATAATAAAAATAATAAATTAATTTTTTTATTTGGAAGATAATACAATGTTTGGGCATTGGAAATAAAAGATTGAACTGTAATCCATATATCTTTTTTACAGCTGAAATAAACCATGAAAAACAAATATTTCACTGGTAAGAGAATTTAATAATTTTATCATACCATTCTAAATATCAGAACTCATAATTTAATTTAGGACAATGACTTAAACAGAGATGCTAAATAATCTAGTGTTAAGAGTATGCCATCAACAACAACTAAGTATTTTAGTTTTTTCTAATACTAACTTGTCTTTCAGAAAGAAATACAGAGACAAAACACTTTATAATTCTATATACAAATAGTGAATTTGTGTTAGAGAATAACTTAGGTTAATATTTTATTATAAAATAAGTTTTAAATTGTAAACTATGATAGAGTACATGAAGAAAATATTAGCAAAAAGAATAAATCAACTTGACATCTGATAAAAAAAATCATAAATATTTTTTTGTTTTTCCCAAATAAATCAATTTTAGTTATCTGAAAAGAGACTTATAATTCCTCTATGAAGCCTTAAAACATGAGAACAAATTCAAAATACCTACTCTATAATTCTAGTTTATACAACATAGTTACTAAACAATTTTTATAATATAAATGAAATTGATGGCCTATTCATCAATGCATATCAAGACAGCCTTGTGATGTTATTACTTTTTATTTCTAAGATTAATCAAGAAAAAAATATAGATTTTCTTCTCAGTTGCATGATACTTCTTAACTGATTTATTAGTTGAAAAAGCAGAATAAATTTGTGAGTGAATGATTTTTTTTGGCAGATATTTACAATCATGACAGACAACAGTAAACTTATAATCCTTATTTCCAAAAATCTGGAAAGTTGCCACCAAAAGCAGAAGTTGGTGGCAATGACCAAGATGATTTGTGATCTCAGGCTGCCATTAGATGACTTTTTATTTAGGTATCTTTAAATAAATAAAGATCACATGAATTGGAAAAAAAACTGTCTAATATTAAATAAGATATTGTTGGACTTTAAGAAGTTAGATACAATGTGAAGAAACAATTCAAAGATTAAAAATATATTTTACTATAAAGGCACAAATACCAGAATTATAAATAGAGAAGGATTCTTTGTAAATAAAAAGGTGAGAACAATATTGTAGAAATTAATTGTATATCAGACAGAATGGCACAATTAGTTATTCTAATTGATAAGAGATATTCAACTGCAGATAAATCAGCTTTATATTATAACAAATTTTCATTGTGATGAAAAAGCAGACATTTTTTATATGGGATGTACAAAGGTTTTTGATCAGGCTAAACAACATTTTAAAATTTCAATAGAGGCTTTAAGGCTAGAATTGATAGATGATTGAAAGATGAAAATACGGGGAGTAAATTTAATTATGTAATAAAAATTAAAAATATCACAAATTTGTGTAGTTCATAAAAAGAAAAGAAAATATAGATTATAAATTCTTTCTTTAAAAATAGTTCTAAATATAAATGAGCATGATGGCATAAAAATGAATTATATGTTGACTAAGAGAAAATATGTTTTAGATTAATAATATTCTTAATAGAGAGATCACTGTTAAGTGAGATGTAAGAAATATGTTAATGTAAAAATAGAGTGAAAAAAATTGCTAAAAAAATATTAACAATTGATATTTCTAATTTTCAGAAACATTTCAATGAATTTAAATTAGAATTGAACAAAAATAAAATAACAGATTTTAAAGGTTGTTTAGATGTAAACTAAAATCAATAACAAGATATCTAATATTCTTTGAAACAAAACATCAATTTATTAGTCAATTTTTTACTGAGACAAGCCAATGTATGAAGACAAGGAGGAAAAAAATTTTTTTTTAAAAATTATCCATTAAAAAAAATTGAATAAGTAGAGTATTTATGTTAATAATAATATAAGAAAGTATAATTGTGAATTGGCAAGAAAAGCTTTAGAAGTTAATATAAGTTTCAAAAATATAAAAAAACAGAGAACAGGAAGGAGAGTGGTTTTAACAATAAGAACAAAAAATAATATCAGCTAATATGCAGAAATCTTCTATAAAAATGAAATAGCAAAAAAAAAGCAAAAAAAAAAAACAACAAAAAAATAACAACAACAAATCAATGTATTCCTTATAATTGTTATATCTTAATTGTCAAAATTTTAAATAAAGAGGTGAGACACACAACTAAATCTATACAAAAGGGAAAAACTCTAGAAAATGATGAAATTATTATTAATATGTTAAAAAAAGCAGATAAAGAACAATTTTCTTTTTGGTAAATCTATATAGAAAATATACAAATGTTAAAAATATTCCACTTGATTGAAAGAATGCTGTAGTAATTATGATACTAAGAAAAGGTCATAAAAAAATATTAGGAATTAGAAATCTACCTGTTTTAGTTCTATGCAAAATCTTTATTAAGATAATTATAATTTATCTACACAAACTTTGGATTTTATCCAACCAAAAAAAAACAAACAAGCTGGATTTAAAGGAGTTCTAGCATAGTGGATCATCTCCAAATATTAAGAGAAGTTATAAAAAAAGATCACTGCTTTGCACTTGTAGATTATAAAAAAAAACATTTGATGTATAATCATTTCCAAGGAAATTAAAACTTAGAATCATCAAGATATAGATCCACAATACTATTATATTGTGAAAAATATTAATCACAATGCAACAATAGTGATTAGATTACATAGATGCTAAGTAGATTAACACTGTGGAAGATGTATGACAGAATGATTCCACATCTCCAAATTTTTTTATCCAATTGTTTTACTAGAAGTATTTAATGGATTAAAATCAAAAACTAAGGAAGTAAAAAATAAATGGAGATTATTTAAACCATCTATATTTTGTAGACGATGCAGTTGTTTACAAAAATAATGCTTGAGATTCAGGAAATGTTGCAAGAGTTATTTGATGAAAGTAAGAAAGTAGAAATAAAGGTGATTGATAAAAAATAAAAAAAAATAAAAAGTTGATAGAAATGAATTAGGAGTAATATAAAAGTTGAAATTAATCATAGAATTAAACTTAGAAGGTCTTTTGTTAGAAATAATTTAGTATTAAAGGAAATATGACTATAAGATTTTTAATATATGTGTTTTAACAATTATTAATCATGGATCTGAGATATGATCATTTAAAAGAAGAGACATACAGAGACTTCTGACTATTCAACATTATATTGCAATGTAAAGAATAAAATGAGAGATTATAAAGTAAATATAAAAGTAAGACAAAAATATAACTATCATTATTGAAAGAATTAAGAGAGTATGTGATATACTTCTAGAAAAATAATAATAGATAGATAGTTGAAAATTCTAATTGGATACCAAGAGATTGTAAAAGAGATCACTTGATAAATGGATGAATGAAGCAAAAAAGTTTAGTAGTGAAGTTAAAAAGTTTTTATCTGGCAATGGATCAATAATGATTAGGTATAGAGTAGTAAAATTCTTACAAAATGTAAATGTAAAAAAAAAAAAAAAAAACATTTGATAATAATATATTTTTTTCTTTCTTAAGTTAGAAAGACCTACATGAATTATGAGAATCTTCTACTTATGAAGATAAGATCCTGAATTAAATAAACAAAAGTGCTTTATAAACAATGAGGATTGTTAATTCCTCTATAAGCTTTGGGATAAATGCTTAGCCAGAGCCAGCACTTAAAATATTTCTGTCAGGAACTCCTCCCCAAACTCCTGACCATGGTTTCGTGCTTTGGAACTCCTCAGAGAGATATCAGGGTAGGTTCAGACCCTAGATCTACCTTGACACCTCTCTGAGGAGTGCCAAAGCATGAAACCATGGTCAAGAGTTTGGGGAGGGGTTCCTGATAGAGATATTTTAAGTGCTGGCTCTGGCTAAGCATTTATCATAAAGCTTGTAGAGGAATTGAGAATCCTCATTGTTTATAACTTACAAGCTTAAGAGATAGGGTCATGTGATCTATAACTCATTTTAAAACTGCTTTATGTTTAGAATATTAAATTAGACAATGTAACTGTAAAATTTCTGTTTGAAATTAGGTTTTGTGATTTTATGTGTTTAATTAAAAGACCGATCATTATCAAAAAATAATAAAATGTTTAATTATTGATTCATAATAAAAGGCATTTTTGTTTCACAGGTTTCGTAAACTTTTTAATATATTTCTATTTTACAATTTCGTTCAAAAAACATTCATTTAAATTTTATACTTCATTACCTTATCTGAATTTTTATTGTAATAATAAAATATCTATTGTGTGCATTAAAATGGTGGAACCGATAAAACAGATTTTTCTCAGCAGCTGTTATTTTAAGCTTCTACTTGAGTGGTCTTCCAAGACTAATATTAATAAAGATAAGATTAAAAAAAAATAATAAAAGGGAGTGTAAACATGTGGTGTGAAGAGATCAATTAGAGAGAAAAAAACTAACTTATATTTATATAACTAGAAAATATTAATACTTATAGTTAAATTTAAACTATTTTTTATAAATAGCTAACTGCAAGATGAATGACTTTAACACTTATCCTACGAAGATAGAGGAACAATGAAGAAATAAAGATTTACTCATCCACTTTCTAATTGTTATATTTTGAATTACAAGTGTCAAACTAACTCAAACCACATTTGTGAAAACCATCCACTTTAGATAATTCAATAATGATTATTACTAATCATTTACTAAACTAGAAATTGTCTCTAGCACAGATATAAAGTTTAAAATGAAATGCATCATGGGGCTTATTTGTCTTTTACTGTATCTTTATTTATAAAAATTTAAAATAGTATACGTTAGTATTGAAGTTATTTGATATATTTGTTTTCAATTGTTGTATAATAAGATTTTATTAATAGTTTTCCATTCATGTTCTGCCGTATAACTAAAATTATATAGATTATTATTTAATGGGAGTCTTGATAATTAGATTAATTGATTGTGAGTAGAATGCTGGAAATTTTTTTACATATAATTAAAACTTAAAATTTCATTTACTTGTCCAGATTCAAACCCCATATTGTGGACATGGTGAGAAAATGTGCTTCCACAGTGTTTCATTGATTTTTGTTATTGGTTGATAAAGATCATGCTTTTAGCTAATACTTTAAAATCACCAAACCTAATTTTAAATAGAAATCTTATACTAATTAAATAATCAAATGGTGTAGCTGCTAAGGATGTCATATGTCATTAGTCTATTAGAAATGACAGACAGTATATTATCCATCACCGTGCCAAACCACATGAGGCATAATTTTTATTAATAACTAGTTTATTCAGTGCAATATAGAATTTTTATCCATTAATCTCTAATGATATTCATTACAAAATATATCAAAGCAAATATATATATAAGATAACAAAATTTTAATAGATAAGTAGAAAAATATAATACGAAGCTAAATATATTTTTCTTAATTAAAGATTTTTAAAGTAAAAACAAAATAAAAGAAAACAAAAACTAAGATTGAGTTAATTTTATTGTTAATGAAGTTTACATGACTTATATCAGACATTTTCTATTGAAATTACTTTTACTATTGTAACAGTCAGAAAACGTGTGACTCGTAAACATAGTGCAGAATTCGACCACAACACAGAACAGCAGCACCATCGAGGTAGTGAAGCCACTCGTGTTACTGAGTTGGAACATAGTTTATCGGTTCCACAATACAATCCACAAAACAACGCATCTAATGCGACATTAGTAAATATTTCTTTAGGCACAGTGGTCAGGGATATGCAAGAGATTCATGATTTTATTTTCGAGTTAGTCAAGAATCAAACTAATATTAGTTAAACATTCGTATTTATATAATCGAGGAAATATTATATAGAATGGGTATCGAATAAATGAAACGTAACTGCAGATGTATAGTTTGAAATTATTTATTCACACATTTTAATAAGAAAATCATTTACTAATAATATTTTATGGATTCAAAGCTTCATTAGCGGGATTTGCAACACTATTATATTTTAAAGAATACATTTATTTATTTAGACATTATTTTATATTGAGGACTTCAGTAGCGGTATTTCCGATACTGTAGTGTTTACAAAAGGAATACATTTATTTGTTTTGACCTTATTTTATCTTGAGGACCTCAGTAATGGTATTTCCGGTACTGTAATGTTTACAAAAGGAATTCAATTATTTGAAGGCGTAATCTAGCTACCTAAAATTCTCGAGTAAGTATTTCTAATGCATGCCTTGGGGAATTTATACCTTTGCAATGCAAGAGTCTAAAGTAAGATTTAAGAGTAGTGGCGGACATATATTTATTTAATTAAAATATTTATTTTATGACTAAGGGCAAACATTTATTTGAGAGTGAATTACGAAGATAATGCAGAGGCGGAGTGATATATAGAATAATAAAATTAAGTAAAGGAACACATGGTACGCTTTAGAAAGGCAATATGGAATGGCAGTATATCGAAACTGCAATGCCGTGAATGGGTTTATAAGAATGTCAGGCTGGTCTCTGCCATCGTCCCGACGAAGTAAGGTGTCACATAAGCATAACCAAAGACAAGTGGTCCATGTCACAGTTTTCCGGCTGGCTGTGTGACTTCGTCAAGTCCTACGGGAGCACCCATTATGCCCGCTTGTGTAGGACGACTGGGGTTAATTTCAACCCTGAAGAATCCGGAAATTTCACGGTGGAATGGGTCATCGCGTCTCTAAAACGTAACACATGTATACTGTATAAACGATTATGATGAGATTTATTTTTATATTTTGGAGACTCTCAGTGATCGAGAGCAAAGCTAAAGTTGGAGTGAATGTCTCCAGCAAGTCTAAGATGGCCTCTTTTTTTATCTTGATCTTTCACATTTTTGTTAAGGTATTTTTAGGTTCTACTTAATCTGCCCTGAGGATAATCAATGCATTTTGTTGGTTTTAATTAAAGAAAGCTGCCGTTCTATTGTTTACATTTTACATTTACTAATTACATTTTGGGGAATTTTTCTTTAATTAACCTATTATCTATCACTGACCAATGCTTTTAAATTTCAAAGACAAAAAGGGAACATAAGATTATTTTAACTTTTAATTAAATATTACATCAGATTTTTTTAGAATTATTATTAAACGAAATTTAAACAAAGCAATAAATACGAACTTTATAATCCAAAATAAATGATTAAAATTATACAAAATTATATAACTAAAATAAATCTAAATTATATTATTTTATCCCTATTTATTGCCTTTAATTTGAGATCGAAATGTGTGCGTGTTTATGCTGAATTCTACATATATTTATACATTTTTAATATTGCTACACACACAATTCGATACCGAAAAGTTTAAATTTGGGCGGGATAGACCGGTCAGTGAGACAACAGAAAAAGGTGAAACTTAAGATTCGAATACGAATCTTACTGTTTCACTATAGATTCAGTGAGTAGTTTAAATCATTGATAGATTTGTACATTCTCTGCTAATTACAAAAGAAAGTACTTTTTAACAAAAGCGAAATACTATTATAATTGTATCTAATTTAGAGAAATTTTCTAGATTATAATATCTTCAAATAGAGTTTATTTAACATTTCAATTAAAATAATTTCCCCCCCCTGTTTCTTTAACTGCTTGCTACAGTATTTAAATTTTCATTTTTATTTGATTATATAACTTTTAAAAAAAAAATCAAAAACCATTATATAGCCAAAATTCTAATAACAAATAATGATGTACACTTGATATTAAATAAGTAATATTTAAATAAATTATTTAATAAAAGAAATTGTTTAAATCAAACAAAAAAACAATCATATTATAGAAATGTTTTATTACCCATTTCAGTTTAAACATACAATTAACATACACTAATAACAGAGCAATTATTATATTGATATCTAAATTTTATTTTTTGAATTATAATTTTTTATAATTATATATATATACTATACAGTAAATGAAAATACGGCAGTCATTAAAATATAGATTGATTACATTTTAACGTCATCGGTTAAACATATTAAGAGCTATTGAAAATCATTTGGAATGCTAGGAAATAGCATTAAAAAAAAACTACAAGTAAATTTATTCGACTTATTCAAATTTTAAATGCCAATAAGAATAATAAAAAGTATATTTGTTGTTTGTATTGCCTAGTTTTTGATTATATTATTTTTTTAATTTATTACATTAATCAAATTACAGTTATGTAATAACTAGGTATTTTGTTTATCAGGAGAAATAATATAAAATATTAATGCATTTTTTTATTCATCTAGCAATGAAACTACGATTTTGCAACTAAAGATTTTAGTATTGGCTTTTTGTTTCATTATTTATTTTTCAGGAATTGCAAAACATCTAAACAATCTTAGTTTTATTGCCAGATAATGTATTATTACTTTATATCATGGTTTCAATTTTATTTGGAATTAAAAATATAAAAACGATTAACATTAAAAACTTTATTAATTTTATATACTATATATATGACAACTTATCAGTATTCACATTTTGTTTTTGATTATTGTTATACCTTTAGTTGAAAATATGACATTACTTTAATTCATTAAATACTGCAAACTAAAAAGAAATATTTTGATAATAATATAATGGATAAATAAAACTCTATAGATTTCTAAAAATAAATTAGTCAACTTTGTCTATTACTAAGATAACTTTAAAAAAAAAAGTCAAATAACCGCAATATTTTCACATGTGCAATAAACCAACATCAAGTTGTTAATCTAATTTGTCAAGCGTTGTTAGCCGAGAGGTCATCGCAGAGCCTTGCAAGCAAGTAGTTGGTTGCAGACGGTTGTGGGTTCGCCTCCCGGCAGATGCTATGACATATGAAAAAAAAGTTGTTAATCTAATTAATATATATTGCTACAGTTGGATTTGAATTTAAACTTAATGATATTATTTACATAAAATTTATTAGCATAAATTGACTTTTAGAATTAACTAATTTAATTTAAAAGTAATTAAAATGGTTTACCTTGTTATTACATTCTGATTTTAAACTAAATCAGAATGTAACCAAATCAGAATGTAAAATGATTGTATATGTACCAAAAAAATATTTTTAATTTTGTAATAAATTTTAAACTTAATATTGGCTATTTTATTTTACAGACAATATTATAGAATCAATAATATATATATTATGTTTGAAATATTAATAGAAGTACATAAATAGTTTCATGTGAATAGCAATAATAAGACAAAGTACATATCAATAGATTCAACTGCATATATTTTATTTATTGCATTCATGCCAAAAATAATCTGTAAAAAATAAATGAATAGAATTTTAAAATATTGATAAAAGTATGTATTTGCATGTATATGTATTGATATATTTTGGTATAATTTGAATGTGTTAAATTTTACATATTTCACATATAATTTTTTTTAAAAAAAACTTTAATTAATTTAAAATTGATATTTAAATTATTGATTATGGTATAAAATAAATAGAAAAGGATATCTATTTTATTTTAAGATACCATTTTAAATATATTTTGTATTTAATTTATAAAATTACATTTTTTATTATTATTTTAAAACATATTCTATAATATTTGTTTTATAAAATTTTTAAAAGGTATTTTAATGTCATGGAATCCTTATATATTAGAAAAGAACTTTCATAGAGTAGATAGGTAGATGGATTTGATTCTAATTAAGGAAAACTCATACAAACAAAAGAAATAAAAAAATACAGGATAAAATATCATAGAAATAATCTACAGTGATGGCATTAGTGTACATTATTGAGAAAAAACTATTTAAACCCCTGATCTTAGATTAAACTCTCATTTTTGTCTCAATAACTGAAATAGCCCAAAAGTTAGTGCATGTATAAAATAATTTTATTTGAAAGTTATAATAAATATAATGATGTAAATTCACAAAATATATAAACAGAAGACCTTATAGTCTTCTGAGAATTTAAATATGATGACATAAAATAATATCAACTCACTATAATCAATAATGTTATATCAAAGTTGAATATTGTGATATAACTTCACAAAATATTTGTTGAGCTATTTAACAACTACTATTACTGATATGTAAACAAAACCCAGCATTGTAAAATGCTGACTATGAAACTCTTTCTTAAAATTAAAAGCTTATCATAAAATGGAAAAATTTACTGGAATACTGGTAACTTGGAATAATAACAACTTACATATAATGCCAATGCACCCAGAAAAAGGTTATGAGAATATCTCAGCAAAACATTTTCATATTTTGAACCATAAATGTTTTTTAGTGTATATGTATGGGTTATCCAATTTTTTTTTATAATAATAAATATTATGTTTCTGAAGTAAGTCACAATTTGTTTGGCATTCTTTGTGTATACATAAAACAGTTTGCCAGGTAAATTATATTTATATATAAATTCTTTATGTTTAAGCATACAAGAATTTTATTACTACATAAATATATTTTGTCATCAATGAAAGTTGAATTAAATCATAAATAATATTTACTAATAATTATTATTATTTTATTTAAAGAAAGTATTTTTGTTTTGTTTTATTATTTATTACAGATGCAAGAATAAGTTTTTGTAAGTAAATATTTATGGATATTAAGAAAGAAGGTTGATGCATTTAATTACTATATATATATATACATAATATTTAACTATACTAATTATATTTAATAAATATAAATAGTTTAATATGCACAATATAAATATCTTACAGAATAAATAAGTAATCAATATGTTATTTAATCCTGAATAATGTAAAACATCTCTTTAAAAAACCGTTTAATAAACCTATGTTTATTTGATGGGCAAAATAAAAACAAATTAAACATATTAATTAAAGTATGCAAATTATAAATTTACATATTTATTTCAGCAATATTATGCTATTTTATTACTTATTGTGTTACCTCAGTATATTGTTTGCAGCACATGATAGCAAAATTCATAAAATGACTTTATAAATATAATAAATATAGATGTCAATTAAAATATATTTTTATATTATTATTGTTCTTATTAAATGATTATTTATAATTAAGTTATCACACTCATTTATTTATCATTCATTAACATCTTAATTTATTGTAACTGGTAATGAATTCTGTAATCATATCCCTGAGGAGTCAAATAAGATGATAAATTATTAATGTATTTGTAGAGTAAATAATTTTAATGATGTAGAAAGGTTTAAATATTTATTACATGTTTAAAAGATATGGTTTAGGTTTTTTACAATTTTCTCTGTAATTTAAACTATATCTTAATAATTTCATAAATCTTTTTTTATATATTGCACAACAATCTAAGAGGTGAGAATATTATGTATTTTTATAATTGTTTTCTGTTACATTTAACAAGCCTGAACATTGGATAAGCATTTTAGATGTTTCATTTATTTTTCATCATTATATTTAATATTTAATGAGTTAGGTAATTTTAAACAATATTGATTTTCATTTGCATGTTTTCTTTTCAGACTGACAGGTTCCTGTTACAATATATATATATATATATATATATATATATATATATATATATATATATATATATATATTGTACCCTTACTTCTCGATATATAATATAGTTTGAAATACGTCTAGCTCAATTGAATTATTATGTTTAATTAAAATTTGCATATCTATCTTTAATATACTTTTATACTATCACATTCTAATTAAATTTATTATCAATTATCAAAATCAATATACTTCTTTATTATGTATTAATAAAATAAGTATTTATCAAAAATCATGAGACTGTGAAGTAAAGTTACAAAGCAATAAGTAGATTTACATTGAGTCAATATCTTCCAAGACATTGTTTCAATGGCATAAGAATACTATTACCTCCTTATTAACTTACTACTACATCTACAGCATTCTTATGGCTTTTAAAATAAAATAAACTATCTTTAATAATAATAAATAAATAAATCTTAACTTTTAATTTTAAAAGAATATAATTAAATAATCTCAGGTTCTTCTAATTATCTTAAAGTAATGATAACTCATGTAAATAAGTATGATAAGGGATTTTATATCAAACCTAAATACACCTAACCTATTCTCATAATAATAATACTCAATACTAATCTTAGGGTATAACTTAATCTTATCTATTTCTGTTATATCATCAATCATTAAATAAATAATAATATGTATATCTTTTATTTTCGTATAGTATCTTTAATTTTAGAATAGATCAAAATCTTATAACTTAATAATATGTGGCAATAAATAATATTGTTCTCTTATATTATGCATTATAATTACTCTATGACCATTGCAATATGATATGTTAATGTCAATCAATTCTCATAAAATGATAATCAGAAAATATTGTATTTATTTCTAAAATAATATTAATAAATTCACATTGTGCAAATATTATGTTTATTCAAATTATCTGCTGTCAAATGCTGTGGTGCAAAATAATGAACTCGACACACTTTAAAAACAAATTAAATAAATTTATTTACATTAACTTTAATTAAGAATCTATTTACAATATTTACAGTTCAAAATTAGAAAACAAAGAAAATAAAAATACAAGAAAATAATAATACAAAATGTTTACACTGTTATTAACTTATACTCTTAAGAAATAATTTACATTCTTTTAAAATGCTGTACTAATAACACTGAAGTATGTTTTCGAATTTACACTTTAAATACATATCAGTAAGCTTCAATTATTACAAATAAATTTATGTAAATACTGTTTATGTAGCATATGTAAACAATAAACTTTAATAATTAAATTGCTACATCAATTAAGTATTAATGTTATTCATTCTATAATGTAATAGTATGTGTTCACTTTACTATTAGTACTACTTTAATATTATAATATAGAAATTAATGTATCTTTGTAATGTAATAACAAATAATTGATTATAACTTTATATTTCACTTAATGCAATTCATGCTACATGTTTTATCAAATATGCATTACATACATGTATTGTTAAAATAATAATATTATTTAAATCATTCATTAATTTCAAATTCATAAAGTATTATATTAGATAAATTCTATGATTCTTTTCTATGTAAAATTATTACTTTACTTTATGTGTTATACTACTCCTTCTTAATAAATTTCTATCTACAAAATATTTTCTAAAAACTTATATAAAATTTCCGGAAAACAATCTTCAACTTTAAATAAAATACTAATTATCCAAACTATTTATACTTCATCATCTATACTTGGTAAACCTTCAATCCAAATATAAACTTCTCCATAAAACTTAACGTAATTTATCCAATAAACAAAAAAATAAAATACAGACTTTTAAATCTCTTCCTAATTTACAAATAACAAATAATTACTTATAAATAATAAATCTAATTCTAATACTATAACGTAAAAAAAAAATATCAAAATTTATTTACGAAAGAATCATATAATTATTTCTAAGCTTTTATGTAATGTTGTATCATATTTATATCATAAATTCAAATTATGCATATCTAAATAAAACTGTCACTGCCAATATAATGTGTGTGTATTCTTAAAATATTTATACATTCATTCAACAATAACATATCCTTTGGTTGATCTAAAGAAAAACATATTAATACATCAAAATTATTATTATTATACAATTTTTACCATAAATAATGATTTAATGTACAGTCCATCTTCCAATATTCTTCGGAATTACAGCTTCATAAAATAATTCACATTTATACTCACGATCATTCTTTAAAATATTATGTGTTGTATTAAATATAAAATAAACTTATGCAATTAATCATTATATTATTTTTAGTTATTACTTAAAGAAATGTACCTATCTCATTTTTAATAGATTAATAATATTTAAATTTTATGTTAGATAAATAAAACAGAATTCATATTACGTAACTCCAGCGATGTCTTCTTTTCACCATACAGTTCTTTAATCCTAGGCACATATTCACTAGAACACCATTTCCTGTTCCATTACATCACGTGTTTCTTTAAAAGTTTATGAAAAATGAAAACGTTCTTTTTTAAAAATAAGTTCCCCACAAGAAAATAAAATAAAATTAAAATAGTTTATAGGATCCTGATTTAGTTCTTTTAAGAATATTATTCAAAAGTTATTATTTTAATTTAGTCTATAGTTTATAAAAATTTATATTTAATTATTTTAAATTGACTTGGACGTCCATGTATTACTTGCGCATTCCTTAACAAAATATCCAGGTAAGAATAAGTTTCTTCATCTAAAACAACCAGCGTTTAGATTATTTCAATATAATAATTTTTATTATATTAAGACTTTTAGCTAATTATATTTTCAATTTATTTGCCTTTCAAAATTGTCAACATTCAGTCTTTTAAACATAAAGACTTAGCAAGGCAAGTATTTATAAAACTACTTTTATTTTTAATATCTTTCCTTAAGATATATATTTAAATTTATATTTTACAAAAATACTTTCTTTATAAAGAAGTATTTTATTCTTTAAAATATCTATTTTCTAATAGTCAATAGCAATTAGCTTTTAAAATTATATACTGTCCAAAATATTACTTTTCTCCATCTCGTAATTTTCCGAACTAATCCAGCGTTTGTCATATTTCTAGGGTAAAGTTTCCGATATATTTTCACTATATATGATGTTTCCATGATCATTTGCTTGCAAATTGAGCTTAAATAGAGACGAATGATAGGGAAAAATTAACTTAACACTGCATACTTATCATTTAAAACTTTTATAAATTATTTACAAGACACTCTTATAATTTTGAAAAATGATTTTAAAAGCGTCTATAAAAATTTACTTAGCTATTTTTAAATAACACAATTAACTTAAAAATTCAATCACAGAGTCCTCTCCTAACAATTGACCTGAGCTTTTATACCGGAAGAAACTTCCCATTTGATTGGTACATTTAAACAATCAACTTGCTGGCTTATTTACATATTTACCAACAACATAAAATTTTAAAAATAAATAATGACTTATTTAACATTTAATATTTATTACATTATTAAATTTTAAAATAAATGATCTTTATCATTTATTTAAATCCATTAAACATTTATTAAAAATATTCTTACTGACTTGATTTTAATTTTAACTTTTATAAGATTATTTAAAATACACTAAGTCTTTTTATACGTTATATTTTTAAAGCAATATTTTTAAAAATCAGATTTAATATTCTACATTGATTTATCTTTATTTTTATCTCACGATAGTTCACATATTATTTATAAATTTTATAACATGATTTTAAAATAGTTTTGCAACTTTACGAAACATCTTCCAAGCATGTGTGTGCGTATTTAACTAACATCTGTTTTTTACAACAAAAGAAACGCTTCTCATAATCTAAAAATAACTAACAATTGCATTTTTTAAAATAAATATTTTTTAAAATAAATAAGATATTATACTAAATTTTAAAATAATTATTTGATATCATTAAAATCAAATATTAATCTTCTATTTAAGTATTTATAATAATTAAAATATTTATATTCTTTTATAACATTATTTTATCAACAATAAACATATGCATTTAATTTTAACTTGTCTTTTTAAATACTTTAGCTTTAAATATTTATTTATTAAATCTATTAATGCAGTATTGATTATGGCCATTTTTCCAACCATATATTATAATCATCATCATTTAAAATGTCTCTCTCAATATCAGCACAATTTTACATATCAAATACTCATAGATTGCTTTAATTAAACTTTTTGAAATATTACCATAAGCAAAATTAACATCACATATTCAAATATATCTTAAATTTAAAATTTTTAATAGATTAGCACAAAAATTAACTGGTGACCCATACAAAAGGGCACAATATATATATATATATATATATATAAATATCCATATCAACATATATATATATATATATATATATATATGTTGATATGGATATTTTTATGGATTACAGATGTAAATAATATACTTTGTGGGTTTATCCATGTATGACTTTTATAATTAATATACCAACATTTTGGCTTGGTTATACATGTCATCAACTGGGTGATAAATATAATATTTTAAAGATGGTTGTAGAGATGCTGTAAACATTGGTTTATAACAAAGATTAAAGCTCCACCAATAGAAAAAAACAAGTATATAAAATTGTAAAAATAAAAGTCAGAAAGTTTTCAGAATAATATGTTCTTAAAAAATACTTTCAAATAAGAGAACATTTGCATGTGCCATTATGTTTATTCATACAATTTGGTCTTTTTAGTATCTCAATAGTTTCTCTGATTATATATATATATATATATATATATATAGAGAGAGAGAGAGAGAGAGAGAGAGAGAGAGAGAGACAGAGAGAGAGAGAGACAGAGTATATATATATAAAGAGAGGGTATATATATATATATATATATAGAGAGAGAGAGAGAGAGAGAGAGCAAAAACTGAAGATACACCTACAAAATAAATGTTATATTAATAATTACTTAGTCACAACAAATATTAAGCTACACCCAGTTTTCTGCATATCAACTACTCTCAGCAACATATAACATTCTATTTTAAAGAGTATAAAACTATTTATTTTCTATACCCATTGATATACAAAATATATTATATTGTTTTGTTTCTTTACATATAATTTAATATCTGATATTTTATACACAGTATATAGTTTGATTAGTTAATTCATATGTTTCAAATATGCGTAATAAAATAGAAGTTTTAAATATGTGTAAAAATATATTGAAAATGAAAGATGAAGTTGAATTATTTCATGTGTTTATGCTTAATTAAATATATATGCATTAATCTTTTAATCGAGATTTAAGGTTTGTATCTGGGGTAGTAATGATATGATAATATCTATACTAATAAATGAATAGTAAGAATCAGTAATGTTTTTTATATAAAATAGATGGTGCAAATATTGTGTGTGCAGAAAGTAAAACTAGGCAAATGATAAAATAATGAATGGTTAGAAAGATTTATCAACCAATCAACTAAATAATAAATATATATTTTCATAGTATTATTTCCAGGAGCTTCCATGTAATAAAAATATAATAGCTAAATATCTGATATTTTAGTACTTTTCACAAGCTTCTTCTTTCTCAATTCATAAGAATACACATTCTTATGATTTGAGAAAGAAGAAGCTCTGAGGAAATTATGTGTTATTGTACTGAAACATCAGCTATTTAGCTATTATATTTTTATTACACGGAAAATTCTAAAAATAATATTATGAATTCACTTATCTGTGAGAATATATATAGTTGGAGTGATATGTTATTATTTTAAAAGCTATCATGTTACCATTGACATCTGGTGATTATCTAAAATGGCATCCTATCTATTCATAAAAATTTTAATATAATATATACATAGAAGTATTTTATAGTTATTTTCTTCTAAAAGCATAAAATGAAATTTTGCTGTTGCTATAATTGTAATCAACTACTGTCAATAACATCATTTTTATTTTACAAAAAATCTTTCTCTAGGAGTGATATCCATTATCAATCTAAATTCACTTAAAAAACTTTAAAATCTCAAAACTTCTGACATAGATTAAACTGTTCATAGCACAGACCAGGGATATATATATATATATATTGAATTATAAGAAGTGAGCCTAAAATTTAGTGACAATTTTTAAATACTGAATTTAGGTAGATTTGGTTACACTATTTAAAAAAGTGTAACTAATAAGTGAAATATAATAATAATAAAACATCCAATAAAAGTCCAAATTTAAATTTTTTGTCTTTAATTCACGTGGTATGCATTTTTGGACCACCGAATTAAACCTTCTTTGTTTATAACAATTACAATATTTATTTAAGCATATGTGGCAATAATTAATATCTCTTGAATAAATAGAAAAAAATGCTTTTTGCATTCTTTCCCATTAATTTTTAATTTTTTGACTAAAGGAGCAATGATAACCTCTGTCCTATACTATAAATACATTCTTGATATAGATTTTATACATAATAATAATTTCCATAAGTATTCAAATATATCCTGGCTATTAAATATGCAATACTCAGAATATAAATTTATTCATGAAATATCTATGACGAAATACATTACTATAATAATTCATGAGTCAAATTTCCAAAAAAATCTTTTTTAACAAACTTGTAAACAATACCTATCTTTCACTTATCAATGCTCTATGAATAAGTTTATATATATAAATGTATCACATTTCGCATAATTATAAATATTTTGTCTTCTATTACAAGCATATGTCTACTGAAAGAACTTTGTGAAAGTTATTGATATTAAATATATATATATTATATTAATATCATCATTTAAATCATCATTTATCCGTGAAAATATTAGAATTAACATTATATATATATGAGTAAGAGAACAAACAGGTGTTATTGACCTCATTAAAAAAATTAAAAGATTGAAGTGGAATTGGGCTGGACATATTGCTAGAAGAGATGATAATAGATGGACAATTGAAATCTTAAACTGGATTCCAAAAGATTGTGAAAGACCCAGAAAGAGATTACATGGGAGATGGATGGATGAAATAAAAAAGTGTGCAGAGATAATGTGAAGAAGAGAAGCTAAAAACAGAGAAAATGGTTTGAACTTGGAGAGAACCTGCAGTGGATTGATAGTGGTTGATGATAATGATATATGTTGCCATATTGCAATGGTGTTCAATGATTTTTACAATGCAAACTACTTTTCTATACTAAGTTATTTAATCACTCTAATCTCTATGTAGATTATGTGCCCCCAAACTGATATCTGTTTATGCACAACTATGCAATTAAATGCACCAAATAATTTTAGTGGATTCACTCTTCCAGCCTTAAAAACTTTAAAGAAACTAAAAACTTTGTGTATTTAAACATTTATTTATCACTTTTAATTATTTTAATACAACAAATAAAACAAATATATTAGAATAAAATATTTATTTTTTTTATATTGGAAAACCAAAGTTAGAAAAAGCAATAGATTGATTATAAACTCAGAAGTTACAGGAAATTCTGGTAGATTTAATAAAAAAAAAAAAGTTAATATAAAATTTGGTATTGTTTGGTTCTTGCAATATTTTCAATCTGGTTGGTGTGAAGAAGTGACCAATTTCAGACCGTCATCCAAATAATCATTTATCATTTGTTTTTTTAAATAATATTTTATGATGTTCGTATTTGAAAAAATGGGTTCTGACAAGTATCTTGTGAGAAACACGAGAAACATGCAGTATCAGTTAATATTGAAAATTTTCATGTGTATACCTACAAGTGACTTTAATGTTTAAATTGATTTTAAATGTAAACTAAACTGTTTAATATTTCAATTTCTACCTCAGCTTGATTTATACCAAACAGCTCACTATTTTTATTTGAAATTTCTGAGATGTTCAAGTTTTCTTGAAATGGATTATTGATAAAAGAGACAATCAATTCTAAATAGTCAAAATAAGAGTCATAGATCACATGACCCTATTCTCTTAAGCTTGTAATTTATAAACAATAAGGATTGCCAATTCCTCAACAAGCTTTGTGATAAATGCTTAGCCAGAGTCACCATTTAAAATATCTCTGTCAGGACCCCCTCCAAACCCCTGACCATGGTTTCATGCTTTGGCACTCCTCAGAGACATGCCAGGGTAGGTTCAGGAACTAGATCTAAAAAAAATGTCTGAATCTACCCTGGCACCTCTCTGAGGAGTGCCAAAGCACGAAACCATGGTCAGGGGTTTGGGGGGGGGGTTCCTGACAGAGATATTTTAAATTCTGGCTCTGGCTAAGCATTTATCACAAAGCTTGTTGAGGAATTGGCAATCCTCATTGTTTACAATGAATTCTGTTTTATTAAAATTTTTAAATCTTGAATTTATTTCTTGCTCAACTAATTCTATTGCATGAATAAAATTTTTTAAATCACAGCAAGCATTTCTTGATTATTAATAAATATAAGAAATGTTTTTTGGTCAATTATTTTTTTTTTTAAATAAAAGTAAGTATTGTTGGAATTTTTTTATTGAACATAACATGGCAATTAAACTTTTTGATCTACCTTGTAACTTCAAATTTAAATTGCTTAATTTTATACAGAAATATACTAAAAACAATAATTGTAATAACTATCTGTTATTACTCAATTACGAATAAATATCATTTTCATCAAGAAAATGTTTATATCCTTAATGAATATAAAAAAAATATCGAAAAATTTACTTCTACTGAGCCAGCAAATAGTATTGTACAACAAAACTTCACTATAATCATTTTCCTGTAATTTAACTAATCACCACAGGGCTTTCCATCAAACCCAATTTATAATTTTAAATGTAATATCCAAAACACTTGTTAGTGAATAATACAGTGGTGCATTAAAAATCTGTATATTTTTCATCATTTTTATATAATGAATGAATGAAACCTGATTTATTATCTATCAATGCAAGAGCACCATTAGTAGTGAAGTAATGGATCTGGAAGTCCGATCCATGCTTCACAGCCTTCTATAGACTTAACGAATATTGTAGACCTGAATTAAGTTTGTAGTCCAGTATCAGCAGGGTTTTGCATTAAAGCTAAAATTAATATGTTCATTTGGCTTACTTAACGGTATTTAAATTTGTTTTTGTGTTAAAATATTTCTTTAAAATAAATTCCGTTAAGATTAAATTACTATGAAAATTTACTTTTAAAATTTATTAATCAAACATATATACACGTCAAGTGTATATATATGATTTAATGCAAAATTCTGTTGAACTAAAAGGTTATTTTATTAAAAAGAAATATTTTTCTTTTAATTTTGTCATTTAAATTTTGTTAAAATGGCGTATGATTTTATTTTAAGATAAGCCTGCCAACATTTCTAAAGGAATGGTATGTTTAATTAGTTAGTCCATTCAAGGCAATTAAAGATGGCCTTTTAATTAAATAAAATTCAAACTTAAATGCACAATTTGATAAAAAGAAATTGAAAGTTTATTTTTAGTAAAAACTTACTTCAAAACAAAGGAGTGTGGGGGGCTTATCAAGATCTAAAATCATATGCAAAACAATAGAAGGGTAGCTCTTAGAAAGGTATAAAAAGGAGAGGAGAACAAAAGACTGGGGTCTTTCTCTGATTCTTTTGCTGATTCGTGGAGATCCTGTGTCTAGATTAGTGAGATTTTACTTTTAAAAAAATCTCTCTGATTTTTTTTGACTGATTCATGCAGATCCTGTGCTGTGATTCTCTGAGGTTTAGTTTCTAAACACAGAAAATATTGTTCCTGAATTAGGCAGATTTTGCCATTCAACTCGTTCAGATTTTTGCTCCTGAATTTATTCAACTTTTGTCCTCGAAATCACTTATAAGTTTCAACATGCGACAAGTTAAAAGCTATATTAATTTGAATGGATGGGACCATGATTGGTGGCTAAGCAAACAGCTTTGTCTGCTGCTGGGGTCCTATGTCCATCAAAATGCCTAACGTGCCCAACCATCTATAAATGCGAACTGTCAACCATGTGTGTGCCTTTAGTCTTAAAATGCTGCCTACTTCAAATTCATTTGTCCGGACAAATATCTCTCTATGGATATATCAAGCCACAAACATCGAGGGAACTGGACCAAGGAAGCCCGACAAGTAACCGTATGTCTCCTCATGAACTATTTATTACTTTACCTTTTGATAAATACCTTTCTTAACTGTTTCATTTAATGATATATATAATGTAACTGTTTTCTATTATACTAATATTAGATGTATATTTAATTTTTGTGTGATCATCTATTTATATTTAACCTTTTCCCCTTCGCTATTCCTCATTTAAAATACATATAAATGTTTTCTTGTTTTTTTTATTTGTGGTTTAAATTATTTTTTCATTTACAACTTAGCAATTTAAAATGATATATGTTATCTTAACAATAATTAAGTTTCCTTTTTTTTGCCTGCCAACTTGGTCTCCTCGATAACACCTACTTTGTTTACATTTATTCCAGTTAAATAATGGTTATTAAAATGTTTTTAAATGTTTTAAAATTACGTATCAGGCACAAAGCCATTAGAATGCTTTGTGAAATATTATCTTACTTTGCTTTATCAAGGGGATGCGAGTTATCATGGGATAGTAATATTTGAACCGCAAAATGTTATGTAATTGCCCTCCGCCTTATTGTAACGTCATATATATAATCAATCGGGGAATAGCAAAGATAATTAAAATCATTCAAATATTTACAAATTACATTTTATTAAATTATATTGTTGAATCTAAAAGCTTAAGTTTTATAATATTATTTCAGTTTCTTATTAGCTTAATCTTTTATTTTACTTATCCAATGATCCAGGCATGCACAAACACATATTTCATATTATATTTTTATGCACATTTAACTTAGTTAGTCCCGTAAGTGTTCTCATCCATGTCTCTCCCTGATACTAAGCTTTGGGCCGGGTGAGAAAATAATTTATGCGTGTCTCAGATAATGTTGTTGGTTCGTAATTAGACTCGAGAATAGGCAAATAGGGCAGAGGTCATAGTATTCTTGATTGAATATCTCATGTATGGGTGGCCTCTAGGTACTTTCGCCTAGTATTTGAAGTGGGTTAAACCAACATACATCATCTGATTGGTACAGTAGTAATAGGCATAAGTGTAAAAAGTGAAGGTTTGTGTTGTTTCACAAATTCATCAAATGCCCAAAAAATGTCTTTTACCCTAGTCTTCCCAATAATGATATAATTTTCAAAAGTTCTTCTTTCTTTGAATAATCTTGAAGTACTATGTAAATGGTAAAAGGAGTTTGCTATTAACTGAAAGGAGACCCTTTGATTCCTCTTAGAGGCCTTAAAGGAACCGAGCAGGGCAAATTCCTAATGTCCACTCCATACGTTCTTGTCGTTGCAGCTGTTATTACTAGGTGATTATTCATATAGTATACGAACATGTATGGGCTGCTCACCAACATGCATTAGCCAGTGTGGTGATTTTATTGGCTTTTTACCTCTGAGTTTAAGATCAAGAAACACCATGGTCTTTCTTCTCAGTGCCTGATAAGGCAGAATGAATGTTTGTGTAAATGATAAATATTTTTCCAATACATATATACAATTATGACAGACAAAAATAAAGCATGGCCCTTATTCCCAGGAGGCTGTAAAGTCACCAACCAAGGCAGTGGTTGGTGGCCGAAGGCGGAGGGTGCTAAGAATCCCCTGATTGCGGACCCAGGCTGCCATTTGATGACGACTTTTTATTTAGGTACTTACAACTGCAGATCACTTTCAAGTGAAGGAAGATTGCAAGAATTAGAAGAAGAACTGTCTTATATTAAATGGGACATTATTGGACTTTGTGAAGTTAGAAGAAAAGGAGAAGAAACAATTGATTTAAAAAGTGGACATATACTCTATTATAAAGGCACACATATTGGAAATACAAGTGGAGTAGGATTCATTATAAATAAAAAGTGGAAGAACAATATTGTGGAGATTGATGGTGTATCGGACAGAGTGGCAAGATTAGTTATACAACTTAATAGCAGATACCAAATGCAGATAATTCAGGTTTATGCCTCAACAAGTTCTCATAGTGATGAAGTAGTAGAAGATTTTTATATGGATGTACAAAAGGCTTTTGATCAGAGTAAACAACATTTTAAAATTGTTATGGGAGACTTTAATGCTAGAATTGGTAGACAAATGAAAGATGAAATTGCTGTAGGTAATTTTGGTTATGGTAATAGAAATGAGAGAGGACATAGACTTGTGGAGTTTGCAGAAAAAGAAAAACTTTATATTATGAATTCATTTTTTGAGAAAAATGTTAAAAGGAAATGGACATGGAAGCATCCAAATGAAGGTACAGCAGAATTGGATTATATTTTGACTAACAGAAAATACATATTTCAAGATTGTAATGTTCTTAATAAATTTAACACAGGAAGTGATCATCGATTAGTAAGGTGTAAGTTACGTGTTAATGTAAAACTAGAAAGACAAAAATTATTAAGAAAAACAATATTTACAGTTGATATTCCTAATCTTCAGAAACATTCTAATGAATTTAAATTAGAACTTATAAATAGGTTTCAAGTGTTAGGAGATTTTGAACATGATACAGATTTGAATGAAATTAATATGAAAATAACTGATACACTTTTAAAAACTGCAACAAACATAGCTGGTAGAAAAAAGCAGCAATTGACTAATAAAATTTCTACTGAGACTAGAGAATTTATGAAGAAAAGAAGGAATATGAAGATATACAAAAATGATGTATTAAAAAGAATTGAATATCTCGAATTTTGTAAAATGGTACGGAAAAGAGTTGAAAATGATATAAGAAAGTATAACTGTGAAATAGCAAGGAAAGCTGTAGAAGAAAATAAAAGTCTCAAAAATGTTAAACAACATTTTGGTATTGGTAGGAAATTTATATCTGCAATAAGAAAAAAGATGGAATTATTACTAAAAAGAGAGATGACATCATGAAATTGGTAGAAGATTTTTATCAAGAATTATATAGTAATAAAGAACAAGTACCTCCTATATCTATTACATCTTCCGAATTGCCCAGAATTTTAAATGAAGAAGTGAGACATGCAATTAAGGGTATGAAGAAAGGAAAGGCTCCAGGAAATGATGGAATTATAATTGATATATTAAAAGAAGCAGGTGAAGAAATAGAAACAATTTTAGCAAAGTTATATACCAAATGTCTAAATGATAAAGATGTACCAGAAGATTGGAAGAATGCAGTAATAATATTAATATTTAAAAAAGGTGATAAAGAAGATATTAGAAATTACAGACCTATCAGCCTTTTATCAGTTTTATATAAAATTTTTACCAAGATAATTACAACTCGTCTACAGAGAACTTTGGATTTCCACCAACCAAGAGAACAAGCTGGATTTAAAAGTGGTTTTAGTACAATAGATCATATCCAGGTATTGAGAGAAGTCATAGAAAGGACAAACGAATATGAGTTGTCATTATGTTTTGGATTTGTAGATTATGAAAAGGCATTCGATTCTATACACATTTCTTCAGTGATTAAAGCATTGGATCATCAAGGTATAGATCCAGGATATTGTCATATTTTAAAGAATATTTATAAAAATGCAACAGCAACAATTAGATTACATAATGATACTGGAAAAATCAACATTGAGAAAGGTGTAAGACAAGGTGACTCCATATCTCCAAAACTCTTTACAGCAGTGCTGCAAGAAGTATTTTGTGGATTAAAATGGGAAACTAAAGGAGTGAAAGTAAATGGAGAGTATTTAAGTCATTTAGATTTCGCAGATGATGTAGTTGTTTTTGCAAATAATGCTTCAGAGCTGCAGGAAATGTTGCAGGAGTTAGCAGATGAAAGTAGAAAAGTAGGACTAAAGATAAATGTTAAAAAGACTAAAGTAATGTTTAATCGATTTGCTCAAAATATGAAAATAAAGATTGATTATGAAGAATTAGAAGAAGTTAACAGTTACAAATACCTTGGTCAGATTATTAATACAGATGGAAACATAATGGAGGAAATTAATCATAGAATTAAACTTGGTTGGAGTGCTTTTGGTAGAAATAACTTGATACTAAAAGGAAATATGCCTATGTGTTTGAAAAGGATGGTTTTTAACAAATGTGTTTTACCAGTTCTTACTTATGGATCTGAGACTTGGACACTTAATAGAAGAGCAATACAGAGACTTCAGACCACTCAAAGGAGTATGGAGAGATGTATGTTGGGAGTAACAAGAAGAGATCGAAAACGCAATGTATGGGTAAGACAACAAACAGGTGTTACTGACCTTATTGAAAAAATGTAAAAGATTGAAATGGAGTTGGGCTGGACATATTGCTAGAAGAGATGATAATAGATGGACAATTGAAATTTTAAACTGGATTCCAAGAGATTGTAAAAGACCCAGAAAGAGACCACATGTGAGATGGATGGATGAAATAAGAAAATGTGCAGGGGTGTTGTGGAGAAGAGAAGCTAAAGATCAGAGTAGATGGATTAAACTTGGAGAGATCTTCATCCTGCAGTGGATTGATAATAGTTGATGATGACTATGTATATAAATACTATTAGCTGAGCAGTTTCAGTAAATTCCTTTGATCCATCAAACTGTAATAAAAACACAACACACTGGTGAATGGCTGACCTTAAATGAGTATTCAGATTGATGCTTAAAATTTCAGTTCTTCTCATAACCATTGTTCTGGAAAGTTGTAAATGTTTAATATTCAAAATAATTTCATTTTTATTTTAAAAATCAAAAAATTAAGATTCTGCAACTGTAAGAATTGATTCTTTAATTAACTCTCTATCAAGAAATGGCTTCATGCTTTTGCTAATCCATGATTTCAAAGGTGGAATAGTGGTTGATATTGGTTTACTTATTATTTTCAAAATCATATTTTGTTGTCCAGGGGGTTCTGCTTTTAAATTTATAATTTTTGATTTATATATTTCAGAATTTGTGGGGAAATATTCATCGTATTTTGTATGTAGTGATCCAAAATGTCTCTCAATATTATTTTTTATTGGAAGTACTACAGATGAATTACAAATCAAACAACACTTTCCATTTACTATTGTAAAAAAAAAAATCCACTTCTCATTTCTTGTGAAAATTATATATACACTCATGATTATCCTCAAATTAAAAAAAACTTTTAAATATTTTATTAAATTAAAAAATATTTATAACTTATCAATTAGGGAACAAAATAATAGTAAATTCAACAATAAATTTAAAGCAACTGGAACTCAATTGAAATTCTAACAGTTGGTAGAGGGAAATGTGTGATGTAGTTACAAGTAAACATGATTATAAACAAAATGCATACAATGTGCTTTGCTTATTTGACCTACTCTTTGAATTTCATAATTGGTGGTCAAGAGGTCAGCAATAACTGCTTCGCAAGTAGTTGTCCCAGGTTAACGGGTTCACTTCCCAGCTGATGCTATGACACATAAGGAAAAAAAAGTAAATATTATCAATATCCATAAAGAGAATTAAAAAATAATACAAAATAATGTTAAATAAAATATTATGTTTTCAGTTTTAATTAAATTTGTAAGGAAGAAGGAATAAACAGCTCAACCCAAATCATTCCATGATTAATCTGTTGATCGATATCAATGGCTTGAATATCACTGCCATATTGTTTTACATATTTGCCTGCCATGTTCAGAAACTAAGGTTAGAGTCCAAGTAGCTAAACTTCGACATTTTTTCAGGTCATAAATTGTTTTGAAATTTCTACCAGCTCAGTTATCTATCAAATAATAATCTGTAAATTGAGTATCTAGTTAATTTTTACTTAAATAATAAAAATTCTACATTAATCTGGGTTGGTGATATATTTGTTGTTGCTCTAATTAAGAAAATATGATTGTTATATGATGCAGTCTTTACTATTTATAGAAAGTGTCATACTCCTAAAAGTGGGGAGCCTATGAGTTTCTTTATCTTATTAATAGAAAACATGTATGCATACTATTAAGTTGTATTAAGGGTTACAAAATTTGTCAAGTTTTATGTAGTACTTTCTTATTGAACTGTTTTGCATAGGAAATCTTTGAAATCACCCAAGCTGTTTTATATATATATATATTGTGTGTGTGGCATAGACGTAAAACAGTTAATACATTTTATTAATAATGTTAATAACAAAAGGCTGATGGCATTTTTTTTTCTTGCAAATTTTAAAAATAGTTAAATATTGGTTTAAAAAAATCTATTTAGCATTAAACTTGAAATGAACTTTTTAAATTCATCTGCTTTTTTTTTTTTGTTTATCATTATTATTTTTCTGAATAGTTGTTCTCAACATTACAAATAATCTATAGTGGTGAGACTACTGCTCAAAGAAAAAAAAATAAAAATAAACAAATCCAAAATGTTCATTTAATGTCTAATACTGAATTGCTTGTTTGAAAAATCAATATTTAAACTTTTTCAAAATTTTATATATAAAAAAAGACACTATGAGATGTGATTTCTTTATTTTTAAATGCAGATTTAATAAATGTGGCATGGGGGGGGGTCTTCGTTTGAAATTTTGTGATCAATTTAAAATTTTCATTATATGTATGTTCAAGTTATGTCATGTGAACGTTTTGAAATTTGCACCTAAAGCAGATAGTTTTTGATTTTTTTTTCAGATTTCAATTAAATAGGATTTTTTCAAGTAACCGGTCCATAGCCGATATGTCTAATTATTCTATAGCAGTTTGATAAAAGGTATCTTATTATTCTGGGTTTAAAATAGAAGATACTCAACCACTGATTAGAGGGCAATTGCAGCCCCTGCTAATTTCTTTTTCTTTGTTGCTCTACTCTGGAAGAAGGTTATTATAGACCCTTTGTCCTGTAAAGTGATATTTAAAGGCCATTTTATTTTTAAAGTGAATTTAAACCAGTAACATTTACATCACTGAAATAGATATTCTCATATATTTTTAAAAAAATCCAAAAGTAAGCAATAAATAAATTTAGATTTATTATATAACAATTTACACTATAATGCTTAAAATGTAGAAATCAGAAACTGTCTGCAGATGAGGTGAAATGCTATTGTAAATATAGTAAGCTATGAAAGTCAAACGATCTATTGGTATGATGCATTTCAAATAAATTAAATAAATTTAGTCTTAAGATAAGACAAAAAATTATCATCAAAGTAAAATTCATTTTTCTACTACTAAAGTGTAAAGCAAATTTTCAAGAATAATTTAAATATATAGTTATGAAAAATTGTGCGAATATGGATGATTTTGACAATCATTTATATTGTTTATTTCTGTCAGACATGAGCTCTTAAGCTAATTTAATTAATAAACAGTGATCTATAAAATTTATTCACATAATTCTTTATAAAGGTTATCTATTATAATTTTAATTATAAATATGCGACTTTTTTCGCATGCGTTAATGAAGCTATAATTATACTATAATGTGTAAAAAGTCTGCTTAGCGCTTTCGAGATTTAATGTTCAAATCTCATACTCATAGCTCTGTGAATGAAGACTGTTGTGATTTATTGTACACATATGCAAATGAGTTTGAATTTTTAATTAGTTAGTCCATTGTTTGGAGAGAGCAAAGCATGCCTCTCTTCTATTAACGGCACTGAGATCATTTGCTATGTAAAAAGCTTCTTTAACTTTTCTTTTGGCATCACTCTTCTCTGTACAAATTATTTGGGCAGAACTGGATTCGAATACAAGAGTCTTCATTCACAAAGCTATGAGTATAAGATTCGAACATTAAATCTCGAAAGCGCTAAGCAGACCTATTACACATTATAGTATAATTATAGCTTCACTAACACATACAAGTCGCATATTTATAATTACAATTTTTACTAGTGAAGAGAAAAACAATTTACTACTACAATTTTCTAATATCTGCACTAAAATCTGATAGGTAGCTTTCTTAATATTTTATAATGAAAATTTATCACACTAAATATTTAGACAAATTAATATATGCCCTGCATTGTACACTAATAAATTAATAAAGTAATGGCACATCCCATTGGCAGCTTTAATAGGCTTCCAAAAATCCCTTAACTATCTTTTCCCTCTTTTTAAATATTGATCCTAAAAAAATGTTTAATATCTGATAAGTATTCATAGATCTTAATTTTGAATTACAATTCCCATTGGCATATATATTACAATTTATTCATCCAATTTTCCATAAATAATATCTTAGCACTCTAATAATTTAACTAAATATTAGGAAGATGATTTCTGCAGCCAAACTGTTGGTTCAGACCTCATAATTCGGTTTTCTTCTTTTTTTGAACTCTTAAAACCAGCATAATAATACAGTTTAAATCCTTAAATATAGCTGACACAATAATTTTTAATTCAAAGTAATTTAAAAAATGTTAACTAAAAGACAGATGGCCAAATAAATAATAATGTTTTTAGGAAGTTAATTTTAGAAATTAAATAAAGTTTATGGAATATCTATATATTAAAATGACTTTGATACAATTATCTTAGAGTAGTCCTTTTTGCAGAAGTCCAGTGAACTTCATCAGTAATAAAAATACATTTATCATTTAACATATGATATTCTTTTCTCTCAAAAAATCTCTGTATTGAAATTCAAAGTTTAAGTTGCACTGCAGAATCCTATGTTTTACTCAATTGAGTTTAAACATGTAAAGACAATCAGTTTTCCACATATATTCAAAATATTACATTATAATCATAGCTTTCATGCATATTTGATATCAAATATATATCATTAATAGTTATTAGCAATAGGTTTCTATATAGTTAACACACTGTTAATTTTTTATAGCTAATTTAAATACACAGACCATTGTGATGAAGCTGGTTCCATGCACATAGAAAGGAGTTTGTAGGTGCAAATTAACAATGCATGGAAAGCTTCTTGAAACCTAAGGAGGCGTTTGTCAATTGCACATTACTTTGATGATGACTCCTATATTGATGATCAATACACCAAGCAATAGATTGCAAAAAGAAAAGACAAACCAATATCTACTGCACACTATTTATACTAAAAGTTTTTTTTCAAGAGAATTTTAATCTCATGATTAAAACAGAATTACTGTAGGAATTTTCTGTTTTTAAAACAAACTAAAATTTTGGAATAAAGAAATAAAGATGTACAACAAAATATAATTGCAAATTATAGATAACAACTCATTTTAAGAGTAATTAATTCTGATAACATAAAAATATAATACACATTTTTACATCTGATTTCCAATTCATTTATAAAAAGCAATACTCTTCTAATACATCTGATTATTTTTTTTAAATTTGTAATTAATTAATTAATTTCTTTAATTAAATCTGTCTAGTTTAATAAAGGATTAAACTCTTATATAATAGGAAAGGAAATTTTTTTTTACTTTAATTATAAAAAAATTATTAACTTCTTTATTTAAACCACTAAACATCACATGATCACTATCTCATACTAGCACAATAATTGTTATTAAACAATTCAAAACAAAACAACACTCTCCATATAGTAGTGCCATCTTGTGCTAACAAGAGCAATCAATGGATGCCAGAAGGCTTGTGCATAAAATCCCTATCTAGTGCCTACTCATCCAATATCCCCAGACTAGTTTCTGGCTTGTGGCCTTCATCAGTGAGGAGCCTTGGATCTGAGAGCACTGCACCTAGATCTTAGGATCTAATGCAACCCTCCAGCACCCACCTTTTAACTCTATTTAACTACAAAACTATGAGAATGAAATTGAAAACACTATTAATATTTTCAATCCAAGCTCAATAGCTTATATAGTCATATGGGTCTGAACTCAATTCAGTACCCATACATTTTGGTGTCTTTGGCTCTTCAACAACCATAGCCACCACTATCCTATTAGGCAGGATTGGTATTAAACCACTAAACATCACATGATCACATGATCACTATCTCATACTCACTGATGAAGGCCACAAGCCAGAAACTAGTCTGGGGATATTGGATGAGTAGGCACTAGATAGGGATTTTATGCACAAGCCTTCTGGCATCCATTGATTGCTCTTGTTAGCACAAGATGGCACTACTATATGGAGAGTGTTGTTTTGTTTTGAATTGTTTAATAACAATTATTGTGCTAGTATGAGATAGTGATCATGTGATGTTTAGTGGTTTAATACCAATCCTGCCTAATAGGATAGTGGTGGCTATGGTTGTTGAAGAGCCAAAGACACCAAAATGTATGGGTACTGAATTGAGTTCAGACCCATATGACTATATAAGCTATTGAGCTTGGATTGAAAATATTAATAGTGTTTTCAATTTCATTCTCATAGTTTTGTAGTTAAATAGAGTTAAAAGGTGGGTGCTGGAGGGTTGCATTAGATCCTAAGATCTAGGTGCAGTGCTCTCAGATCCAAGGCTCCTCACTGATGAAGGCCACAAGCCAGAAACTAGTCTGGGGATATTGGATGAGTAGGCACTAGATAGGGATTTTATGCACAAGCCTTCTGGCATCCATTGATTGCTCTTGTTAGCACAAGATGGCACTACTATATGGAGAGTGTTGTTTTGTTTTGAATTGTTTAATAACAATTATTGTGCTAGTATGAGATAGTGATCATGTGATGTTTAGTGGTTTAATACCAATCCTGCCTAATAGGATAGTGGTGGCTATGGTTGTTGAAGAGCCAAAGACACCAAAATGTATGGGTACTGAATTGAGTTCAGACCCATATGACTATATAAGCTATTGAGCTTGGATTGAAAATATTAATAGTGTTTTCAATTTCATTCTCATAGTTTTGTAGTTAAATAGAGTTAAAAGGTGGGTGCTGGAGGGTTGCATTAGATCCTAAGATCTAGGTGCAGTGCTCTCAGATCCAAGGCTCCTCACTGATGAAGGCCACAAGCCAGAGACTAGTCTGGGGATATTGGATGAGTAGGCACTAGATAGGGATTTTATGCACAAGCCTTCTGGCATCCATTGATTGCTCTTGTTAGCACAAGATGGCACTACTATATGGAGAGTGTTGTTTTGTTTTGAATTGTTTATTAACTTCTTTATTTATTACATAGTAGTCTTCACTATATAAATAGACTATTTATTACAGTAAAAATTAAAATTCATTATTTATTTCTAATTGCAGATGGTTAAAAATGAGATTCTATTTCTCTCTTGCTGCAGAATAAATAAGTCTTTACAATTCATTTATTAAATAAACATTTATTTTTAGCACTGTTTCTAATTGTAATACATTTAATCAACCATTCAAGCTATTGTGCCCATATATAAGCATTTGGGTTGGATAGAATAAGTGGATTCATTTTATTCTTTTCTAAATACTATATCTTGTGTTGGAAGTGAAAGTACTCATTTATTATTTAACACTCGTAAAAAGCGCACAATAGCTTGAATGGCTAATTCATTTATTAAGTTATAATTCAGGCAAACAATAGGTTTAATCCCTGATCTCAGTATGGTGAACAAAGGCTGGTTTATATAGGATAAGTTCTAAGCATAAGTGAAACATATGCTTTTTAAACTGATTCTCACAGGCAAATGCACATAAATTCTTAAAACGCTACATTACCGGAGATTTGTTACCTTCTTTATATTATCCACATAAACTATTTATTACTGTAAAGGCATTTTTATTAAACCCTAAAATAAAATTTCCTATATCTAATATGTATGCCTATATCTATTATAAATTTAAATATAAGCTATCATGTTATATTTAACTGCCTAGACTATCTCTAATATACAATCTAATGTTTGAATACTAAATTAATATCCCTTTTGCCAATTATTTAAATAAATATAAGATTTACAAAAAATTTTCACCTCACCACACATTCTTAAAATATATAATAAAAGATATTTGAAAAAGACAAGTGACACCCAAAATGTATTTCATACTGTACCAGCACTCATCATTTGCCCCAAGTCACAATTTCTTGTACATGCCTTAATCATTTATTTAGTATTTATTAACATAAAATTGTTATGATTTGCAAATGTCAAACTTTCTTCACTCACAACAACTTCTATTTAGGATAAATACATTAATGTCTATTATTAATCTTATATTTAATTAAAGACAGATATATTAATCTTTAACTAAATATTAAAAATGTTCATCTGGACCACAAAAAGTATGATAATTTCTGGTGTAATAAGTGATTATTAGTAATCATTAATGTATTTTTCTGAAGAAAATGATGTCAAAGTTTTAATTTAGCATTGGTGGTCGAGAAGTCGACAACTGTTTTACAAGCAGTTATCCTGGGATAGTGGGTTCGCTTCCCAGCTGATGCTATGACACATGAGAAAAAAAAGTTTTCATTTAGAAAGATTCATACTAGTAAATCAAATTATACATATTAACAATGCTTTTAAACATTCATTTAATCTTCATAAACAATCAATGTTAAAATATTAAAAAAATTTAAATCTGCATTCCCTCCCTGCACAATAAAATATTTCACCTACATCAGACTTGCCTTGATTTCCATTCTCAATTCTATTGTTTAATTTATATATGTTTAAATTATATCCAATTCAAGTTTTTCATTTTAATCATCAAAGTCCTCCACCATAAAAACACCACTATAATTGTCTTATCTTTCTCAAACTAGACAATTACAATGATATCTACAGACTGAAGAATTTTTATAAGTAAAAGTAATAATTTAAAATAGTTATACATGCATTGAAGCATCATTTATGCTATATCAATATATACTATTTTAATTATACATTATCCTCCCAAAATATTAATATATGTTTTATTTATATTTTTTGTTATTTACATTTTATTATTTTAATCTAACAAAGAAAAACAATAAAAATATTGTTAATGACAATAAAATATTCTAATGCATGACTAATAATTATTAAGAAACACTAAATCCTGCAACACCAATTTCAACTTGAAATTTCCATGTAGAGCCTTATGTAAAACAAATAAATATTTCTTATCACTGGCCATCTTTGACGACTGCTATGTAAAGAATGATCTAAGTTAATTATATGAAAGCTATTTAAATTTATAGACATTTCATGAACTTGATTTAAATTCTAAATGAACTTTTTTTTTACCTATAGACTTATTATTTATTTCAACATCAATCTCTTAATTAGTAATTTTTATTATTTATATTTTAAACTAACAAATACATAAATTATAGTTAAGAATTTGAGTTATATTATATTATTATAATGTTAATTTTAAGTGTTTAAAAAGAAAAAGAGAGAGTGAGAGAGAGAGAACGATTTGTGAAGGCTAAACTCACAACTAAATTGCTTATTTAAAAAAAAAAATCAAATATAGTTTAGCTCATGCAAATCCTCTTCTTATTTAAATTATTAGAAAATAATATTTATGTTAACCATATAAATATAAATCAGAACAGGTATATCAATAGGGATTATTATTCAAAATTAATATCTCCGAATGCTATCAGATTTCAAATGTTTTATTAGGATCAGCATTTAAATATTTCTTTTCTTAAAAAAAAAAGAGGAGAGGAGGAAGAGTTAAAAAATTTACTGGCAGCTTGCTGGGATGTGCCTTTACTTTATCGATTTGACTTGTTAATCAAAAGTTTTAAACAGATTCTAGTTTTATTACGACATACATATGGCACATAACGAAAATATTAATGTAATTGTATCTACTTAGTATTTTTTAAAGATTTTATGCATCTTATTTTGATGCATGACCATCATGGACCGATGATTCGTGCACTTATCCTTAGATTTTGAAATGAATTTTTGAATAAAATTAATTATTTCCATATTTTTTTATATTTAGTCCAAATATTTATAAATAAGGTATGCAGTTATATAATTAATTTATACGATGATGATAATGCTTTGGGATGATATTGAATGCATATTATTAAGAGTACTTACGTATATGTGATTATAAAAAGATATATGATTAAAGCCTCTGCATTTTATATCCTAGATTATAAACTTACTATTGAAACTTGGTCCATGATAGTTCATAGAAAGATTTTAGAAAGGCTATGTAAGTATATACATGACCTAAGATTTAAAATTAGTCCCATTGAGATAATTTTAATATAAAAAGATTAAATAGCTGTTGAATTATCATAATAAAGCTATAAAATATAGTAACCAAAAATCTATGTAAAGTGTGTTTTAATGCAGCCAAAAATTTATAATAAATTTCATTTTGTTTATTTTATCATATTCTAAGGAGTCTCTAGAACTTTGGGATCTAATGGACTTAAATTAAAGGTGGTTGAGAGCTTTGTATAAATCGATGGTTAGATGTTTCACTAGTAAATTACAACTTTCCTATTAATATAAATAACAATGATTTAACACCTTGTGTAAAACATTCTAGTTGACAAATCTAGTTGTGACCTCTGATGATGGATGTTGGAACCCCCTGGAAGTCTTGGTTGCTCATTACAATAGATTAGGATAATAATACTTAAACCATTTTTTAATCTGTTAAGATAGTGTAGATTTTTAATGAGCTGACTAACTGTTGAATACAATATTCAGTCCAATTAAGTAATAAATGAAATATATGTTTTTGCAAAAAGAAAGTTTTATATTTGCATATATATTTATAAAAATGTTTATAAAATAATCTTTAATTGTGCAATCTATAAGAATTCTTTACAAGTCAAAATTCTTTTAGTATGAGAATTCAAAAATTATTACCTCATAAATGTGTTATACTCTTAATACTACATATTTAATAGCTATTATTTATTATCAAAACTATTAGATTAAGATTTTGCTAAGATTAACACTATTGTAATGTTTTAGTCCTATGAAACATCAATGGCCAATTTACTATCTACATAAAACTTTTGAAGTTATGTAAAAGTAGATTCATTTTTCATATAATTAGTAGATTATGGGCATTACTTATAAGCTCATTAAAATAACTGTGGAAAGTCTGACATGTAAAGAATTATTTGTAAATAATTCTTATAGTATGTGCTCTTGAAGATTATTACATCATAAATATTATTCTCTATTCTCAGCACAATATATTTAATAGTCCAGTATTTCTTACAGGCTTGTTAAAATTAAGAGATATTATATTTGCATAATGTAACTACATATGATTAGAAAATTGTACTCCTGATATTAATGCTAAAATTGCCTGTAGATATATTTATTTAGCAAACTCTATTTTTTCTACACCTGTTATGGACCTGGTATAAAGCTTGAAGAATCAAAAAATCCAGATTACAGTGGTTAATAAACTTCTATCTGAAGCTAATTCTATTCATGTTTTATTCTATTTTCTAGCTTATATTATTTAATAGTGAAAAGCTTTGTATCTGAATTTAATGTATCCGGAATGTTTAGATTTGGAACATCTTTCTCTTGCAGCTATCTTTTATTCCTTTTTTTTAAACTATCAGCCCATTAAAATGTTTTGAACATAGAGCTGATATTTTGATAGTAAAAAAAAAGGAGTAAAAAAATGGCTACAATAGGGTCAAGTTGCATTTGATTCAGATCTTGATGAAAGGATATAAACTAAGAACAAATTTGGTGACATGTATAGAACTAGCACTGGATAAAGATTTATCAAGCAGTAGTATTTGAAATTTATTAATAACTCAGTCTTATATTTGCTGTAATAACTGAGTTGAAAAGGTTTAATTTTAATGAAAAAGCATTGTATTGACAGAGTCATTTATGTTTTGGTAGTTATATATATATATTTATAAATTTATAAATCATTAGAGACACATTTGTCTGTATTTAAATTTTTTTTTACACATGAAAAAAAACTTAAGTAAAAATGCTATAAAAATAAAAGTAGAAATATATTTTAAGAAATTATTTTATATATATATTCAAAAGAAATATATATATATATATATATGTATTAAAAAAGTTAGAAACTACAAAAAATATTTATTAAAAATTAATAAAAATATTAATTTACATTATTTTAATGATTCGTAAGAATGTAGAAAAAGTAAATACATTGATTTGTTGTATATTAGATATTAAAATAGCTCTATAATATTGGAAAAGGGGGGAGAGATTCTGGATATGACAATAGTTTTCAGTGCAAAAGAAGTATAGTAGTCAAGCATTGGTGGTCAAGAGGTCAGCGACAGCTGCTTTACAAGCAGTTGTCCAGGGTTAGTGGGTTCACTTCCTGGCTAATGCTATTACACATGAGAAAAAAAGAAGTATAGTGAAAAAATAATGTGTAAAAGTAATTATAGATGCAATATATTTTTATAAAAGGACTATTTTAATAGCTAATCAATAATCTATATTATATATTTGAATGACAGAATACTGAACTTAAAAAAAAGTAAAGATACCCAGATTAATATTAATAAAAAAATCTTAATTTGAACAACAACATGATACTATTATGTTCAAACTGCTTTGCATGAAACATTTCATATGACATTTTGAGTATCTATCATTTTTATACATTTGAATTATCTGCTTTTATTCATGAATAGTATTAAGCATGGAACTCACAAATCATGTGTACAAATTTATATTTTGTTCTCCAAAAATTGTTCGACCTATTAAGTAAGCTCTACAAATAGCATCTAAAATATTAAATGACATTTATCACTGTAGGAAAAAAATTCAACTTATAAAAAATTAATACAATATTAATATCCAAATAAATTATGTATAGTTCATATCTTGGTGTGCAGACATTTTATTAAAAATATAAATTAATAAATAAAAAATATATTAAAAAATTTAAAATGGTAGTGTGTATAGAGGGGTATTAGAATAGGAGACATTTTCAAATTTTTATCTTACATTTTAAAAAGTACCAGTATAAATTTGCCTTCAGAAACAACTGCTAATTAATAAATTTTAAAAGAGAGCTAGAATTCATAATGTATGTTTATATGCATAATATGTACTGTTAATTAGGGGAATAAAATCCTTTCTCAACTTGAATAGAACTCAGTAACAATGGTTATTGAATTCAACAGATTTTCAAGAGTTTGGTCAGGATTTTGATGATCAGTTATAATGTCATAAGACAAGCATTGTTAGCCGAGAGATCAGCACAGCTGCCTTGCAAGCAAGCAGTTGGTTGCAGAAGGTTGTTGCAGGTTCGCCTCCCAGCCAATGCTATGACATATGGAAAAAAAATTATAATGTCATAAGAATAATTTAAAAAATTTTCTAGAGACACAAAATCAATTCACAATAAACGAGTAGGTGCTATAGTGATAACTGTGAAATTGGTACCACTGCCCACTTTTAGGATCACTATGTTGTTCATAATTTAGAATCTTCCATTGCTGTATAATTTCAATTACCAACATCAAATAACTAAATTTATGAATTATATATGGAAAAAATATTTCTGATTATGACTGTCGATGTTCAATTATTCATGCATAAACTATGACAGAATTAGATGCAAAAGTTTTGAAAGTTTATAAATTATGATTTCTCAGTATATCATTCATCAATTACTACATTCTGTGATGGCTACAGTTTATTGCAAGCTTTCAAAACAAATTATTTAAGTTTGTTATTTTTTACTATTTCTTATAATCAGAGTAAACCTTTGCCATTTAACTGTGCTTTGAAATATTTTTCAAACAAATAAAAAAAACAAAGGTTGACTTAAAAATTCACAAATATTTAAAATTCAAGATAGACAAATAATTTTTTTTTAAAAAACTTATTCTGTAATTATTTTGAATAATATACACCAATTATCAAACCCATGTAACTTCCAAAGTTACTCTGTGCAGATTTGGAGACAACGTATTTGTTTTCATTGTTATTTTTCCTAAATTTTTATATTGATAAACTATAATAATATGGTATATACCAATATATATATATATATATATAATGTTTTATTTGGTAAATGATTTAAAGCTAAATTAACAAAACATTTACATTTTTTAGCTTTTAAATCATACCAGTCAAAATAGTTAGTTATTAAAACAGGAAAAACTCTCCATACAGTAGTGCCACTCAGTGCAAGCCAGAGTAATCAATGGAATCCAGAAAGCTTGTGCATAAAAATTCAATACCCGAGACTAGTTTCTAGCTTGTGTCTTTTGTCAGTGAGGTACCTTGGATCTGAAAGCACTGCACCTAGGCCTTCAGATCTTTACAAGTATTCTGGCATCCGTTGAGTACTCTGGCTTGCACTGAGTGGCACTACTGTATGGAGAGTTTTTCCTGTTTTAATAACAGTTATGAGCAAACATAAGAAATGTGGGTCATGTGATGTTTAGTTAGTTATTCATGTGAATTTTATTATCATATTTGTTTGATAGTAAGTATTCAGCATTTGATGACCTGTTGGTCTCAAATATTGTGACTTTTGAATATTAAAAAACTTATGGAAATTATATGGCTCTTATTAACATTATCCATTCTTGATATTTACTTTAATTGTATAAAGAGCGTTTTACAATTTGAATTGCATTTACAATCAATGTGCAGAAATAAATTACGTTAAACATGAAATTTAATACACTGTACAGACTTACACACACCTGCACATATATAATGTAATATGTAATGAATTCAAACTCAGATTTTCACACAACCCTGAACTTTCCATGCCATCTCATATTGCAGACCCACATGATCACACACATGTTGAAAAGATAAATAATCACCAATATATGTATTTCATGCTAAACCAGCAATCATCAGTTGGTCCAGATTAGTATCTCCACACATATATACAATCAGTGCTCAGTTTTATATTAAGATAGCCAATCTTCATACTTTAATGGGCAGGCTTCAAGCTACTTCAATCCACAATTCTTCAACCATCCATTTCATTGAAAATCTGATGCTGGAACATTCAAAGCCCACATTAGTGCCAAGGTTGTCATCCTACTAATGACAAACTATCAGTAATAATGAGCAAAGGATATTGATTGAATATGATACTCCACTATCTTGAGAAGGTGAGGAAAGGATACACACATAGTACCGTAATTGTGAAAAAAACTATAGATTTTTTTTTCCTTTTTAAAATCATTTACAACAAACACATTTATAACATATTTCTAAAATTGCAATTATTGATTAATTTTAATCATCTGACTTCAAAGTATTAAAAAATATAATATACTAATGGTTCACAAAGTACATTTGAATTCATTAATTCTTTTTAGTTAACCCAAGCTTTACAAACCTTTTCAAACATACACATCACTGCAATGTATATATAAATGCACATTACACAGCTATATAGGTAAATAGATAGATATACTTTTTAAGCAAATTTGTGTAATATAATTCTTATGTCAGCCCTTTATCATTTTGTTGTCTTAAACATTTTAATATTAAGAGCATAAAATTAATTTTAACCATTGGCTAATAACCTAGTTAATATTCTAAATAACTATTTGTTGGAAATATAGTAAAACCCTCATATCTTTAGAGTTTGTTTTTTTATGAATATTTAATAAATCTTAAAATAGGGTATTATATCAATTTAACAACAACAACAACAACAACAAAAATCACCAAACTCATAGCTAAAAGAATATCAAGACACGGGCTTTCCAATCTATTGTCATCTAGGGTTAACTTAAGGAATCATTATTTATAAAATGCATATAAATTCCTTTATTCCTGCTATTTAAATCCCCACTTTCAGACAAATTTCTGATTTAGTCCTTATTAACTGTGAATCTTGGGACTCAAAGATGGAAGAAATGCAGACATGCATTCAGCAGTCATCTTTAACTCTATTTATCTGAGAAGTTAAAATTTGTATTTTATCAACTTAATTGTTTAAAGATACTAAAATATCATTGCTAAACTGAATTCAGATGTATATAACTGTTCAAGTAGATTGACATAGGTTCAAATCTTTGGCTGATTTTAATTTCGAGCTTTTAACTTAATAGTTAAAATGGAGTTGAAAAATAGTTGCTTAATGTATGCATTCATTTTTTCAAACTTTAAGTCTCAAACCTCATAGATAAAGGCAAAATCCAGAAACTAATATAAGAATAAGGACTTAAATACCGTGCATCTAGTAACAACTGATTATTCAAATTAATGCTAAATAAATACCACTTAAATGGAGAGCTGCTCTTCTATTACATGCCGAAGCCATTAAAAATTTATTACACTTTTCTTGGATAATATTTAAATTTTTGTATTGTGTAATTTAGCCTAACTTGTAGCTTGATGTAACTAAGAGCTAGATTTCTCTGCATTAAAGCTTGAATGTTCCAACTAATACTAACCAATCTTTTTTTTTTTAATTTAAAACTTATTAATCCTTTTTTAAATATTATTTGTTCTGATACAGCTGGGCAAATTATTATTAAAAAGTACTGAATCAAATTAAATGTTTATTTATTATAATTTTGTTACTATAATATCCTTTAGGAACTAAAAAATACTAATAAATTCTGAGCTATCTAGTAAAAACTCAGTTTCTTTAATGTTCATTCTCAAAGTGTTTATCTTGCTTTCTATATAGTAAGTGAATGACCATTAACGATCTGTGTTTATACTAGCTCTTTTTAAAAAAAAAAATAAATATAGAGTAAGTCTTTTATTAATAGTGTTTTTGGTCAGTTATCTACTAGCATTTTAAAAATTTGTCTCTTTTTCAATACCTAATCACAGTGACAAACTTAAAACATTATTTGTAAGTAATCAAGGTGCAATATATATTTCTAAATTAGTATAAAATGTTGTCTTTTTTAAACAATAAATATTTGCTCAAAAGCCAGTTATGTTAATTGCTAAATCAATTTGAATTGTGAAATAGCTAAAATTCATTTTAGTCATCTAGGTCTCTTTAGATAAGCCAAGCTGTACTTAGATCTTCAAAAACCACGCAGTCATGTATGTGTGTGTATGTCTTATTTGATCTAATGCATTTTTGTATTTAAAAATATTTCCATTAGTAAAGAAAATTCCTTCCAACTGGAATGTATAAATATCTGTATTAAATCAAGCCTGGGGCAAATTGATGGGAGTCAATTAAAAATCAAGATTAAGATAATTGATTATACAAATACAAAAATAGTTCTAAAATGATTTTTAATAGCTATTTGAAATTTAATTTCTAATTGCTTTTCTTCCTTCCTTTTTTTTTTTTCAAATTTAATTAATCTCAAAAAAAGAAAAATAAGTAAAAAAAAATACAGCCATGTGAATTGAAAATGATAAAACTATTGTAATAAGTGCCTATTTATATAATAAGAATTCATAATTTTGTCAAGCGTTGTTAGCCGAGAGGTCAGAGCAGCTGCCTTGCAAGCAAGCAAGTGTTTGCAGACAGTAGTTGTGGGTTCGCCTCCTGGCGGATGCGATCTTCTGCAATTGTTAATAAAATTTGAATATTTAATGGAAACAAGCATATTTTTTTAAAAAAATCATGCAAATAAAACTTCTTTCATTTAATCAGTTTGCTTCCATCAATATTCTAGTGTGTTTGAATTTTGTTTCCTATTAGATCCTTACATTTACCATGTGAAAATACTTCATGTAGCACATAAGTTGCTATTATATTTAAATACTGTAAAATCTTATCTAATTCTAGTTAGATTCTAAATGTCACAGTTAAAGACAACAAAGACAGAAAGATGGTTAATGGGTATCACAGATGTAAAAATATTTATAATCTCCCGTGAAGATGAATGACAATAATTTTCATTAGTTAAAGCAAATAATAATTGCAGTTTCTATACTATCAATTTTATTGCCTTTTTATTATACATCAAAGAGTATCAATTATCCAATATATCAGTAAAGTCAAAGAGTCATAAATAAACTATACTGTTAAGAGGAATATACAAAACAGTAAACTGCAATGACGTGACACTGACAAATTTCATCATGAGCTCAAATTCATAATTATTCAAGAATGACATTTAAGATTAAAATGGCAGAAAAAATGAAAATAAAATAAAAGATGAAAATTTAAAAATGCTCACTATCAAAGGTAAAGTTTTCAATCAAGTGACAGATAACAAACTCTGAATTATATAAGATATACCAATAAAAAGCCTTAAAGAGAATTAGCAAAAGGCATACTTAGACTAAATCATATGATTTAACAATGGGTAATATTTTTTTTTAAAACTCTAAACAGTGATTAAATTGCAAATAAAAAGTATTTGAGTTTAATTCAAAAATACAATTTATGTAACAATTATGTTGAGCCCATTGATGAAATATTCAGAATGGTATTCATTGTTATTGAAGGAAATCGTCAAAGAAGGCCATTGTGAGGTAGACTTAGAATAGAAAAGTCTGAATGGAGTTAAAAGAAGAGTAATCTGAATAAAGTTATGAAATAGATAGATTTATAAATTCATAAAAAAATTGATATTAGAAAAACAGTTGGACAACTAAGTTGCCCCCCCCCCCTCAGTCTATGGTTGAGGAGAGACAAAGTAATGTTGTAGAAATAAATTAATTATAAAATATAAAAAATTTTTTAATATTATTTCAAATTTAAAAAAACCCAACTATTCATGTGAGAAAAAAAGAATGCATCAATGTTTACTATGATATATGCAATGAAATGACAGTTTTAAAAATAATGGAGTTTTAAAAAATCTTAATTTCTCTAGTGTCCATTGTTAAAAAAAATAGGCAAAAAATGCAGGAAAATAATTGAAATGAAAACAATGCAACACAATTTCATTGTACTAATAATGATTTGAATGTATATTTATTATTTGTTTAAAAATCATGTAAGCAGTGAATATATAAAACGGACAAAACTCTCCATACAGTAGTGCCACGCAGTGCAAGCCAGAATAATCAAAGGCTTGTGCATAGGGACTTTATGCACACACCTTCTGGCATCCATTGATTACTCTGGCTTGCACTGAGTGGCACTACTGTATGGAGAGTTTTGCCTGTTTAAGGACAGTTATGAGCAGGCATAAGACATGATGATTATGTGATGTTTAGTGTGTGTGTGTGTGTATATATATATATATATAATTATTCAAAACAATACATATATATTGAAATGAGAACTTCATGGATTAAAGATTCATATTAGCTTTGGGAATAACTGTATGTGCAATTTATAATGTCATTACTCAGTTGAAGGCAAATATTATTTTGCTGAAACACTGATATTTGGATATTTTAATATTCTTCACAATTGTTTCTGTAAGCTGTTATGAATTGCAGTGACTGATATTGCCCTGTGTAAGCTTTTAATTAATTATTAAATATCTAATAATACCCAATTGATTAATTTATTATCATATAAAAATCTATACTTGGTCTAAATAATAAAATATTAAATTCATTACAAAGAAAAGGATGATATTGTACATACTTAACAATGCTGTGGTTTAACTTTTGAACTGTTTTACAAGTACTTATAATGAATTATGTGATACAAGTCAATGCGTAAATATCAATTTATCAAAATACTATTAATTAATAAATGTGCATTGTAAAATTGAATGACAACTAAGCAAGTTTACTTGTTTTAAATTAATTCAAAATGTATTGATGATGAATATAAATTAAAAAAATATATGACAAACTATAAACATTTAATATATAAATATATATAATCCAAGTATGTATCATAAAATATATTCACTATTGAAATTTAATTTTAATTAAATAAGTGATTATACATTGAACTTTACCTATAAAATTGCTTAATCTGAAATATGTATCTCTATGTAACACAAAACATGTTGTACTACATATATAGTTTTCAAAACACAAAAGAGTCAATCACAATCCTAATCTTTATAAAAAATAGTTTATTAAGATAAAATATAATAAACATAAATCTACCTATTCATTAACATTATTTTAATACAACAAAAGGTAATAGTTTGCTGGACAAAGACGCCACTCGATAGCACCATTTATTTCTAAAGCACATAAAAATGCCATTTCCACAGCCAACAACATGTTTGAACCTGCATTTACTATAATACATTTTTGTTGTGTTACAGATTGCAGGCCACTTTGTCGCATCACAGTACAGAATGTATGCAAACCCGTGTTTACTATAATACAACATTTGTGTTGTGTTACAGATTACAGGCCACTTGGTCACATTGCAGTAAATAAATTTTGCAAATTCACACACTTCATACAATTTTATGGCTTAGTGTGAGAGTGTGTGTATTTGAATTTTATGAAAATGGTTTTTTTATTTAACTTTTTCTTTTAGTATTGAAATATTGTGATTTTCTTAAGTAATAATTATCCGACTCTTTACACCATTCTGTATTGAAGTTTTAAGTGGCAAAATCTTGTCCAGATAGATGTGTGAAGATAGTTTGAATTAGGTAACATGTCAAGTAATGTACTGTCCATAACATTCCACAAGACCAACAAAATGGTGCAGGAAATTGCACATCTTGTTCGATTCTGTTATTTACAAGCAATAGGATCAGACGCTGTGTCATATTTGCAAACAATCAATGTGCTTCACATTCGAAGAAATGTGATTGTGGATCATCAATGAAGATATTCTGTTGTAAAGGAACAGCTCAATTTCACTTTCCATTGCATTCATGCAAGCAAACATGTTCTGTTCAAAAACAGAGTTGGTTTGATGGCTCCAGAATACCATTTGTTCAAGCTTTATGTGCTATATATTACTGGAATCATGAACAGATGAGTATCCAAGCTGTTCCGACAGAACTGTTGATCAGAAGAAATGCCATCTTACATGGGACCAATGACCTGCGGGAGCTGTGTTCTGAGAGTTTGGCAGCTTGAGCATGCTGTGAAATCGGTGGGCCCAGTTTGACAGTTGAGGTGGATGAAACTCTCTTTAGCAGGAGGAAAAACTATCAGGGAAGAGTACTACCTCAACAGTGGATTTTTGGGGTGTGTGTGCTGTAAGACATGTGAATGTTTCTTGAAATGTGTTCTTTGCCGATCTGCATCCACAATTTTGCAGGCCCTGAAAGACAATGTCAAGGCCAGATTGACTATCTTCTCAGACTGTTGGAAGGGTTATAAGTCTGCTGATCTTAAGGCATCAGGGTTCCATAATCTGACAGTGAATCACACCTACAACTTTGTGTACCCTTCCACAGGTGCTCACATGCAGACCATTGACTGATTTTGGGGCCTTTTAAAGTGGAAAAGAGAAAACAAAATGGAACTCACCATCAAGTTCTGCCCAACTACCTTGCAGAATTTATGTGGTGACATCTCCACAAGTATGAAGATGTTTTCCTGGCCATCCTTTCAGAGATGTCTTTGACATTGCACTCCCAGTAGGATTTTACAAGTAGTGTTTGAAGTCGAAGTGATTTTGAATATTTTTAATAGTTGTTCTTTTGACTTGTTTCATTTTACAAATGTTTACATTTTGTAATGTTTACCTAACAAAAATTTCCTTTTCATTTGAAATTGTTCACGTATTTTGAAGATATTTAAGATTTGTTGTTGTAGTTCTTTTTTGAAAAGAAAAATTGGTTTAAAGTAGTCATTGGTTATTTGGGTAATAGTTTTTAAAGTTGTTGCTCTTTCATTTTGGTTGTTGTTATTGTAAAAAAAGCTTCAAAAGTTTTCAACTGTTTTTTAAAAACTCAACAAGCATATTGTTTGTAATACTTTTTTTAATTTGTTGTTGTTTATAGTTTAAAAAAGAAAGACTAACAAGTTTTACTTTTTGTTGTCATTATTTTTGAAATCAGAAAAAAAAGCAAGGAACACAAACCAATAGTAATAAAATTGCAAATTTTTATTTTTCAACCTAAAAAAAAACATATTTTAAAAAAAAAGCTTAATAAGTTTAAAGCCATTTTAGTATTTGTTGCTGTTTCTCTGTAAAAATGAAAATGTAAAACAAAGACTAAGAACTTTTACTTTTTGTTCCGATTATGGATTTTTAAACAACATTAAAAAAAAGGCGTAACCCCAACAAAAAACAAAAACAAAGACATAATCAAATTGAAAATTGTTTTTTCAAAAAAATAGCATGGTGAGCATAAAGGCTAATAACTTTTACTTTTTGTTGTCATTATATTTGAAGCAAAAAATAGCGATAACACAAAAATATCCAGTAATAAAATTGCAATTTACTTTTTTTAAAATACCCTAAAAAGCATATTAAAAAAAAGCTTAATAAGTTTAAAGCCATTTTAATATTTGTTGCTGTTTCAATAACTTTTACTTTTTGTTCTGATTTTGATTTTTAAACCAAAAAAAAAAAAAAGCATTGGAACACAAAAAAAAGTCTAATAAAATTGAAAATTGTTTTTTTTTTTTTAAAAAAAATATCCTGTTAAAAAAAACAAAAAGCAGAATAACTTTAAAACCATTATAGTATTTGTTGCTGTTTCTATGTAAAAATGAAAATGAAAAAAAAATTTTTTTTGTTACGATGATTTTTTTTAAAAAAAGACTAACACAAAAAAAAACAAACCTGAATAAAATTGAAATTTGTTGATTTTATTTTACATTTGTTGATGCCATTTCATTTCATTTGTTTATGTTAATAAAAAAAAGGTTTAAAAACATGATTTTGGTATTTACTTTTTTTTTGATAACAAAAACACAGCAAAATGATTAAAATCAATGGCCTGGGAATGTTCATATATTATAGTTTTGGCATGATAATGGCGCCATCGAGTGGCGTCTTTGTCCAGCAAACTATTACCAAATAAAAATAAATACTTGCTATGATATTGTTCTTTTAGACACTTAATATTTATAAGTTATACTCAAAACTAGTTTATAATCAATGAATAAGAAGATAATACTTTGTACTTAAAATTATCATTATTAAGCCATGAAGTGTAAATTTGAATTTAAAAAATGTAACTCTCTTATATTTCAAGAAGTGTAAATTTGAATTTAGAAAAACTTAACTCTTTTATATTTCAAGCATATAAATCTTAACTTAAAGTGTAATACCACTTATATATATATATATATATATATATATATATATATATATATATATATATATATATATTATACTATACAATTATATATCTAAACATAATAATAATACATGTTAGAAAACAACCTAATTAATCATCCTCCAATATGACATTTCAAAGTAATCCCATGGTTCCAATATCTATTTCTTAAATTATAATTTGACAATATTTTATTACTCCAGAAAAGGTAGAAATATCATGAAAAGTTATCCGATATGAAACACATTTTGATAATTTCAATATTTCCCAAATATCCTACTTATTCTTTCATTTAGCAAGTATTCCATTTATAAGACATTATAAGTGTACAAGTGCCAGTTTCCATCAATGATGATACAATGTAAATATCCTTTCATTTAGAAGGCATTTAGTTTATAAGACATTATAAGTGAACAAATGCCAGTTTTCATCAATGATGATGCAATGCAAAATAAAACAATTTATGTCCTATATTGAAATAATAAATTTCATAAAACTATATCAGCAAATGAAAATAATCCTTTTATACATATTTATATCATTAGCATTTATATCCCATTATTGAAACATAAGCAATATCCATTTTTAGCAAAGAAATATTGGGATGGTTTTTTAATGCAATTAAATACTTTCATTCTTTTAATAAATTATTGTTCCTTACAAATACTCAATAAGTCTGTTGAGCCTTCTGGACAAATATTCTTTTCTTACCCCATCATTTTATATAGTTAATGATCAAATATTTTTAAAACAACAATAAATATTATATGAACGAACTTAGGTTCACTTCTATTGAAGGTAAGACATATGAAAGCAAATTTAAACCATTCACTTTTATTTATAATCGTTTTGATTTATGTCAGAAAAACTATGGTAACACTCTTCATTAACTCTTTTATCAAATTTGTCCTGTGTTCCACAAATAAAAACTTATTACACAATAATAGTAACAAAATAAAAAAATAAATATTTCAGAATTATTATATAATAGACATTTATATTTTTAAATACAAATAATATTCTTCATCCAATATAAACTAAACAATTTAGATTAAATTCTTACCATACTACACTGGAAATATATTTTTACACATATCTTTCCAAGATAATATTACATATATTATACAAATAAAATAACAAACATATTTAAGACATTAAATATTCATGTGTATTATTTGTAATACTATTGTGAATGCAATAACCAAAATTCATATAATAATGAAAGAATAATAACCTTATGAATATTGTAAACATTAGTATGTACATATCCATTTATTCATATGAATAAAGTCAATCCATAATTTTTATATCACAATTAATAATAAATGTTTCTTTCTTCAATATTATTGTTGTCATAATAACATATTCCAATGCTCCCAAGCTAATTAATATATTGACTATTAAAGTCAAACAAAAAAAAACTTTTACAATTACCTCTTCACCACATATTAAAATTTATGTCAAATTTCAGTTGACCCAAAGAGCCTAATATCAGGAACTGTAAAGATTTTATGATAGTTCTAATTCATACGGTATTTATAAGATATGAGATTAAACATGTAACAAAATAAATATATTGATGTGAGATAATAAAAAAAAAGTTGTTATACAAAGTGTAAAAAAACCAAAAATTTAATTGGAATGATCAGCAATCATATTAAGATGTAGAGAAAGAAAATTAAAATATAGTTTTGCTTTAATAATTTTGAAAAGTCATTTGAAAGAATGAATTGTGTTATTTTATTGTATATTTTAAAAAAGAAAGGAAAGATAGAATGTATTTGACTAGATAAAAAAAAAAAAGGGCAAAATAGTAGATAGCTTACTTTATAATAATAATAATAATAATAATAATAATAATAATAATAATAATATCCCGCAGCAAATCTCTGCTGAGGTAAGAAGCAATCGTTAAGTTCTCCGATGTAAGTATTTATTTTTTACTTTTGTTCCAACTTGTTATGCGAAAAACAAACATAATACAGGAAAAATCGAATTATATAATAGATTAATAGTGTTTTTTGAAAAATATCGGTGTGTTTTAATATCTTTTTTAAAAAAAATACTGACTTGAGTCAGAATAAATCATGGCTACTGCCCAGTCAAGCGTGAGCGAATTAAGCACCAATACAAAATTAACAACATCGTTAGTTTCAACATCGCCTATTTCGTATGCAAAAGTACTTAAAAGTAATAGCAATACTACAGCACCAACTCAAATACCGCGCTTCCGTAGAACAAACACAAATGATATTAAAAATCTTGATCTAAACACTCGAGAGGAAAATCAACCCCCAGCCGCAATCTGGACAAAAGAAACGCTTGAAAATGTGACGGACCGTTTCAGTAATACGGTGCCTCGGACGTTATTTGAAACATTTCGCAGGTTTTTTTCACCAACTTCGTTAGTACTCGCAGTAACCGATAATCAATGCTCATTATATCGTTTCCCAAAAGCTTTATTATATGAAGCAATCACGCAAAATGCACTATGGGAAACAATCTCTTGTATCGCTGACCACCCAAATTCTCGATATATAACCATTGATTTTTATACTCAGCAGCAAAAAGAACGGTTTCAATCCACTATTTTAGCACTTGATAATTACGCACTCGTAATTATAGATGAAAACCGGAAAAATATAATTACTGGAGTGCTTAAAAATACCTTAAATACAACGTACAAGATTTTCAAAAAATGATAAACCCGTTTGGAAAAGTAATTGCCCTACAGCCTATATATTTAAAAGACACACCTATACCGATATGTAGTAATCGTTTTGAATTTAAAATAAAACTACATAAAAACGTAGACGCCTCAACGATTCCAACACAGATTACAGATCAAGAAGCGACACTCTCTCTTCACATAAGAGGTCTAAAGCCACTTTGTTTTGGCTGTGGACAGAGAGGACACCTAGCAACTCAGTGCGATAACACAAAAAGCAATCACTGTGAACAAACTAAAATCCTCTCCCCAGAACAACCCAGTGATGAAAATAAAATTTATAATAACACTACATCCATTGGCAACCCAATAATAGAAACCGGAAAAAAACAGGTTCAAACACCCACAAACAAAAATAATAATGGATCAGAATTGCCTATCCCAAAGACCTACCAAAAAAATAATAACACAAAAACTAACACAGAAATCCAAGATTCAAACGAAAATAATTCTCAAGAAACCACAACACAAAATACAGCAATTACATCACAGGATCAGCATCTCAATAAAACAAAATGTGTACCAAGTAAAAATCAACAAACAGAAAGTAAACACACACAGTTATATAATGAAAATATAAATCCAGATAATATAAAGATACCAATAATAAAAAAACTACAATTATAAACAAAACTGCATCAAACATAATGGATGCAATAGAAGCCCCTCTTCCACCTATTCAAGAGAATACACCAGAGGGAAAAAGGAAGCCTGGCAGACCAAGTAAAAATCATGAATCCAAAAAGGCAAAAAAAACAGACCAAAAGCACAACTCATCAGACATATACAATTTAGAAAATGATGAAATAGAAATGGATATAAGCCAACAACAAATGGAAACCTGTTCGGTTTCATCACAAATTGCCTGTATAGAGTCTGAAGCAATATTAAATGAAAGAAAACTGATAATAAACCCAACAATGTCTTAAATATGTATCAGCATCCATCTACTGCAATATAAACAAAAATTTAGTATTAAAAATAAAATAAAAATCAATACCCTGTTAAAAAATTATTTAAAACATGAAGATAAAAATTGGATCTCTCAACATTAGAGGCTTAAATGCCACCAAACGCTCTTCCGATCTCTCAAAAAATGGTTACATACAACACAACCACACATACTTGGGCTTTTGGAAACAAAAATATACAGCAGCTCTCAAATTGATCCATCAAAATATTTAGTCAGCCAAGGTTTTTGTGCCTGCTCAAGGCAATCATCATCACCATCAGGTGCACAGGCATAATTATTTCCCACAACTGCCCTTTTGATTCTTTTAAAATTATATATATTGACTCTAATCTTATCATATTAACACTCCATCATAAAAATATCACACTTAACCTAGTATTTGTATATATACCACCAGGCCCCATCATCATCTCCAGAATAATAGCAACAATAAATTCAATGCTTACAGAACACCAAATCCCATAATACTCCTGGGAGATTTCAACATGACCTACCAAACTTTTGTCACCAAATGGATCCATCAAATAACAATCCCACTTATGAGTGCTGAGGTTTTCTCCCATCAAACTCAATATTTTTTAATAACAATAGATATAAGTCACTTATTGATTTGTGTTTCTACTCACCAATGTTACATCATTATTTTAATCTTGAACTCTGTCCATCTATAATCTCAGATCATGCTGCTCAGTTCATCACCCTCGACCTAACAAAAATACAGAATACAACAATAGCCCTCCAAAAGACTATGCGAATACTTCTTCCAGCACAAACAACTGAATTCCTATATTCAGAAACATATATAATGCTCCAAAACTTCAAAACATGTCACTCGATCCAGTACAAAAGTATATAGCATTCACCAATATACTTTCTTTCAACATCAATCATATTACCTGCAACTCAACACCCCCACCAGATTATTAGCATTGGCAGATGAACTACATAAAAGAATAACCATTTCCAGACCAACTACAGATAATCAAACACAAATTAAAAAACTTACAGAAATGTACAACAATACATGCAATACACTAAAGCAATATGTAGCAATAAAAAAGAAAAAATATGCCTTACACAACAACATACTTGGACCAGAGCATACATACGGTGAGCATTGGGATACCCATCCACAGTCAGAGTGCCTATGGCACTTGAAATAGATGGCTCTATAACAGCTGGACATAACATGATAAACCCAATATATCAACACTTTAAAAAAACTGCAAAAACAGAGTGTGTACATACCAAATGAAGACATATTTGGAGACCCTGAAACAGACACACCAATAACAACAACTGACATTGCATTTCAACTTGCAACAATAACAAACACATGTCACCCAGGACCACAAGGAATTCCCAAATTTGTGTTCAAACATCTTAGTCACTTCACAGCAAAATACCTGTGCGATCTAGCCAATTACATATCCCAAAAAATTTACAACATACAAAGTCTATACCCAATTGCAATGGTTCCATTTAACAAAAAACCAACAGCAATATCATCTTTATCTAATCTACGACCAATTTCAATGGGACCTTTAGGAATAAAAATTCTTGAAAGAGTGATAAAGGAAAAAATAGAACAACACATACTCCCTGTGTTATCATCAGCACAATATGCCAAAAAGGATCATCCATTGGCCAGGGTGCCTTAATGTACAAAACAATTATTGAAGTAGTAAAAAAAGAAAGAAATATGCACCAATTATAGTTCAACTAGACATTGAGGCAGCTTTTGACTCAGTGCCTATAGCCAAATTATTAGACGTGCTGAAAAAAACAACAACACCTCCATCCCTACTATATATAATAGCAAATCTGCTACTCAGCCGTGAAATTCACATCACATTGAATGGAAAAAAATCACCAGCCTTCAGACCGAGTCAATCCATCCCACAAGGATCCCCCCTAAGTGCCTTGCTCTTTACAATATATATAAATCCTCTATTAATAGAGATACAGAAAAAAATAAAAGGCATTCAAATTCCAAACACTGCTTTAAATATATCATGCATAGCCTATATGGACGATGTAACTGTTTTCCTCCCTCTAAAAAGAACCTCCTTATATTACAAGAGATAATCAAGAATTATACCTCAAATTTTAATTTAAAAATTAACACAAATAAAACTGCTGCATGGTCAATATACACAGGCAAGCACTGTACAGAGATGTTTAATGGTAAACCATCTGCTTTCCTTGGTTTCCCATTCTACCTTGGAACCAATGGAATGAGGCAAAAAATTCAAAATAAATTAAAAATAGATGCTGAAAAAATCACAGCCTCACTTGAAAAGTCATACCTGTCAATATATGCAAAGGTAGCACTATTTAATCAACTTATAACTACAAAAATTACATACTATACACCTATAATCAAATTTGCAAAAACATTCATATCTAAAATCTCGTCAATCTGTAACAAACTAATATGGAAGAGAAAGACAGTGGCAATCTCTTTAAAAAATCTGAGCAGACCACCACATAGCAATGGACTTGGACTCCATACAATCAATGTTTTTACACACAGAAATCAGTAAATCTAATAACAGCAACCATAAAAAGATTTCCAGACCTGAAGTGTGTAATCAGTATAATACCCACAGACAGACCACCCCCTTCATATGGATATCTATCCACACTGATTGAAGAACTCAAGCCAATATACAACAAAATATCACTCAATAATGACAACAAGTATACATACTGGGACATTTACAATATACTACATCCCAACCAGACACCCAATCTACATCCATCAGTTCTTGGAATAGACAACAGGCAACTACTGCAACAATTCAGAAAATGGTCATTAGAACCAAAATTATTCGATTTTCTACTTAAGCTTAATCTCAATGCTCTACCCACAACCCATTTCCTTAGATTTCGTAGATTCTATACCAATATAGACCCCATGTGCGGACTATGTCATAGAGAAGAAGAGACACAAGATCATTTTCTTCATTCCTGCAGTGCCCTAGAAACAATACGTCGCACAATGTTTACCACATACAGAAAGGCTATCATTTCAATAGATGAAATAATAAATACATTTAAAAAAGGCAATAACCCTGCTATTCGTGCAGCAACATACAGCCTTTATGCCTACTGGTGCACCAGATGCACTTGCCAATAACCCTCGACGCCACCCAGCAACATATTCAATAAAACTAGAACTGTTAAGAAAAAGAGACAGCATCCTAGCTCAACCAGATATATTTGCAGCCACATGGTCACACTTGAAACAGAGATCCAGTCTATGAAATATAAAGACCAATAAGATAGATGATGACATTTTCAACATCAGCATTTTTTCCAACTTTAAAAAAAAAAAAAAATGCAAGCATAAACTGAACTAAATAGAAGACCAAATTTAAAAACAAGAAGAAAAAAAAAGGATGCAGAAAAGATAAAGACTTATATACTGAAAGTTGTAATTTGTTTTTCATTTGTAAAAAATCAATATATGACTCTGTAACTTTTTAGACTCAATAAAGTTTTGCTTTGAAACATAATAATAATAATAATAATAATAATAATAATAATAATAATAATAATAATAATAATAATAATAATAATAATAATAATAATAATAATAATAATAATAATAATAATAATAATAATAATAATAATAATAATAACTTTATAATAATAATAATAATAATAATAATAATAATAATAATAATAATAATAATAATAATAATAATAATAATAATAATAATAATAATAATAATAATAATAATAAATGTGTAAAACATAAATGTTTTTTTTAATCTCCTACGGGTAAATAAACATTATTTTGATAAGGGAAGTTGACAATGAGGGGTAAGTGACAAATTTACTGATTTCTTTTTGCTTATGACAAGATACCATTGAAAATATCAGAAATAAACTTATCATATTCTAAGTAAAATCAATAATATTTTTTTCCCATGTGTCATAGCATCAGCCGGGAAGCGAACCCGCTAACCCGGGACAACTGCTTGTAAAGTGGCTGTCGCTGACCTCTCGACCACCAATGCTTGACTTAATCAATAATATTTGTTTATCAGAATAAGTACATCTAAACAAAATAAATACATCTAAAATACTATAACACAATCAAGTAATTTTGCTTAGAAGTTCACACTAATTTTTTTTAAGTTTGATCATCAGAGTAATAGAATTGATTTTGACGGTTAGAATTTAGCATAGGGCAATCTAAAGCATGATAAATTATAGATGGAGATGATGAAATTAATACAAGCTGGAAGTATTTGAGTTAGAGATTTAAAAATTATTGAAAAAGATAAATTGAAAGGAAAAGATTGGCAATATTAAGATTTATTAAGAAAATTATGAAAAAATATTAGTTTAAAAAATTCTATGAAGAATAAGAGGAATAGAGATACACAATAAAGACGTTGATAATTACCTTAAATATAAGAATAATTATGTTTGAAAAATAGAATAAAGAATAAAAATCTTGGAGCACGCTATTAGCTTGGCATGCAGGAGTTAACTTTTGGCACTAAGGATAATAATTAATAAATTCTCTTACTAAAACAAGTGCAACATTTAAATTTTTAATTCATTATTTTTTTCATATCTAATTGCTTTAAAACACAAAACGTGTTATAAATGGTTTTTTTAATTGGAAAAATTATATGTATATGTGTAAATATATATACATCATCATCATCAACCATTATCAATCCACTGAAGGATAAAAGTCTCTCCAAGTTCAATCCATCTTCTCCGATCTTTAGTTCTCTTCCCATCCTTGCACGCTTTCTACACACACACACACACACACACATATATATATATATACGATTATATATATAATGTTTAACGCCTAATGTAATTACATTTTTTATTTAATGATTTTTTTTTCTTTTCTTATCAACAAACATATATATTCTAAAATATTTTTTTTTTCTTTTATTAATATTTAGTTGCATTTGCCTTGAACGCCAATACTAAGAATGAATGTAAAATTTCTATGGTGATTCTTTAACAGTTGCGTGTTAATCTTCATATTCATAGAGAAAACTTGCAATATAGATTTTCTTTTTTAATTTCATCCTTCAATAGATTTGTATTTGAAAAAAAAAAGTAAAAGATAGAAGATGAATCAAATATTTCATTTTCTTAACTCCAAGTTAAATGAGGAGATTGTATTAGTTATGTTTCAGTTGCAAACTCATATTCAATTAGCAATAAAAAGTGAGGGAGTCTTTAGAAATGATAAACTGGTAGATTTAATTAGAAGTTTCAGCTTATGATTTCTGGATTTTTTTATTTTTTATCTTTAATTGATATAGAAAAAATTGCATGACTTATTAAACAAGTTTTACTGGTGCTTTTAACCCTATTAATGCATTTTATTGATTTATACCTATATGCCTACATAGTAATTTTTTTTTTTTTTAAAGTGAAGACTAAAAAAAATAAAACAAAGCATTAAAATTTTGCCATTAAAATTATTATTAGTAAATCAATAATTATATATATTTTAAATTAATGTATGGTTTAAAAAAAAAAAAAACACAAAAATATATGTAGGCATATACTCTCTCATTTGTTCACGCACAAATTCATATATATATATATATACGCACACACATATATATATATATGAGAAATATATAATAGAGAAAAAAATTAAATAAACCGAGTAACCTTTCGGCGCGTAATCGTTATAATCATGTTAATCAATACATTTGAAGTTTATTGTTAAGGATTTAAGCGACCCATTTTTGGTAATTTAAATGCTATTGGCTCTTTGATTCATTATATATTCATTTTGCATAATAAACTATGGCTCTTTGATTTTCAATTTTCTGTCATTCCTTTCTTCATATATTATCTTAACAATGCCAGGGTCAAAGCCATGCCCATATTTCTTTTCATAGTTATAAAAGACCGATACATTTGCTAAATCAGCTTTAGCTTTCTCGTATATTAATACATACTATACCATTCTTGTCTTTAAATGTGTCTTTCACCTATTATATGTAGGGACAATGCGATGCATTCTACTGCATACACAACATTCCATCTGTCTAATTTATATATTTTACCCTTAGTATTATTAATTAATCTATTTAAATTAATGAATGTTCTACCTGCAAGATCTTTCCAATTTTAGTTCCAGCATGCAGTACATATGATAATGCTATTCATTTTTCTATTATTATTTTTAAGTTTTTCCTTTCTGACTACAACATTTCTTTTAAAATGCTCGTTATATTTGTGTATGTTAACTATATTTATAGTTATAAAATTGTGCACATATATCAAATGTTGATATTAATACTATACATTGTTATTTTAAATAATAGGTGCCTCTATAAAAATCTTAGTCAGAATCACCAAAAGTAATAACAAAGCATTCTAAATATTTTGTCCAATCCAAATAAAAATTGCAATTTTCTTCAAAAAAATGAAATAAAAAAAAACAGAAATTTCATAAAAATAAGCATAATCAAAAAAGTTAAAATCTCAAAAACAATATTTAGCAACTACAACAAAAATTAGCAGTATAAATACATGATTAAAAATTCAAATGAGAAAAGTCAGAAGATAGATAAATTAAACCAACAAATATAATAGTAATGTTTTAGGAAAAAATATCCTCATTAATTAAGTTTTTGTTTTGATAAAAATATGACACTATTGAGAATGGCTTGGTTGCTGTAACAATGATATAGCATTTGTTGCTTCAATTATATATTAGTTGAAATAATAATAGCATTCCATTTAATATTTGACTGTTAAATCATCTGTATTACATAAGTCTGAAATTAATTAAAAAGTTTATTTATATATACTTTCATTTACTTTCATTCATTGGTTTGCAAAAAATAAGATAATGAATGAATTTTTGATAAAGAAAACGGATATACTTATAAAAATAATGTTTAATTGGGAGAATAGCATAATAAAAATACTATATCTACATCTATTTATTTAAGAATTATGTAAGAACCTATAATATATTATATAGTTTAAATACACATAAAGCTTTATCATTTTACAGAAAATTAATAATCAAACACATGTCATGAAATAAAATGACAAAATTAATATTTGTAAATATAGGGGATTTGAACTCAGACTTTCAAGAATCCTTCAACTATCCACACTATCTCATACTACTGATACACATGACCACACACATGTAGAAAAGATAAATAATCACCAATATATGAATTTAGTGCTGAACCAACACTTTTTTTTTCAATTTATAAATGGAAATCAACTCAATTTTTGGAGTAAAATGTGCTGTTTCATATTCAATTTTAATTACACATTTAAAAAATGAATATTTCTTTAGGGATTTTACTATTTAATAAGTACAGTCATATATTACCAAGAAAAGTTATGGTTTTAATATTTTAAAACAAGAAATACCCAATTTAATGAGCGTTAGTTTCTATTTTATTTAAATTTCATCAGAAGTTTAGTTTTAATTGAATACATTTTCAATAATTCTTTGTTTGCACTATACATTTTTTTTCAATTTTTATATTTTTTAGTATAGTCATTGTTTTAATTTGATCACTAATTACTTTTATCAAATCCTAATTGACTTGGGTATTAAATTCTATTTTGTAATTCAAACCTAACTCGAAAACTTTGCTTGCGAAAATATATTTGTAAAATAATGTAGGCGCTATTGCACCTAACCGCAAAGCTACTTTTTTTACTTAAAAACAAAATAAAATTATATTACTCTGGAAGTGCTTTCAAGAGATGTACTCTCATCTTCATAGCTCTGAGTTATGCAAAGTTCAAAGATTAATTACTCCATTTCTTTGAGATCGTAAAGCATATGCCATTGCGGTTGATGGCATTGCAATCCATCACAATGAAGCAGGCCTCCTTAACTTTTCTTTTTACGCCATGCCTTTCCTTGCAGACCAGGTTGACATCTTGTGGTTCACACTGGTGTCCTGTTAGTTTCTCATGAAGTGCAAAAATAAAATAACATGATAGATCTGACTGAGCTTTAACCTATGCATATTTGTGTTGTAGTAGGTTTCTATTGCTGCCTTGGTTTCCCCATAATATGAGGCTCTACAATTTGCATGAGTGCATGTAATATTATAAATGGCTTGAGGTGCTTCAGCCAGTGTTAGTTTATCTTTCATGTTGTCAAGCAATCTGTTAGAACTGGGGGGAGTACGAAAAGTTAGCTAAAACTGTTTGTTAAAAATTGCATAAAATTTATTATGTAAATTCAGAATGTATGGCAGCAGCATTGGGTGTATTGTTGGTTACTTTATGAATTCTATTTTCAAACATTCTATTTCCATTTGATAACTTATAAATTTTCAGTGAAGCTATAAATAAAATATTTTTTTTTTAAAAATTTATGATGTATTAATAACATACTGTGACTAAAGGAAATGCACTATAAAAAGTTGCTCAGGCATTCATAAGAAGTTTGAGTGTCAGACCAGAAAGTACTAGAATCCATTCAGAAAACTCCCAATCCCAAATCATATATTCTGTGACTTCACCAAAGCATGCATAACAGAAAGTGCTACAATACCTGTTCATAAATGTATTATATGATGATTTAAAAATCACATATACATTTTTATGTATGATTTTTTAAACAATGAAATGGTTTCATTTTGTGAATTCCTAGTCTATAAATTTCAGTTTTGTGAGGTTGCAAAAACGTTGTAAGAATAATCTCCAATTATTTAATACAATCTTTCAAATATGTGTTGAGTAAGAGTCTATATTGTAATGACATCATTTGTTCTTATATAGATTGATCACCACTTAATTAAAGCTCAGATGGAGTGCTAATTTTTTACATCATAAACTGTATTATGGCATACATAGTAAAAGAGTATACCTGGATAAATCCTTATACTAGTGTAACAACTTTACATGAGGTGTTATTACATACAATCATTTTCTTGAATACATCACTAATACAAATAATCCTAGTCATGAAGTCAAACTAAACTTATAGTTATCAAGTAATTATTTATTAAACAAATTTCATAAATCTTCTGGAGCCAATAAATATAACAATATAATCATCAATTGCTGTGACAAATAACAAAAAATAAAATTAAAACAGAAAATACTCTTGTGAATGGTTTTTCATGAGGGTATAATACAGACTTTTTTTGGAAGATCATACACATTCTCCCTGAATGAAGTTTAGTATTTCCATATTTGATTTGTAATCACAAATTGGTTTTTTTATTAACAAATAGCCTCAAATATATTTAATAGTGTGAATGTTTAAATATAAATCATAGCAGTTTGGTGTCATAAAATACTCTTGCAAATATTTAATTTGAGAGCCCAATAATAATAATAGTAATTATGCAAATTTTTCTCCAGTAAGTAAACATTTATAAATGATGATAATCCTAAACATTCCTTAGTCACAATCTATCCTGGATGCATTCGGGTCAGTAAACAATAATATCTAATATTATAGATGAGATACAATTTGAATGTAAACTAAATACTTGCATCATGAAATTAGAAATCAATTTACAACACAAAAACACAAAAGATAATCATCAAATATAATCTATTTTAAATTGCTCAATATTTAATGAACAATCAATAAATTGATTATAATAAATAATATGCAATTATTAAAGTGATTTTGTAACTATAATTTACATATGTAAAAATTAAGATAATACTATTTAACTATTATATTTCAATATTTTTTTGTATTTAAGGCCATGTGGATTTTTGTTTATTTAGTATTCAAACTTTTCTATATTATACATCAATAATATGTATTTGATTTATTAGAAATGTAAGTTTACAAAAAAAATCCTTAAAAATAACAATTAAAATTTGCAATCTAAAACAACTACTTTTTTTTTTATTGAATAACTATTGGAATGTGGTTGAAAAATAAATTAGCAAAATCTTTGTTAACTGAACATCATTTTTAAAAACCTAAACAAATTATTATTAAGTTATAAAATTTTGTTTTAAAATTTAAAATTATTTTATAACTGTTGAAATATCACAAAAGTTTCATCCTACAGTGTTTCTCAAAGTATTACTGATCATAGTTTTCTTTTAATATTATTATGGATTTCTTAATTTGTATTTTTAAATATAAAGCATATTCAAATGAAATCTAAATGTAATAATAAATATCTTTCTTTTAACTAATTACTATAAAGATATTTTATACAAAAAATCATCAATATTTAGATAAACTATTAAAAATATTCAATTTTTCTGCCCATTAATGAAAGCAACAAGGAGTTTCTAAATAGTTTCACAAGTGCTCTTGAAATCTGAAAACAAAAAAGATACCAAGCAGTGACATTGTTGGCTCATTTATAATAGTTTCTTTATAAAATATTGACATACTCATATTTTGGGTTTTAAATAATAAATCAATATGTAGTTTAACTCCACTTTTGGCATAAAATGAATGCAAAAACAAACCAAAAAGTGCTATAGATAGTATAAAAGAGAGGAAAAGGAACAGCAATGCCATTAATGTTCCTTGATATTGTATAGCTGAGAATCATTGATTTGACATTTTAACAAATAGAAATTAGTATCAATAATAATTATAATCTGATAGAAATTATTTTATTCCACCCTGTCATTGTGCACATATATAAATTATTAGTTTAAAAAGAAACTAATTAAATTAAAGTTAGAATCTCTCTCACACATATATATATATATATTGAGATGGTTATTTGTCTCATGACATTTAACAACATAGTACTGTCTTAGCACACACACACACACACACACACACACACATATATATATATATATATATATATATATATATATAAAGTTGAAAGAAAAAATAGAAATAAACATATAGAACAAAACTTTTTAAAGTTAAGAATTAAATAATAATGTTCATACTTAAAATTATTCTAAATTATTTTAAATCGAGTATTTAAAAAGGTCTATTTAATGTTTAATTAATTCTAATTTTGAAATCTAAAACAAGCTTGTTTTATGTTACAATGGATATACTGGTAATTATAAAATTTCTGTATCTATTTTTAATTAGATTAAAAAAGTTTTTATAAAATTACAGCTTGCACAATATATTTTGATAAAATTTAGTTAAAGGATTAAAAATACTTTAAGATAAAAAATTGTTTTTAATTCAGGTGAATTAAAAAAAGATTCATTAACTTGTTTTTTAGACTCAAGATAAAAAAAAATAATTGTTTTTAAATTCCATGACACAGTATAAAAGAAGAATTTAGAAGATCATTAAGGGATAATGACAACAATACTATAACACTATTATTATGAAGTGAAGACAAGTCAGCTGCTGCTAATGTCACAGTGGTAGAGTTTGAATTCACTTGATATCAAGGGCCTGTTTCATTATGGTTCATAACCCATTCTATATATATATATATTAGATGGTCTGCATGAAATCTGTCAAGTTATAGAGACCGAATGGAGATGATTGAATTCCAACAGTTACCTAATTTATCTTATCCACAAATGTCAATAGGTGAATCTACTGTTTTAGAATAGGCCAGCTTACTGAAAATATATCATGCTATAGTTTATACATATGCTATTTTATAAATATGCAAAAAAGCACAAATGTATAATTACTTCAGTCATATAAATATTGTCTATGCTAATATTTATTTCATGAAGGATGATATTAAACACTGATGGAAGAAGTTGGCTGGTTTTAATTTGCTTACATTCATTTACATATAGGTCAAAATATATTTACACAAATACAAGTATCAATATTCTTCTACTAAGTCTGTGTTGTGCTTTTATGTATAATTTTTATTATTATAAAATTTAGATATTTACATAAAATTTTAAACATAATATAAAATATGGTAATAAAACAATAATAAATTACATTTTAATAATATATTAATTACACCTGGGTCTCGTTTTATGCAGTAGATAGGTTCCACAGAAAATCCGCATTAAAAAAATCGCACACAAATAGACTTAACTTACCTTGAATAATGGGAGATAGGTGCTGTAATTTTTCAGAAATAGCATAAAAGCAAAGCAGCAAGGAAAAATTACATTAAAAGTCACATTAAAAAAATAAGGTAATAAAGTATGACTAATAAAAATATCAAATATTTGAAAAAAATTAATACAAGACAAACTTTTTTACTTTTTTTCTATTAACTGCAATATTTAATTTTACATTTTTTCATATGTATTTTAGTCATTATCGCTATTTGCAGTTCATTTGTAAACTGGTAAGAAATCAAATTTGTGATGTGATGTATTGTAGCTTCTCCTTAAACGAAGTCAAGAATCTCTCAGCAATACAACTAGCGCCACTTTCAGCCTTATGCTGTGTTAATGGTTTTCTGTTGACAACTGATTTTTACTACCGAAATAAATTTTAAATGTTCACATTTTGTTTCTAAATTTAAAAAATGACATCATAATCAAAACAAAAAGATTATACATTATCTTTAGAAAAATTATATTCAGTTTATAAAATCAATAAAATCTTCGTTATTTATTTTAAAAATCTAAGATTATTTATTTCTGTTATGTGCAACAAAATACGTTTTAAAAGTTTAAAATTTTTGAATATTTATTGCGATATTTTTATACGTAAATAAATCTATTATTATTATTTACTCATTAGTATAAATAGGTTATTTACATGTAAACGAAGATTTTAAAAACAGCTTCAGGCCATATTCACATTAGCTGCTAATATAATGTTATATTTTTGAAAAAACAACGTATTTCAAGTCAAAATAAGTTATTAATAATTTAAATTTCTTGATATCTATTAAATACAGTAAAATATGAAAGATATTAAGCAGAAAGATGAATCGCATAACTTCAAAATCGCATTAAAATAATCCACATACAACGAGACCCAAGTGTATATAAAAGCAATGTTGATTATATAGCATTAGATTCTCATATACGTTTATCAATATTCTACCCTCCCTTCCCCACTTTAATGTATTTTTTAATTTGTTTATTTCCCTATAATGTTGCAATATTCTTAATTCAGCAGGTAAATTATTTAATACATTAGGAATATAATTATTTCTTACTCTAGTTCAATATTTAGTACAATATTTTAAAACCATGTACATATCTGTTTTCCTTAGACATATTTCAAATTGCTTTATATAAGGTTTCTTGAAAATACTATCAACATTTTCTTTCTCTATAATTATGAAATCCAGAAGTTGATTTAATAATAAAATATTACTTAAAACAGGCAAAACTCTCTATACATATTGCCACTCAGTGCAAGCCAGAGTAATCAATGGATGCCAGAAGACTTGTGCATAAAATCCCCATCTATTTCCTACTTATCCAATATGAGTGAGTAGGCACTAGATGGGGATTTTATGCACAAGCCTTCTGGTATCCATTTATTACACTGGCTTGCACTGAGTGGCAATATGTATAGAGAGTTTTGCCTGTTTTAATAACAGTTATAAGCAAGCATAAGAATTGGTGATCATGTGATGTTTATTGGCTTAAAGTATTACTTTTGTACAAACTTTTTCTTTATTGATATATTTTCCTTCTATTAGATCAATTATTCTTTTTTGCAGTAGTGCAAATCTATTAATATTAGAAATACTTGCTAAAGGTATAAAGTGTAAGATTTATATAGAGAGAAATAAGAATATTTAAAGGAAAAATATCTTTGATTTTGTAGAAAAAAAAAAGATTCACATAAAGATTTATATATAGAGAACTAAGAATATTTAAAGAAAAAATATCTTTGATTTTGTAGAACAGTGTTATAAAATATCTAAATTTATTAATTAATATGTTTATATAACGTTTCTAAGATATTTTTCATCTATCATCATCCAAGATATCTAATATATTTTATTAGTTCTACTTTTATACACATTATTATTATATACTACGTTATTATCATATAAACTCTCATGTTAATGCAGATCTATATCAAAATTTTTATATTTTATGCGAGGAGAGCATATTAACATATAGTATGTTTTAAACAGTGAGGATTGCCAATTCCTCTACAAGCTTTATGATAAATGCTTAGCCACCAACTTAAGAGATAGGGTCATGTGATCTATGAATTGATCTATGACTTTTATTTTGACTATTTATAGTATGTTTTTTCTCCATTTATATAAATTCCTCTCTCAAAGCACAAAAAGACAATTTTATTCAGACTTTCTTAACATTTCTTAATTACAATATCAATATTGTTATTTACATTCATAATAACAGTATCATCTTGCATATTGATATTTGATCCTTCCATATTAATATTTCTAGTTACCTTTTCAGTACAATTGCTTTATAACAATTTTAAGGGCATATTTTTTTAGGACAAAAACAATAACAGAATTTCCTTCTGGGTTCTTTTCTAACTTAGAACTTCAATGCAAATCTTATAAATACTGCTAATAATATATATTATAAACTTGATAGGATTCAAAAACAGGTTTTTAAAATAGGAACTATTTTAAAGTTTACAACTTGACATTTTAATTCTTCACCAAAAAACCCAAACAAACAAAAACGTAATAAATCTTCTTCCTAGAAGCTTTCTGACAATTAACAAATCATAACTTTTTAATTTTTTATCTAATTATTTATGCAAAATGTTGAAGCATCTTCATTTCTTGTATTTTTAAAAAAGGAAATAAATGCTTGATTTAAAAAAATAATAAAACATTTACTTAAATAACTGAATTCATAAAATCATTGCATTAAAAAAATAAAATTATTATTATTTCACCTTGTAGTATTAATAATTGAAACACAGGCTTATTATATACCTGTGTTATATATGTAATATTTAGGTATATGAGCACAGACTTTCACACCACCCCCACTCTCCACTATCTTATAAGACTGATACACTTGAACACATATATGTCGAAAAGATAAATAATCACCAATATACGTATTTCATGCTAAACCAGCAATCATCAGTTGGTCCAGATTACCATCTCCACACATATATGCTATAAGTGCTCAGATATATATTAAGATAGCCAATCTTCATACTTTAATGGACAGGCTTCAATCTACTCCTCACCCCAACTCTTCAACCGTACATCCAATTGAAAATCTGATGATGGAACGCTCAAAGGCCACCCTGAGGCCGAGATTCTTGTCACACCCATGTTGACCTAAGGTCAATCTGACCCCTCATGTACAGGACATAATCCATTTAATACATATACAAGGGTTAACCAAAAATTGTGTGTGCATGCAGAAATATTACCTTTTATCTTCCATACACACACAAGAAAATAATATACATATTGTTCATGAAATTATGAAATGTAAAAAAAATTGTTGCTTCTGATTATTTCACTATTATTTGTTAATATAAAGTGTTAATACGATAGTAAATTTAGTATATATGCATGTTTAAGACTTATCTTCTCTTAGAAGTAGTCTTCATTTTTCCTTCTTTAACAAAAAGAAAATTAATCATCAATATGACAAGAATATGTCTTGTTATGTATAAATAATGAATTCTAAAAACAATTACTCATAAAATCTTTTATGCAGATGCAAATATTTAACTTTAGTTTATCTGTCAGGAATTTGATTTCGGTTTTGAAGATAAAAATAAATAAAATGTAAAATGCCATATAATTTTGTTTTTGTTTTTTAAAAGATATATGAAAAATATTAAAAATCTGACACAAATTCATAGATAATAGTAAATTTATGTTTTCTTTTAAAAAGCTATTTAAAAAATTAATTTTATTAAAGTAGAGATTTTTCAATTGATATCTATCAGTAAGAACAACAATTGTAATATTAAACAATAAAAATGAATTGGTGAATATAAAACCAATCTTCACTGATATTAATAAAAATAGAATGTAATTGAAACAGTAGCAAAGTAACCAGTCACTTATTTAATATATTGATAAATAATACACAATGTACACATTTATAATTATATATATATATATGTACGCAATAAAAGTTTTTTGCATTATGACGTACGATAAAAAGCCAGATTTTGTTTTTGACTAACACCATTTTTCTAATGAAATTGTTGAAGCGGCTGTCAGATTTATGAAGCATATTGTAATAATCAATGAAACATACCTATAAATATGCTTATATCTATATTCATAATGTGCAGTAATCATAATAATCTTAAATAAATGTATCCTCACTAAATTCTTTAGTGTTGAGTTACTAATCATCATTGACACCTGGTTGCCATCTGAGGAATACCACAAGGAAATGTCTCAAGGATACACTCTTATTAATAAGATGTATCACAAATTTTTTCAGAATAATTTTAGACTTTTTGTCAGTATTCTATATATTTCACTGATTAATCTGACTAATGCATTACACTTGATTTATAATACTGATAAATCAAGGATCACATGAAATATTCCTGGATAAAACAGACCCTAGACATGATATTCCAGCCTTATGACTTTTTAATAAAATAAAAAAGAAATCTCACAATATTTAAATGAGTAATAATATTTATTTAGAAATAAAGATTCAAATAATTTTCTATGCACGCAGTTCCTTATATCTATGAATGCATAATACATTCTTTAGATAACATTTGCAGACCATAAAATAAGGCATCATATTTAACAAAAGCCATTATTAAACACTTTTAAAGTACATTCTTATAATTTAAATTGTAGTTTTCTTTAAATTACTAACAGTTTAGCTGATTATTTCTTTTCATAATTTAATAATATGTAATATTATTCCTCAACTAGTTTTATTTCTAAATTATATGTTAATTCATGTTTCACAAAAATGTGAATATTGTAGCATTCAAAAATTCTTGAAAAATATCTAATGTTCATACTTGATCCAACTCTTGAAATATTAATTACATAAACCATAGTGTAGAATATAATGACATGATCATATAATCCAGAAATCATTTCCATTAATAAATATCTACTGTTTTTAAAGCATCATGATTATGATTTCTCATGATAATGATCTCAAAACATTAATTCATTTACTAAATCAGATTTAAATTCACAATCTTCACATAAATGTCCAAAAAACTTATTCATCCAGTACATATCCTGTATAAAACTTGGTTAACATGCTCATATCTATATGCATGTTTTCATTAAACTAATAATAACTCAAAGACATGGTCAGTTTGAAACTTTACCTCTTATAAAATAATATTGTAAAATTAATAATAATTCATATAGATGGTCAGTTTTCAGATCCCATCTTTAATAATCAGGATTATTTCTTACTCATATTTTATTCTTAAATATTTCTTTGAATATCAAAATTTATTTAACTATAACAAATGTTCATAAATAACTGCATTTTTTCTAAAGTTCATACATTTAAAAGTATGGAGTATCACTCTTCATTAACCTAAAGGTCTAAAAGTAATGCGCTATCAAATTTGATAATTAAAAAACAAACAAATAATACACTTAATTTTTTTTTCATGTGTCATAGCATTAGCCTGGACATGAACCCACTAACCTGGGACAACTGCTTGTAAGGCAGCTGTGCTGACCTCCCGACCACCAATACTTGACTTATACACTTAATTTGAAGTTAAAATGATTGTAGGGCTGTTTTTATTTAATTATTAGACAGTTGTCATAGATCGGCCGGAACCTGCTAACCTGGGACAACTGCTTGTAAGACAGCTGTGCTGATCTCTCAACCACCAATGATTGACTTATACACTTAATTTGAAGTTAAAATAATTGTAGGGCTGTTTTTTTATTTAATTCTTAGACAGTTGTCATAGATCGGCCAGGACACAAACCCACTAACCTGGGACAACTGCTTGTAAGGCGGCTGTGCTGACCCCTTGACCACCAATGCCTGACTTATACGCTTAAAGTTAAAATAATTGTAGGGCTGTTTTTTATTTATTTCTTAGACCATTGTCATAGATCTGCTGGGACACAAGCCCGCTAACGTGGAACAACTGCTTGTAAGGCAGCTATGCTGACCTCTCAACCACCAATGCTTGACTTATACACTTAATTTGAAGTTAAAATGATTGTAGGGCTGTTTTTATTTAATTCTTAGACAGTTGTCATAGATTGACATACACACCCACACTGTTATTATCAATTGTCTATTGCATCTATTGTTATGTGAATATAGTGTTCTCTTGCTAATCTATCTAAATTTGAGAGTAGTATTATAACTTGAAACATTATCATTAAGACTATTATTGAAAATACATTTTGCAAATATTTCTGAATATTAATAGTTATATTTAAAATGGAAACAATTTATAAAAATAATTTTTTTATTCTTTTTTTTAAAGTAATTTTTAAGAAAAAATTAATCAAGAACAGCAAATGATTTAAAATGTCCTCTAAAAATACTGAAATAAATTAATTAGCGCTCAAATCAAAAGGTCAATAATTTTATTCTTAAATTAATTACAAACAAATCATCCAATTCTGTTTTGCATATATAAAATACAATCATTAATTTACAATAATTTAAAAACAAAATGTGTATATATTTAAGTAATATTATTAATTAAACACAAACATATATATATATATATATGAGATCAGAGAAATGCTGTAAAATATTCTTAAATAATATATATATTAATAATCGATGTCTGTATTTCCTCAAAATAATATATGTAAAATTATAAATAAATATTAGAAAATATATAAATAAGTCAATTATTTTATATAGTGCGATGTTTTATAAACCGTAATAGTTATACAGCATTAAGCTGTGCACATGCGCTTTGCAGATTTTAACTATAAATGACTGAATACAAACACTTCAAACACATGATAAAGTCTTTGGGAAAAGATAGAATGGCCATCTATCTTTTCGAACCCAAACGCTTTTGTACGGGCAAATCTTAAGTGTCTGAAAGTGAAAGCGTGAAGATATTAAATAATCACTTTAAATTACTTTTACATGCTTGAATGAATGACGCTGGTGAAAATTACTAGAATTTACATACATCATTCTTATTTGAAATTAAATATATGTAAATAAATCAATTATTTTATATAGCGTACTATCCTCAACTATCCTACTATCTTTGTAGTCATTGTCAATTAATACTTTGACAGTCAACTTTCCCATAATTCCATGATCTTAATGTTTGCTGCCTGCCTCTTGATTAAGTCTTGCTTGTATTTATATATTAACATAGCTTCCTTGATTTTTCTTTTATTATTATTTCTTTCAGTTTGCAATATTTTTTACATTAATCAGTAGGCATGCAGCAAACGTTAAGATCATGGAATTATGGGAAAGTTGATCTTTCAAAGTATTACTTGACAAAGACTATTAGGATAGTCAAAAGCGCTCCTAAGTGACGTTTATATTTTTGTTCTTTTTAAAAAAAATTAATTACTATATTTTCTAATATTTATTTATAAATTTACATATATAAATAAATTTGAAATTGTTTTTTAAATAACTCAAATAACTTATACCCATCACATAATAGTAAATAGTTTCTTTGTAGAAGTTGTTATAGTAACTTCTTGTGAGCTTTTCATAATTCATATCTTCAAAATTCCTTTATAGAGATGTACACTTTTGAGACAAAGCTAGTATGTTTACTTATATACTTTTTGTGCAGAGATGAACTTTCCTTTTTTTCTGGCTTCCTGTTTTGTTTATTTAAGCTTTATTGCATGAATATTTGATGGTTTATTATAATATATTTCCAGTTGCAGTGGAAGTTGAAACTTTCTGTTAGCATAGTAAATTCAAGTTGCAATTACAGGCTCCAAAGTGGATTTCAAGTAGCTGATGGTATTTTGTAGTTTCTACATATGGAAAGGCCATGTTAGCTTCTCTAATGTCCAGCTTCAATGACAATACCTGCTTTCCCCCCAAATTTAACATTTTCTTCTCTCATTATCTTTTAAATTAATTTCTTGGCTTAAAACTAGAGAATGATTTTTACCTAATTATAGTTTTAGTTATTAATGAAAGTGAAAAACATTGTTGCTTTTAACAGAAAATGCAACTAAATAAAAATATGTAGCATCCTATCATAATATGTTTTAATCTTTTTTCCTATTTTTTTAAAATATAAAATATAAATTCATTAATTACCCTATGAGATAGACTAATTCGATTACCTCATTATGTTTTTTCTTAGTCTAATTTTATTTATATTGTAATTAAAATAATATAACACTTAAACAGCAATTTCACATATATTCTTACAATTATATTTTTAAATACATTGTTTTTTTAAATCTAAATCTTTTTTCTATACTATAAAATATTATTTTTTCTTTTAAATTCTTCTAATTTTAATAATAAAATTAACATATTATAGTATTATTATTATAGTATTATTATTTTAAAAATATATATTAAAAAAAATTTTTTTGCTTAATAACTTTTAATGAATTTCAAAGGTACTTTTATTATTCTGCTTCTCAATACTGTTAACTAACTCTCTCATCTATAAGTTCTCATGACAACTATGAAAGAGATATTTATCTATTTCAATATATATATTATAATTTTTTTTCCATTTTGCTAGGCCTCTATACGCATTATAAAATGCGCGAGTTGATCAAGTTATGCAAAAAAAGAAGAAAGTTTCATTTCTATTTCTAAAAAAAACATAACTATCTTTCCTGATCAACTCTACCTAGTAATTGTTGAGAATTATGCTATCGACAAAATCAGCTTATTTAATATTGGCGCTGGGACTCTTTTATTCTAAAGAATCCGCTGAAATTGTCATATAACGTCTCACAAATAAAAAACAAAAATACTTTAAACTAATTGGTATTGCATCATACCATAACGAGAATTATTTTTTTGGAGATTATTTATTCCTGGGCTTATTCAAACATATTGGCAAAGGTAAATTACATTCTTAAATCTTATTAAACTACTATCACTAATAACGTACAAATGAAAAGTTGATATTAGAAATATTTTTATTCTTACAAACTAAAATATTTCACGTTAAGTTGCTAATTAAATAAATTGGAGAGAACACATGTTAATTCAGATATGAATCAATTAATAAAAAACAATTTCACAATTACAGTTCACTTCCAAATTTCTTCTAGAAAATTCCTTAAAATGAATGTCTCTTGTACAAGAAAATTAGTGTCTCTATCAGGATTGTTTAAACATACTTTTAAAAATTGTTTGCAAACATTTAATTTGGTCACAATCGGGAATAAAGTCATAGATTACTGGTAAGTTTAGTGAATTCACAATGGTTGTAAATAACTATGCATAGTTTTTCGGGGTTAAAATGAGCTCACGGCCATTGATGATTAGTTGATCTTGTGGTCCATTCTCCTAGTCGGTCATGAAGGCTTTTCTGGTGTACATCTTCAGGCATGATGTCCGCAGAAGCTCCGATTCACTCCGACATGCTGAATTATTTCAGCATAGAGCGATCCTAGATATATTATTGTTATCTAGGACTAACTAGAGAAACAAACAAAATGATGTTCTTCAAACTGGCCTCTGCCTTTTATACTAGAGGCCCAGTTTTCAGACTTCTGCGCATGCTATTATCATGATGTTTTTGATTCATAATCTTGTACGGTCTTTACTCATTTTTCAATTACAAAGTTCTCATTTTTTAGCAAATCTTTTGGCCATCTTTAATTCTTTAATTAGCTAAAATATTTTTCTTTTAGCTTATCCTTTTATTTTACTTTTGGAATTCTTTTGTTGTCTCCAATTCTACTTTTATTTCTAATTACATTAAAAAATAATACAAAACAATAATTTAACTTTTATTGTACTTTTTTTTTTTTTTTTTTAAAAAAAATTATAGTCAAAAAAAAATTTAAATCTACTTTTATTTTTTTAGCTTTTACCAAATGCCAATATATTTGCACCGTATATAAATAAACGGTACAATATATATGTATGTCATATTATTATTACTATTTGCGGGATATTCCGTGTAGTGAAAAAGCTAAATGCTGACATTTCAGTACAATATCAAGTATGAGGAAGGTACTTGATATTGTACTGAAATGTCAGCATTTAGCTTTTTCACTACACGGAATATCCCGCAAATAGTAATAATAATATGACATCTTTTATCCATGAAAATATTAGAATTAACACACACACACACACACATATATATAAATGGTTCATACCTAAACAATATCAAGAATCTCAATCTGTTTTTTTCCAAGGAAACTTTTTTATTATGATACCCACCTTTATTTGTGATCTATGTTCATATAGATACTAAAGATTGATACTTGACTAAAAGAGATTTGAAATCTATAACTCAAAGAAATTTTAAATAAACCTCATTAAACAGACAAATATAATCTATTTTTGAATACAGACCAACAAATAGTAAATTTTAACTTTCAAACTGTGTGAAACCATATACATATATATATAGGAAAGATTTGGTATATCTATATATATATGTAATATACAAATCAATATATATATCAAAATACAGTACAATTTATATAAATTATATTCTTTTAGAAGTACTTTCGATTATACACTTTGTAGTCTTTATTAACTATATAACGTTGAATAATCAAAACGAGACAACCCTTAACAATACCCATAGTTCAATTCAGATTTCCCACAATTCTGTTATCTTAACATTTGATGACTGGTGATTCATTAACATTTGACGATTTCTTGAAATCAACATAGCCTCTTTTATTTTATGTTTATTATGACAACGTTCAATTTGAATAATTTTCATATTTATAATCAAATTTAAATCCATATTGACAAGATTTATTATGAATTCTATTATATAAAAGCATATGTTCTTTTATTCTCTTCTCAAATGTACACTTAGATTCACCAATGTATTGTATGCCGCATCCACATATCAATCTATATATAATAGAATTTTGATGCATATGTTTAAAACTTTTTTTTTGTTTTGCTGTTTTGTTGCTAAAATAGATTGTATATTACTATATAAGTGCATCTTTTAGCTAATTGATAAAATAACATTTAACTTGCTGAAACATATATTTGTATTAGAAGAATTCGGTATTTTTATACAGTTTGGCTATATAAGACAAAAAAAATATGCAAAATACTCTTAAAATTTTAACACTATTGAGATTAAAAAATATTTTTTATCATATTAACAATTTCCTATTTTATTTAAATTAGTTATTTATTGTGAACGAGAAAGTTAATTAATTTTCTATCTATAAAATAAGATTTGAATGATTTTTAAAATTAATAAAGTGACTGTATTTAAAATACAATGAAAATAAATAATTATTAATAATATAATCAAAATATGATAATTAATATATAGCATTGAGGAAATCAGAACGTTTTGGCAGATTTAATTGATTTGGAATTAATTTGACCCTTGAATTTTTTATACCTTACTATAATCTATTTAAATATAATATATTCCTGTATTACTACATACCGATTATAATAATGAATAATCTACTTCATATATTAGTAATAATTATTAATAAATTATATTAAAACAGTAAATTTCATTCATTCATTTCATTACACACATAATTTCAAATTAAAATATTTTTTAATTTTAATGAAGTAATAAGTAAAGTAATGAAAATATACATCCAACACTTTCTAAGATGTCCACAACAGGATCTTATCACAAACTTTAATCTTAATTTAAAACAGAGTATTCAAACTTTTTATAAAATTTATTCATCTTATTCTAATGGGTGAACTTACAATTATTTGCTTCCTCATTTCTTTTTTAAGATGTCATCCTCTAGTGATATATTCTTATAAAAATTATTCATTTACATTCAAAACAGCTCTTTGTAATTTTAAAAATGAAAGGATTGCATTTTTATCACAAATGCCAAAAACAAAAAATAGTAATATGAGAAGCAAAAAATGATTTGTATATAGATTTTATTGATTTGGTCAAATAACTAAAGTTTAGTTGATCAAGAAAATTTAGGACAATGTTTGAAATTAACTATCTGTCTGTTAAAGTTTATTCATGTTATAAAGTTGAAAAGTACTAGTCAAGCATTGGTGGCCTTGTGGTTAGCACAGCTGCCTTCCAACCAGCTGGCATGGGTTCATATTCCGCTTTGACATATGAAACAAAAAAAAAGTTGAAAAGTACTACTGGTAAAAAATCAAGCATTTGAAATAAAATCTAGTGCTAAATGAATGGGTTCTACTTTCAACATTGTTTTCATTTTTTCTAACAATGGTCATTAGAATAGATTATAGACAGTTTCGTCAAACAGCTGATAAGATGCAATATAGATATGATTGTCAGCAAAAGTCAAAACTATATTTCTTTTTGGCCTCTATATTTATAATAAACTAATGATTATGCTATCCTTTCTAATTGAAAAATAATTTGTATATATTTTTTAGTACTTTGAATGCAACGGATAAAGAGTTTAGGTTAATAATTAATGTTCAAAAATCTCAAAATTCTTTATAACGCAATGATAGAAAAAAAATAATTAGCAATTTTTAGCTTGGATAATTATTAAGCTAAGAATGTTAATTCATTTAAATATCTCAATTGTCTTTTAAATGAAAAGATGAGTTTATATATTGAGATGATATACAGACTAACACGTTAAAAATAGAATGTTTTGTTATAATGATAAAATATGCACAGCTAATTTATATTTGCTAAATTTATTATATTGAGTTATGGGCACTCGATATTAATGTAATGTAAAAGCATTAAGCATTTTTAAAGAATCTCTGTAAGACTTTAAAAATATGATTAAGATCATAAGATTAATGGTTTTGAGATTAATGGATGATGTGATGATAATATTAAACTAACTACTACAAAGATACATCATTTTTAGGTAGGAAATATAAACTGAATGATGATTAAAAACTTTTTAAACACATATTTTATGATGAACTTAACATGTTTTTTTATTAGAAAGATAGATTTCATTTAATAATTTTCATTAGCCATTTGTTAGACTAGACAATAACCAATAAAAAGTAATATTTTTGTAGTATAATTTTCTCTACATCACTCTCATGCAAGGTAGAGACTGGTTTCTATCCACTTTTAACACCTTGTGAAGGGATGTAATCATAATCATATAGCCAAAGACATGTGAAAAAGATCTATGATCACAAGATGCACATTCCATGCTAAACCAGCACTATAGCAGTTGATCCAGACCACAATCTCTTACACATATCTTTATCAATGTTCAGAATATATATATATATATATATATATATATATATATATATATCACCTTATTGAGAAAGCCAGTAGCCGAATTTGGTCGGAGGTTGGGGATATTCTGAAAAGCTTGTTAAGGGCTATTTGCAAACTCATTATATATATTTCAAATTATTAGTTTATTTGATAAGTATAAAACATGCTGCTCTCACAACTTTGAACCAAATCATCTAATGAAAGTATATTAATATTATTGGTCATTTATTAAACTACAGATTATCCAATAATGAATAATATTTCTGTAGTGTAATTTTCACTACACCACTCCCATGCAAAGTAGAGACTGGTTTCTATCCACTTTTAATCTCTAGTCTAATAAACTTTTCAATGTTGTAAGAGCAGCATGTTTGACACATCAAATAAACTATAGTAATTTGCAATCTACCTACCTGACTGACAGCCTGCCTACTTACCTTTATCTATCTATCTATCTATCTATCTATCTATCTATCTATCTATCTATCTATCTATCTATCTATCTATCTATCTATCTATCTATCTATCTATCTATCTATCTATCTATCTATCTATCTATCTATCTATCTATCTATCTATCTATCTATCTATCTATCTATCTATCTATCTATCTATCTATCTATCTATCTATCTATCTGTCTGTGTGTCTGTCTGTCTGTCTGTCTATCTATCTATCTATCTATCTATCTATCTATCTATCTATCTATCTATCTATCTATCTATCTATCTATCTATCTATCTATCTATCTATCTATCTATCTATCTATCTATCTATCTATCTATCTATCTATCTATCTATCTATCTATCTATCTATCTATCTATCTATCTATCTATCTATCTATCTATCTATCTATCTATCTATCTATCTATCTATCTATCTATCTATCTATCTATCTATCTATCTATCTATCTATCTATCTATCTATCATTCTACTGAACATTGATAATAATATGTGCAAGAGATTATAGTCTGGGCCAACTGATGAGTACTGGTTCAGCATGAAATTTGCATCTTGGAGATTATAGACAACTTTCACATTGTTAGTCATATGTTTGTAATTACATCCACAAGATCATAAAAGTGGATAGAAACCAGTCCCTACCTTATGTGAGAGTTATGTAATAAAATTTACACTACAGAAATATTATTCATTATACATTTCTGTTCATTGTAAAACTTATCTCAAAAGCATCCTCAAAAATGCAATATTAATTGCTTTCATCAGGAAAATGTACCTGAGGTATACATAATTTTATTTTTAAAAACATACACAATATAATCTGCATAAAAAGTCCAAAATCACTTCATAACCAATGCTCAAAAATGATATTATATAAAGAAACATGAAAATAATATATATTGTGGCTACTTTTAAACTATTTTTTGGCTTGAAGATCATAGTAAAATTGATATTTGTTAAATAATTTTTTTATGCAAAGCTTTCTTATTGTATTAGAATTTAATTTAACACCAAAGTAAAAATAGGCAAATGATTATTTTAATTAATTAAAAATATGTTTATGATTATATCCATCTACAAGATGTTAAAAGCAGATAGAAACTAGTTCTCTTGTGTTAGAGAGGTGTAGTGAAAATTACACTACATAAATATTATTCATTATTGGATAATATCTAGTCTAATAAATGACTAATAAAAACTATTAATATACTTTCAGTAAATGAATTGTGCCAAAGTTGTGAGGACAACACATTTGACACATCAAATAAACTATAGTTATTTGCTATTGATGTATATGTACTGAACATTGATAATGATATGTGCAAAAGATTGTACTCTGGGCTAACAGATGAATGTTTGTTCAGCATGAAATTTGCATAGATTTTTTTCACATGTCCTTGATCATATGTTTATGATTATATCCCCACATGGTTTTAAAAGAGGATAGAAACCAGTCCCTATCTATTGTGAAAGTGGTGTAGTAAAAATTACACTACAGATATATTCTTTATTATAGATTTCATTTCATTGTAAAACTTATCTCAAAAACATCTTCAAAAATGCAGTATTGATTGCTTTTATCAAGAAAAGATAAGATATTAAAGCTCTTTCAAAATTAAAAAAAGTAAAAGATAACACTTTGAAATCTTAAAAGTTAAAGATTAGTCTGTTAATAGATATATCAATGGGCTTATATTTATAGATTGGTTTATATTATCATAATAAAATTTGTCTGATCTTTATTCATAATTTATCTTTATTTTCTACAGAAGTCATTTATTTACAAAGAACTGATAATGAAGATACTTTATTTTAACACTACATATTCTTTATCCATTTCATTTCAATTTTATATTTATAAACACTTACTGAAACATAACACATTTTCCTATAACAATATATATTTTTTAAAAATATTAAAATGATAATATATATAAATTAACAATTAAAACTATATAATCTGCATAGAAAGTCAAAAATCGCTTCATAACCAACACTCAAAAATGATATTATATAAGAAATCATGAAAGTAATATATATATATAAACATATTTTTGGGTACAAACCATGTATTATTTTGCATTACAATCCGATATTTCGATGGACTAGCAACCACCATTATCAAGGTTAACTTTTGAAAGAACAATCATTAGATCTCAAAGAATAACATGATTCAGTGTGAGATGAGAAATGAGATTCAACTTGAAGTAGTTCAGCATTCACAAAAAAAAAATGGTGATTTTTTTATATAAACTTAGACAAAATATTTTTGGAACACCATGGAGTTTATGATATTCCATGTTTGCAGTGCTCAAGAAGCTATGTGGGTCAGTTTAATAGATGAATAAATCTCAGAATTAAGGAACATAGAAATGCTTTTAATCACAAAAATAGCACATTAGTTTTTACTTCCCATTTTTTAGAAATTGGTCACAAATCTGATTTTGACAATACAAAAATACTTGATAATTTGAAAAGATATGATTTAAGAACCATGAGAGAGTCAATTGAAATATTAAAAAGACCTACTGGTTTAAATAGGGCTTATGAAGCACAATGTATTCAAGCAATGTGGAAACCTATCATTTTATCTAATATTAACTTGAAATTAATAGGTGAAAAAACTGAGGGAAATAAACATTTTGATAAGTCTCATATTGTGAATGCTGAACTACTTCAAGTTGAATCTCATTTCTCATTTCACACTGAGTCATGTTATTCTGTGAGATCTAACGATTGTGCTTTCAAAAGTTAACCTTGATAATGGCGGTTGCTAGTCTGTCGAAATATCGGATTGTAATGCAAAAATAATACACGGTTCGTACCCAAAAATATGTTTTTATCTACATCATATAACCTTGAAAACATTATATATATATATATATATATATAATGTTTTCAAGTATATACACTTACATATATATATATATATATATATATATATGTAAGTGTTGACTGTTTTCTAATGGTTTTATATATATATATTGAAAGTAAACTTACATTTTCAAAATATCTTTTGGCTTGAAGATCATAGTAAAATTAAAATTTATAAAGATTTTTTTTTATGCAAATCTTTCTTAGTGTATTAGAATTTAATTTACCAACAAAGTAAAAATAGGCAAATAATAATTTCAATTAATTAGAATCATGAACTAACAATATATAATGTAATCAAATTATGAAACATACACATAAAAGTTTTTTCTTAATGTACTTTTTTAGCTAGTAGTATTGAAATTGTATTTGGTCAACTAAAATCATATGCTATTAAAGTTTTAATTTGGCAAAACTTACTAAAACCTATCAATGAAAATTATATATCTCCATAGCTAATTTATTTAAAATTATGGAAAATTGTAATACGACAAAACTTTTTTTCCAATTACTTATTTCATATTTTAGCATAAATTAATAACAAATATTTACTATATTTTGCAAATATTTACAATATTTTGAAAATTTCCAGCATGAAATGGTAAAGAAATAAATTGTCACAGTTATCTAGTCATTATTTGACAAAATAATGCATTGACAATATAGAAAAGTAATAAAGCCTATATCTCATCATGCTTTTAAATACCATTTCAATGTATGTAAAAACATAAAATGTGCAAGAAATAAATAAAAAGCTTATAATTTGGGGATAGCATGATAACATACATATATATTCCAATATTAATTTCATCTTTTAATTCATTTAATTTTTAAACTACTAAACATCACATGATCACTATTTCTTATACTAGCACATAATTGTTATTAAACAAGGCAAAACTGTCCTTACAGTAGTGCCACCCTGTTCCAACCATAACAATCAATAGATGCCAGAAGGCTTGTGCATAAAATTCCTATCTTGTGCCTACTCATCCAATATCCCCAGACTAATTTCTGGCTTGTGGCCTTTGTCAGTGAAGAGCCTTGGATATGAGAGCACTGCACCTAGATCTTAGGATCTAATGCAACCCTCCAGCAGCCACCTTTTATCTCCATTTAACTACAAAACTACGAGTCTTAAACTGAAAACATAGATGTTTTGTAGTTAAGAGGAGATAAAAGGTGGCTGCTGGAGGGTTGCATTAGATCCTAAGATCTAGGTGCAGTGCTCTCAGATCTAAAGCTCCTCACTGGTGAAGGCCACAAGCCAGAAACTAGTCTGGGGATATTGAGTAGGCACTAAATAGGGATTTTATGCACAAGCCTTCTGGTATCCATTGATTGCTCTGGTTGGCACTGGGTGACACTACTGTATGGAGAGTTTTGCCTCATTTAATTTTCAACATTCTGAAAAAATTATGACATTTTAAAGACACAAATTAATATTTACTTAAATAATTTTTTTATTTAATCTTAACACTAGTTTCATTTTGAAATATTTCAGATTTTTGTCTTTCCTTTTAACTTATCTTGCAGATACTTTGTTTGTTATGAATAAGCTCTAATGGATAGATAACTAGTTTCAAACATTTGACTAAATTTTTGTGATCAACATGACTTTAATTTCTTGACCAAGTCAATAAAATCTTTATATAAATCATTCTTTGGCTAATATCTTTTTGACATTTGTAAAAGAGAAATTAGACATATAAAACTTGGTTGCATTAGCTGATATATTCTTACTTAAATGTTTTTTTTTTTTACATTTTCGTTTTTAATTTAACTATATATTATTTCACTTATTCTACTACGTTTATTTTTTAAGGTAAATTTATATATACAAATATACTAGCTCAAAATTGTTTTTATTACGACACTGATCTTTAAAATAGTTTATAAGAAGTTTCATCAAACATCTGACAAAATGCAATCCAGATTTGAGTGGTGGAATTTTAAATTTGTATTAAGAAGCAATAAAATTTATTTTTGTTTTTTATATTTATAGTAAGATATTCTTATTCAAAAAATGATTTGCAATGTGTTTTAGTATTTAAAATGCAACAAATAAATATTTTAATTTAATAGTTAATATTCGAAAATTTTAAAATTTTATTAGCAAAGCAAAATGAAAATCAAACTAAAGCTTTTGAACATTTCATGAAAAAGTAGTAATTATAAGGGAAGAGATGGGAAAGAGAAATTTTGAAAAATATATCGACTAAACGAAAAAAAATATTTTAAACACTTTTTTTAAAATCAAAATGGGATAATATATTATAAAAACATATTGAATAAATGCTAAACTTAATAATTAATGTAAATTTGAAGCAGTGTATTATGGTATATATGCGAGTGATTGATGTATTATGGATTTATAAGTGCATGTCTATTTAAAATTATTCTATAAGATTATTAAGTTAATGATATTATATTTGTCCTGTATCGTTTGGTGTAGGTAAAATAAGAGAATCAAGGCCTTAATCTATGACTTCCAGCATTCAACCTTCTTATGAACTCCCAAACAACAAATCAATCATCAATTAATAATTTTAAGAATAAAAAGAATCTACCTTCTGTATACAAATAGGATATTGACAAGTGAATTTTTCTTTCAGAATTTGTCAATGATGTATAGGTATTACAACTATTTTACTGAATATATTTGTTAAATACTTTAAAATATAGTTAAAATAATACTTCTTTGTATTTATAAATAAGATACATATAAATAAGCAATAGTGAATCATTAATTAAATAATTTAATTAAAAACAAGAAATGAAAACTTTTTTTTCCATTTTCTAAAGGTGTAAGGCAAACAAAATTACACAAAGTAAACCATCGTTATAATCAATACAAGAATATTCCAATGAAGAAATATTAACAAAAACAATGTATTAAAAAATCATTAATAATTTAGCAAAATAATTTAAATCTTTATTTTTTAATTAAAAAATGAATTACAATTGAAATTGCTAATTGAACTTCAAAAATTTCAGACTAAAATAATTTTTCAACATAAGATGAATCACAAATGAAATAAATCTGGGCCAATATTTAATTAAAAAACATTATATTACAAATAGAAATATTAGCCTAAAATACAGAAAAGAAATAATTAAAAAAGTTAAAAGAGAAACTATTAATGATTCATATTTTATATATAAATTTTGAATAAACTTAAAACTTCTAAATCACCATCCTTTCTTGAAAAATATGAATAAAAATATAAAAGACAAATGGCAGTATGGATACAAACCACACTCTTCAACTGGCCCAGATTATTTTGATGTAATTATGTTTAATTGATAAATAGATATTAATCTTTAATTGTGATTAAAGTTTATATTTTGGCTAAGTAACCTAATAAAATATTATAATATATATTAATGTATTGTTAAAAGGAGGTTGCTTTGACAACAGTTAGAAATGGTTAATTTTTATTGATATTGGTATTGTGTAACTGTTCACTGATTTTTAATGATTATTAATATATGTATGTGAAGTGAATGCTGTTCTAGCAAAAAGTTGGACAAATGTAAATCAAACTTCCACCATATATATAATAAAACTGTGTGTCAAGAAGACTAGTAAATCAATATGCCATGATTATGAGATTAAATTTAAATCCTAATCAAGGAAAGATTATTTTCAGATTCCAAACAGATTTTTTTTTTTGAGAAAGCATCCTCATAGTCATCAAATTATTAACTAATTGGTCAATGAGCACTTGGCTATTCTTTAGTTAGAACATAAAATAATTTTGATAATATTATTCAGCAATAATAAACATAGTGAGTTGTGATTTTTCTCCCTGCAATGTTATAGAAAAATCTAGTTACATAAGGATTGTTACTATTTACCTTTACTATTACATTAAAATTAACAGTGATATATATTTTATTTTCATTTGATATCAGTTTAAAAAAAAAAATGGAACTTTATTTTGCTGCGTGTAATTTTGAAGATATCATATTACATGATCACCATTTCTTATGTTTGCTTATAACTGTTATCAAGACAGGTAAACCCTTTCTATACAGTATTGCCACTCAGTGAAAACCAGAGTAGTCAATGAATGCCAGAAGGCTTGTGCATAAAATCCCTATGGAGAGTTTTGCCTGTTTTAATAACAGTTATAAACAAGCATAAAAAATGGTGACCGTGTGATGTTTATTGGCCTAAAACCAATTCTGCCTAACAGGATAGAGATGGCTATGGTTATTAAAGAATCAATGACACCTAAAATGTATAGGTATTCAGACCTATATGATTATATAAACTAATAAGCTTGGATTGAAAATATTATTGTGTTTTCAATTTAAGACACATAGTTTTGTAGCTAAGAAGAAATAAAAGGTGCTGCTGAAGGGTTGCATTAGATCCTATGATCTAGGTGCAGTGCTCTCAGATTCAAGGCTCCTTACTGACAAATGCCAAAAGCCAGAAACTAGTCTGGGGATATTGGATAAGTAGGCACTAGATGGAGATTTTATATACAAGCCTTCTGGCATCCATTGATTACTTTGGCTTGCACTGAGTGGCAATACTGTAGGGAGAGTTTTGCATGTTTTAATATAAAATATTCTTGTTATATATATTATATTTAATGTTTTTACAGTTTTATGATGTAAACAAAGTAGTTTTGGGGTTAATTAAACCATGTTTTAGTTCTCCTTACTATTTAATGTTTCAAGAAAATAGTATCCACCATTGTGAAGGTTAACCTTTCAAAGAAAACAGATCTCAAATAGTAAGGAGATTCAGTGTCACGTAAAGAATGAGATTGAGTGTGAAGTAGTCGAGCATTCAGAATATGTGAATTAACAAAATATTTATTTTCTTCAGTTTCAATATTAATGGTTTTCAAGTTTATATTAAAAGAAAGAGATAGTCTTCATAAGACTGGAATATGCTGTGTTTTATCAGCTCTATTTAATCTTGTTGGTCTTTTAAATATATATACTTTAATATAAAAATATAAACAAATATTAATTCCATCATATGATATATATATATATATATATATATATACACACACACAAGGGGTTGTGCCATCTATGCCAATTTAATTAAATTCTATAATTTTTATTTCCAAAAACAAAAAAGGGAAATAAAATTCTGATTACGATTTTATTATTTGATTTATTTAATATATATTTAATATGCATACACTACATTTTATTTTTTCATTAATTGGGTCAGAGCAAATTTACTATTAAATAAATAATTAGAACAGGCAAAACTCTCTATACGTATTGTCACTCAGTGCAAGCCAGAGTAATCAATAGATGCCATAAGGCTTGTGCATAAAATCCCAATATACTACCTATTCATCCAATATAGCCAGACTACTTTCTGGCTTGTGATCTTCGTCAGTGAAGACCTTGGATCTGAGAGCACTGCAGCTAGATTTTAGAATCTAATACAACCTCCCAGCAGCCACCTTTTATCTCTACTTAACTACAAAACTATGAGACTTAAATTGAAAACACTATAATATTTTCAATCCAAGTTCATCAGCTTATATAGTGATATAGGTCTGAACTTAGTTCAGTACCCATATATTTTGGTGTCTTTAGTTCTTTAATAACCATAGCCACCATTATCCTATTAGGCAGGATTGGTTTTAAGCTAATAAACATCACATGATCAAAATATATGGATACTGAACTGAGTTCAAACCTATATGACTATATAAACTGATGATTTTGAATTGAAAATATTATAGTGTTTTCAATTTAAGTCTCATAGTTTTGAGTTAAGTAGAGATAAAAGGAGGCTGTTGGAGAGTTGCATTAGATTCTAAGATCAAGCTACTGTGCTCTAAGATCCAAGACTCCTCACTGACTACAGCTACAAGCCAAAAAGTAATCTAGGGACATTGGATGAGTAGACACTAGATGGGGATTTTATGCACAAGTCTTCTGGCATCCAATGATTACTCTGGCTTGCACTGAATGTCAATACATATAGAGTTTGTTTTAATAACAGTTAAGAGCGAGCATAAGAAATAGTGATCATGTGATGTTTATTGGCTTAATTATTCATAATGTTTGATTACTGCTGCTTTGTTTTTGCTTAAAAGCTTTATTTTACTCACATTTAATTGTGAAATCATATATATATATATATTAGAATCTTATTAAAAAGCTACTAAAGAAGTTCTATTTAAAATATTGTTTACTTATGAGGAGAAATTCAAATTTTATTTTTCCCTGCATTAAATAAGTCTGCAATTAATTTTATTTCTTTAGCATATATTTTATTGTGTCAAAGCAAGTTTATTGTTAAAGAAATAATTATTAATACTTTTTTAGAATATTGTATTTTTTATTACAAATGCTTACTTCTGCCAGATTTTTAACAACAGTTATTTTTTATAAGAGTGGCCATTTTAGTTGACTATTAACAATTTACATCCAGGATTTTAGCAAAGTATTTCATTTGGTACTACTTATAGAATAGATATATTTAATTTAAAAACTTGCTTTCGTTCATTATCAATTTATATATTCAAACTTTCTATTATTCTTTAAAAATATTTTTTTATAATTCCAAATAACCAGAAATGAAAATTTCACATCATATTTTAGTACACAAAAATTTTCATAAATTCATAATGGCTTCATTTTTTTTAATTATTTCCTAAATAGGCAAAAAAGTCACATGAAGGTTTACTTATAAGCTTTTTGTTAGAGAAATTTGATTGGAAGATAATTTTGACACTATGTTAAAAATTAAAATTTGTATTGAAATATATTTGTGTTCAGAAATCACAATTGCCTTAATGATATATATATATATATATATATATATATTTTTACAGTTTCAAATAGAAACTTTTAGTTGATCATCATCTGTTTTTTATGTATGTACTATTAGTGGCCTTAAATGCTGTTCTGAATTTTCAAATTAATTTAACGTTTGCATTTCAATACTTTTTGATAAATTTTAATTACACATTTGACAATTTCTTTCAAGTTTAGAAAGTAGTGAGGACATATATAAACTATAAAAATGCCACCAAATAGTTATATATAAATTTGGAATCTAATATTGGAAAATGGCTATTATATTTCCAAATTACTCACACGTGATTCACATGTGACCTTATACAATAGGAAATAGTTTTATTTTATGAGCTTTCCACGTTGTGAAGTTGAGGAGATTTATATCTCACTATAAAAAGCTCAATAATAATTATTTAAAGTTCTATTTTATGAGAAAGTTATGAATTTGGATTGCATATGCATGTATATATAAATAGTAAAATAAAAATGTTATGTAATAAAAATTGAAATAAGAAATAATAATGACTATAATGGTAATTTATTATAATCCGCAAAAGTACTTTCAATTAATCACTTAATCTTCTTCAACAGTCATTTGAATTGATATGACAGTTGAAGAAGGTTAAATGGTTAACTGAAAGTACTTCTGTGGATTGTAATTGTTTTTATAATATATTATTACCATTCATTATATATATATATATATATATATATATATATATATATATATATATATTATAAATGGTAAGATTTTCACAATACTTCTTTTATATAACAGTAGATGGGTTTGAACCTGAAATATATAAAGTGAAAGATATACACACATATATAATGAGCTCTTCAAGATGTGTACCATAAACTTTGGTTCAAATAAATAGCAAGTTGAATGGCTAATAATATTCAAATAAATATTTTTAATTCAAATATATAATAATTTTAAGCAGTATGATGATGATTTATAATTTAAAAATACATTATTTGTTTTTCAGCTTCATTTAGAAACTCAAAAACTCCAAACTTCTAAAAAAAAGTTTCCTCTTGAAACATTTTTAAAGGAACAATCATCATCAATTATTACTGCCATTCCAGCATGTCCCCCAATGGAATGCATAATTTCTCAGGGCTGTGGATATTAATTAGCATATATATAAAGTATATATATATATATGGATTGACTTACAAACACAAACTAAATTAATTAATAAAAAAAATTAACAATTCATTACTAATGAATAAATAATTCTGATGCATATTTACTCGCAAACATCAACACATACACAAAAATATTATAATAACAAAAGATATTTTAATTTTCAACTGTGGTTCAAGTTTAAGACCTTATAGTATTTATAATGATAAGATCTTATTACATTAAATATTAAAACAGTCAGTAACCATGGTTTTTTAAGGGATCAGTCTAATATTTTATTGTTATATGCCATATTAAAACAAGCAAAACTCTCTATATGTCTTGCCACTCAGTGCAAGCTGGAGTAATCAATGGATGCCAGAAGGCTTGTGCATAAAATCCCCATTTAGTGCCTTCTCATCCAATATCCCCAGTCTTGTGGCCTTTGTCAGTGAAGAGCCTTGGATCTGAGAGCACTGCAGCTAGATCTTAGGATCTAATGCAACCCTCCAGCAGCCACGTTTTATCTCTACTTAACTACAAAACTATGAGACTTAAATTGAAAACACTATATTTTCAATCCAAGCTCATCAGCTTATATAGTCATATGGATCTGAACTCAGTTCAGTACCCATACATTTGGCTGCTGGAGGGTTGCATTATATCCTAAAATCTAGCTACAGTGTTCTCAGATCCAAGGCTCCTCACTGACAAACGCCACAGCCAGAAACTAGTCTAGTCTGGGGATATTGGATGACTAGGCACTAGATAGGGATTTTATGCATAAGCCTTCTGGTATTCATTGATTACTCTGGCTTGTACTGAGTGGCAATACATATAGAGAGTTTTGCCTGTTTTAATAACAGTTAAGAGCAAGCATAAGAAATAGTGATCATCTGTTGTATTCCATAGTTTTTCAGATGATGGTCTTCTTGAACACTGGTAATGTTAGAGATAGTAAATACAGCAGCACCATTTTGGTCTTTATTAAAAAAATCATCAAATAATCATCTACATATGTCAGATAAAAAATAAAAGAGCATTTTTATTTTTTGTTAGAGCTTAAGTTCCTATTATTTCCAAAAGGTAACATGATAAAATTTACCAATATATGAATAGCTAACTTTACTTCTTTATTTCTACTATTAATACATTACTCACAAGTTAAATGGATTACTTTTTCTATATTTAAATTTGTATACATTGATATAATCATATCACTGAACATTCTCATAAAAGTGTGCTGTTAGACTTAGTAACATTAATGAAGTGTTCCATTTTTATAATGGTAAATTTCTGTATTCATATATTAATATATTTTATTGTTACTAGTACAAATAAGCAGATAAGCAAACTATGGTAACTTAAGCCCTAAGTGACAAATAATGTTCTTTGTATCTGATAGTATTTGGTTGTATAAATCTTAATTTAGTAAAAAAAAAGTGTTCTTTATACAATTTTTTATCTATAAGCTTTTGCTATAAACAGATTTCAGGGCCTTACATCAGTGACAATGCATTTTCAAGTAATGTGATATTTACAATTCATTTGCTTTTTATAATTTCTAATTTTAAATTTAAACTGCAAACATGGATTTTTTTAAAATTCAGGATGGATTAATGTTATACTGTAACTATAAAATATGTACTGGAATAATTAGATATCTAATACGATAATTATAAAAATAGACATCATATTTTAAAGCACATAATTTTCACAATTATGAAGGAATTTTTGTTGTCTGTTTGTGATCTAATATTTTTTTAAGAAGCAAAAAAACTTTTATCATGTTGCTCTCCAATAAATTTCATTACGATCATATTCACTGAAGTCATAAAGAATACGAATTCTATATGCACTACTTTTTATAATATTTTATTTTTAAAATAGTGTGATATTAAGCATATTATTTATAATATGTGTTTACATATGTAAGCATTATAAACTATATGTCTGTTTACATAAGTAAGCATTATAAACTATTTTCAATATTTATTTGTGTGCCAACATTCTTATTACATAAATAATTATGAGTACTTCTTGAATGTTCAATTTACTTGCATGTGTAAGTAATATTTACTAAGGCTGTAACCTCAAGAATATGCGTGTAAAAATGCGATAGTAGGGACCTGTACAGGTCTTAACCACAAGTTTACGTTTTGTAAAAAAAGAGGGGAACCCTTCTTTACTTCAACCTACTTTCTATATAAATAGGTGAAGCTGAAGCGGTTAGATCTGAGAGCGTGAAGCTATTCCGTACTTCACTGATTAAGTCCACATTTCTTATTACACATCAATACTCGCGAAATCTTTCGATTTACAACGAGTCAATGGAAAGATCTTATAGTTAGAAATCTATTACGATAATTTAAAGTTGTAATTATAAATTTATTTAAACGCACATTGATTTTGTAAGTAATATTTACTAAGGCTAGTTTTATCGTACACGTGAATAACAATTTTACATTTTAGGTGTAACAAAGTTACTTTCTATTAAAATTCAGTTAATTACTTACTATTAATTTGAAAATTATACATACACGCACACACACATATATAAAATTTCAGTCAATTTTGAAAATCATTTAAATATTTTTTTGTGTGTGCTTTGTTTTCCGTTGCGAATAGCATGAGATATAATTACTGTATAGGTTATAATCATTTTAAGATTAAATAAAAGGAAACAAATTACAATGTACTATTTCATTTTTTATACGATAAAATATTTCCAAAAATATAGATTAAAATTTAAAATTACAGAGTAGTAGCAATATTAAATAAAAGAAGCAGCATTTAGTTTTTAAGCTTTTTTTATATCTTAAACCAATAACTATATATATATATGCTTATTGAATTCAGAAACTAGATATGTACAATATTTATTAAAATATAAACATTCCACTAAATATATATATATAACTTTATCTTAATAGTAAAACTTTTTGCCATTTGAAAATGGAATTCTATAAATGGTAAATTTTCACGAAGATCAACAAATTTTTTTGAGATAACAAACAAATAAATAAAAACAATAAGATCTATTAGAATTGTGTTTAATATTCAAGATACTTTAATGAACAATATTTACATATATTAAAGTTACCTAGAAAACTTGCAGTGGTGCATCTGCCTACTATATTGATCCATAAATAATTTGACTAATCATCAAATATTGCTCAATACATCTGTGTGTTGATATTCTTATTTACAAGATGAAACAATGATGAAAAAATTCACTCAAATTCTTACTACTCAACGATTGGCAAGCTTTATGAGTGCTACTTTCTTTAATGTTTTTCCATGAGGTACTTTTAGAGAACCTTAGTTTTGAAGAGAGATATTCAAATGCTCTTTTAATGTTGATCATAAAAAATAATTATATATTTATGTCTTCATAATTAAAAGCAACAAATAAAAAGCAATGATATACTACTCCTGTGATCATTATCAAGAGAGATGTGTATCAACAAAACTGTTTATGAAAAGATTAGCAGTTTTGGAAAACACTTTTCACTGAGTTAACTCTGTGACATGCTATCTATATAAATTATCACAATGATTAATGAATACAACAATTTCTGAATGACATAAATTAGCACTTAATTGTTACAATATTCCATACCATATGGAAAAATTAATGATCAATAGCATTTAAAACAATAAATGCATTCTGAAAATTATATTTTGAGCTGATAACAATAACACAATCATTAATTACTGTAAGTCCCAAAATCCACAAAAGTGAAGTATCTGTTTTTACATTTAATAAAGACAAATTGAAAATTCTACCATGAAAGCTATATTGAATCTTTATCACTGTTTGATTAAACTTATAAGCAGTCTCAAAGACAACTATCATATAAACTGAAAACAATTATTTAATATCAGTTTTTATACCAAAGGTTTCAGATTTTCAACTGTTATAAAAATACTTCTCACATTATTATTATATAGAATCTGAAAAATATAAACTTTGGTTGACAATCAACTATCTTTAGTTAATGTCAGATATGTGTTAGATGAATTGAGCCAAATACCTTAACCAAATCTACAAGAGCAATATACAAACCACTCCTTTGTTCCCAATACTGTTCTTGCATTTGTCTGACAACAAAAATCATGTCCAGAGTGCTTCTTGATTTTCTAAAACAATATTCTGTCTCTTGTAATTACTCATTTATGATTGAAAGCAATCTATTCAACAAAATTCTATTCCATGGTAATTACTGCAATCTTATCTATTTATAATCATTTCATTAGAATATAAATTATTTAATTTTTTTATTCCTGATATATTTAATACATAAGAAAATTTCCAAACTCAATGCACTTAAAAACATACATCTGTCTGTATGTTGTAAGAATATAATTAAGTTTAAAAGCATTATTATATATTAAATATAAATATACCCATGCCCATAATGCATAATAATATTTTTACAATGTATAGAACTAATATATTACAACCAGTTGTGTTACATGGCATACAATGACATAGTTGTGTGTCCATATATATATATATATATATATATATATATATATATATATATATATATTATAACCCACCAACTCAACACCGATACTACACATTATATGAGCAAATGCCCAGAGTGCTAATTCTATTTATTCAGCTTCTACATGTGCAATAGAAATATTGCTACAGATGGAAAATATAAAGCATTTATAATGAAATTGGTGTTAAATCAGAATGTGTACTTGTTCCAATATTATTCTATTTTTAAGTCAATTTTTGGAATTATTTATAGATGGTTTAATAAAACAGAGATCAAGATATGATACAGGGTTCATAGTGGAATTTACAATTTGAAATGATTAAAAACTAAAACATAATTTTCATTTTCATTCAATCCAAGTTTACAGTATTCTGATGATTGTGATGCTTTTGCAAGTTCAAAAATTAATTTACAGAATGTACTTTTAAATGTCTTGAATGCATCATATATAAAAACTTTAATAATTAATGTTTAAAAAAAGAACTTATCAGCCAGTGATGAAAGAAAAATTCTTGGTTTCTTTTACCTTGAATGATTATCAAAACAAGAATATAAACCAATTTAAATATCTTGAAAGTGTTATAATTAGAAATGTGACTTAGATGTTGAGGTGCAACACAGATTTCAAGTACAGCTTTTAACAAGTTAAAAGTTGGGAAATTTCCTGACACAGAAATAACTAGCTCTGTTTTCGAACCCCTCCAAATTCTAACAATCTAATTAACAATACCAAAGATTAAACTCCACTGTTACAGACCCCCCATACAGTATATAACATTGCTTGTCCAAATAACTATTGCAAAGGCACATATTATGGGGAAAGCAGAGCATCTTTGGCCACACGATTGGCACAACACAGGTATTCGTACAATAGAGCTCGCAACGATCCTTCTACTTATTCAGTTTTTTATCAGCACCAGTGCACAAGTCACCATGAGTGCATTCCGGACAATCCTACCATCGTATGTAGAGAGAGACATGACCTCAAAAGAAAGATCAAAGAGGCTTTATTTATCTCTCGTGACAGCGATGCCATAAACAGGAAGGACATGTGTTTTCCTCTATCAAAAAGATGGAATTAGCATATTTGCATAAATTTAAATGTAAGCAAGCTATGATTATGAAGGCAAGATCCTTTGAAAGCGCTCAGCTGTTTTAATATTTTTAGTTAGCTATTTGTATTTGTATTAACAGCTTTTGGGAGCAGTTGCGCCGCACACGCACTTGTGCTTGAATATTATAATTAAGTTAAATGTATAAAGTTATGTTATTAATAGGGCTGATATTCTATCTAATTTATTGGATGGAAATGAGAATTGAACATTCAACCAATGCAATATAAAGCCATTAGAATAGTTTCATTTAAGAATGTTCCATACATTTTTAATAATACAATGGCAAGATCATAAAACCAATCAGTGTTTTTTTAATTTGCTAGATGTGGAACTATAAGGTCAACTATTGTAAAAGCAAATCTTTGTTGGATTGAACATGTAAAATAAGTGGACAATTCAAGATTCCCTAAAAGTGTATTTTATAGTGAACTTGAGTATGTTTTTTCTTAAAAAGATAGGATCTGTTTATATGATAAGGATAATCTCAAAAACGTTCTAAAGAGATGTGACATTAATTGATTTCATTAGGAGTATGTGTAGAGAATAAAATATATTGAAGAACTGCAATTAGAAAAGTCTGTTCAAGTATTTCAGAAACAAAATTTTCTGTTACAGATGTTAAAAGATATAATAACAACATTCAATTCTTCTTACACTTTAAAGCAAAATATATTTATTAATTTTACAGTTTTGACTGTTCCTAGCAGTCTTCATCAGATCTTATTATCTACTTTTACTCTCTTTCCTCCATCATTTTATAAGAACAGTCAAAACTGTAAAATTAATAAATATATTTTGGTTTAAGTCTAAGAAGCGTGGAATGTTGTTATTATATGTTACATAAAAAAAGCAAAGGAAGATAAAGTATTGAAGATTATATTACAATATAAGTTAAAAGATGGTATATCAAAATATCAAATGCACAGAGAAATTGACTAACATGTTCTATATGGGGATATATTTGTATTTTACAGATTTATTTCTTTAGTCATTGCAAAAGTCATTTTTAGAGGGGTTTTTTTTTTGCCTTGGTGTTGGAATGGCCACAATCATTTATGAGTACTTGTTGTGCATAATATTGTGCACAATATTTTATTCAAATATAGATATTTCAAATTTTGTTTAATTCAAAATCTAAAATATTTTTATTATTAAGATAACTAATATTTGCTAAGGCAATAAACCTAAAGCATGTGCTGTTGACAATGCGAAGGTAGGGACCTCTACAGGTCTTAACCACAAGCTTACGCATTGGAAGAAAAGAGGGGAACCCTTCTTTACTTCAACCTACTTTCTATATAAATAGGTAAAGCTGAAGCGGTTAGATCTGAGAGCGTGAAGGTTAAGATCGATATTTAGGATAATTTGAATTTTTGCACAAAAGACTCATATTCATATTTTCCATCAAATTATTTTGGTATAAAAATTATAAACATAAAGTGACCTAAAACGTTTCTACTCATATATCTTTCGTTAAAATTAATTAATTTTGTTAACTTATTTTTGATAATTGTAATTAATAAATCTTAATTTTATTCGTTGATTAAAAAATGTGTGTACTGCGATCCAATTACATTTGTTTAGTTAAATTACACTGATTTTTTTTTTCTTTGATATCTTATTAGATGCATTTAATGCTTTTTTAATTATATAGTTTAACTTTAGTTTGGATAATCTTTCTTTTTTTTTTTAACTTGTGAGGAGAGATAAATATTCTTACTAAGTATTTGTCTTATCAATTAAAATTAGAAGAAGATATTACTAAAATTATTAAGTGTAAATTTTTATAATTATTACTTTTAGAAATAGAAAAATACTTATGGTTAAAAAATGAATTACAAAAAAAGATTATTCTCTAATAACATATAAATCTATTTATATTTTTTATGTGTGTGTGCATATAAAAATGAAAAGAACAGCTCATTTCAATAAATAATAACAGAAATTTATTTATACATGTGATCATATTTTAAATACAGGCACCTTCATATACGTGGAGCCTAATTGTAAATATAGGGGATTTGATCTCAGACTTTCAAGCACCCTTCAACTATTCATACTATCTCATACCACTGATACACATGACCACATACATGTAGAAAAGATATATAATCACCAATATTGGGCTTTCCATCATCAAATTTTCAATGGTATGGATGGCTGAAGAGTTGGAGGTTGGAGTAGATTGAAGCCTGCCCATTAAAATGTGTTGATTTGCTATCTTAATATAAACTGAGCACTGATTATATATATATATATATATATATATATATGTGTGTGTGTGTGTGGGGAGATGATAATATGGACCAACTGATGAGTGCTGGATTAGAACAAAATACAATGTTGGTGATTATATATCTTTTCTACATGTATATGGTCATGTGCATCAGTGGTATGAGATAGTATGAATAGTCGAAGGGTACTTGGAAGTTTGAGATCAAATTTCCTATATTTACAATTAGACTCCAGGTATGTGAAGAGTGCCTGTATTTCAAATATTTACACATTAAGCCTGTATTCTGCCCATCCCTCTTCTGTGTATTTAAATGGATAACATGAGGAGTCAAAATGACTTGAGGTCAACATGGGCATGGCAATAATATTGGCATCAGCATGGGATTTGGGCTTTCCATCATTAGATTTTCAATGGTATGGATGGCTGAAGAGATGTAGGTTGGAGTGGATTGAAGCCTGTCCATTAAAGTCTTAAATTTCTATCTTAATATAAACTGAACACTGATTATATATATATATATGTATATATATATATATGTGTGTGGGGGGGGAGAGATGATAATCTGGACCAATTGATGAGTGCTGGTTTAGCACACAATGTGTCTATTGGAGATTATATATATTTTCTACATGTATGTGGTCATGTGTATCAGTGGTGTGAGATAGTATGGATAGTTGAATGGTTCTTGAAAGTCTGAAATCAAATCCCCTATATTTATACATGTGATTCTAACAAAATATTTTATTTTAAATGACAGCTATCTTGCAATGTCAAAAGTAAAGAAAAAATTCTCATTAAAGCGAATATTAATATATAAAAAACAATTTTCATAATTACTCCATATAGATCTGAGCAACAAATATCTGATTTAACAAAAAATCAGTTGACTATAATATATTTAAAATTTTAGAAATAATTTCAGAATAACTTAATATTGAATTTAGTTAGATAATAAAAAAATATCGTTAAAAAAATCAGAATATTCGTCCTAATTATTAAATAAAAAAAAAGAAAAAAAAATAGGAAAAAATATTATTGTGACTTATTAGAATTTTGTTTTATTTTTATTTTTTCAACAACTTTTGCATTTAGACTAAAAACTCTTGATGAAATAGGGCCTTTATTTAATTTTGTTTGTCTATTGTCCTTGAATTTGAATTAAATTTATTGTATATATATATACATAGACAGAAATAAGCACAAACAATATCTTACTTTAAAATGAATCTATTCATGGTTTGCATACATATGTTTTTTCTCTATTCAAACAAAAATATATAAAAAAAAATTTCGAGGGAATATTTTATTTTTTAGTCTTTAATTTTATGTTGATTTATCATAGTTTGATAATGAGTAATCTTTTTTTTTTTTTTTAAAAAAAAAAAAAAAAAACAGTGGAAAAAGAAAATCACAAAATTTAATCATTAAAAAGCAAAATAAGTTTCTTTTTTCAGTTGGCAGACAGACATGTAATGAAGCTGGAAATATAATTTTAATTAGAAGCTAAGAATCTTGTCAGCAATTGGGTTTCCATTTCTAAGGTAACCCTAGTAAAGACAGGAAAACTGATCATGTTCAGTTCTCATTGCAGGTTAATAATTAAAGGGACTTCTTTAATTAGTCTTTCATTTTTATTTATAAAATAATCAACTAAATATTAAGACGAAGTCATTCAAAAAAAAATTTCCCAATAAAAAAACGTAGCATCAAAATCTCTGCTAACTTTAAATCTTTCACAAGTAATGTTGCTTTAAATAATATTAATACACAAACTTTATTAAATTTCTATACTCGTATGTCAAGTTTTATTCTCAGGTAGCTAATTGAAGTTACTATTTAATAAGATATTATTTTCATATATTAATACTATTGCTAGTGCAAGAATACTCTCCTAATACCTTCTAACATAATTTATTCTAGTAGAACAAGGTTATTTATCAATGAAGTATGCATATATATATATATATATATATATATATATATATATATATATATATATATATATATATATATATGCATATTAATAAGATGTAATATATTACAGTAACATAATCAGATAATTCAAACTGAATGTATTATAATAAAATGAATCATATAGAACTTTACAGTATAGTTTATATAATGAACTTATTATATTGCATTGCTTTTAAGTAAATGACATATTATTATCAATCTATAAAAAGAAAATTTAAAATGAAATTAAAATATTCTCATTTTTCACAGTGTGATATATATATATATATATATATATATATAAACTTAAGAGCATGCTAAAGCTCTAAACAAGCTTTTTTTTTTTAATATGATAAATGCTACTACAAGAAAAGGCATTCAAATCATCTTTATCTTAGATTGTTCCCATCCCCAGACCGGTTTCGACCTATGGGTCTCTTCAGTGAGAAGTTGGGACACTAGATTCAAAAAACCAACTTTAGCATGCTCTTAAGTTTATATATTGATAAATGCAAGCTATATATAAGTCATGTGACATCTGACTTTTTATTATATATATATATATATATATAAGTAATAAATAAAGTTTGATATCTATATTCATTTAACAATATATGTAATATACAAATCAATATATATATATCAAAATACAGTACAATTTATATAAATTATATTATTTTAGAAGTACTTTCGACTATACATTTTGTAGTCTTTATCAACTATATAACATTGAATAATCAAAACGAGACAACCTTTAACAATACCCATAGTTCAATTCAGATTTCCCACAATTCTGTTATCTTAACATTTAATGACTGGTGATTCATTAACATTTGACGATTTCTTGAAATCAACATAGCCTCTTTTATTTTACGTTTATTATGACAACATTCAATTTGAATAATTTTCATATTTTTATAATCAAATTTAAATCCATATTGACAAGATTTATTATGATCAAATATAACAGATGATGGTTTATTTAAATCTATTCCAGATTGTTTCTCTTTTTGAATTCTATTATATAAAAGCATATGCTCTTTTATTCTCTTCTCAAATGTGCACTTCGATTCACCAATGTATTGGAATAGATTTAAATAAACCTTCATCATCTGTTATATTTGATCATAATAAATAGAATGAAATTGTTCTTGATTTTAAAAGATTTATTGACAGGGGAGTACATGTCTATTTATATTGCAAGTGTGAAGATTAGTTTCCCATACAATTTCATAAGTGTTTAAAAATCGCTATATTATTAATTAATACACACATATATGAGTGTGTAATATTCACGGTAGAATAAACTTCAAATGTGCATGCAATAAATTTAACAATCTTACAAATAATGCATTCTCTCACATTAATGTTAACTTATTAATCACATAAAAAAGGATTATATGCTGTTATATAGATAGCATATCAATCATTTGTATTGAAAAAGATATAAACATTGATATTAATATTGAATTTCATAATATCTCAATCATTCAAATAATAACTCAGTTGTAAATACTAATAACTCTTTAAATAAACAATGGTCATTAATCATGTAGTACTGAGATAGAATACATAATGTTTATGTATGCTTATGCTTATATATAAGAAAATTAATAATATTTGGAAAAAAGCGATTGGAGGATAAAATATTTTTTAAAACTTCTCAATCAATAGAATTTGAGAATGAAGAATAAATAACAAAGGGAAAAAATAATGGTTTTAAATCTCATCACACATATTCTTATGATTTTAGGAAAAGTGAAGTTCTGAGGAAAGGTCAGACATTTAGCTAGTATATCTTTACTACACAAAAGCTCCCAGAAATAATTATATACATTCATTATTTATCGATGAAAATATTAGAATTAATATATATAAAAATATGTATACAAATCAAAAATCACTTGTATATTTGTGCAAGCTCATTAAAGCAATGGTTAGGTGATTAAGCCTATGTTCACACTTGTCTGAATTATGTAATGGTTCTACAGCTATTGTATGACAAAGAATGGTTAACTAAAATACATATCAAACATCACTTGTATATCTGTGCAAGCTCATTAAAGCAATGGTTAGGTGATTAAGCCTATGTTCACACTTGTCTGATTTATGTAATGGCTCAGTATTCTACAGCTATTGTATGACAAAGAATGGTTAACTGAAATATAAAGTTGAATTGCTAAATTATTTAACAGTCAGTAATTTAAAGTTTCAATTTTGTAAATTGATTTAAAATTATAAATAAAAAAATTACCCTCCAGGTAAATATTCTTTAAATCCAATCTGAATGAAGCTAAAGTATAAATATATAACTCTTAAAAATTTATAATCAATTTTTATTTTATAGAAATAATAACTTTCTATGGACATAACAATTCAGGACTTTTAAATTGAATAGATTTGTAAAACAACTACATCCCTATAAATACAAGCTAGGTTTTTTTGTTTTTGAAGTCTATCAGCAAATCATGAGATCCAAGATTGTAAAATTATAACTTTATGAATTTATGAAATCACAAGAACATCAATAAAAGAGAGTAGATATTGGAATTAAGAGAATAACAAAGACATTTAATGAATAAAAGACTGTATGACAAATAATTATAAAAATAATACATGCAAGAATTGACTATATACATGCAATATTGTTTTATTATGAAATCCTAAATGTTAATGATTTGTCAAAATTATTTTTAAATAATAGACTATAATGTTGATTTAAGTATTAAATGTATAAATAAATGAAATCAGTAAATCTTTAGACTTGATAGTATTTTGTAATTTTTATGTTTATGGTATGAATTTTCATGAAGTTTTTCTATATCACAAAAGTGAATTAACTTTATATGTCCATATAGTTTATAATTCCTGTATAAGTTAATGAGTAACTGATAGTAGATAGCAAATAATCATGAGGTATCCAGAATACAATGATCTAAAGAGTTCTAACTAAGGATCATTTTATAACTTCAGATAACACCATCAGTCTTTCCTGCATGAGCTTATAGTTTTAGTCTGATGCTACTTTTTTAGGTTTTACAAGTTCAAAACTAAACATTAACTAAATTATAGTCAAAATAAGAGTCATAGATCACATGACCCTATTCTCTTAAGCTTGTAAGTTATAAACAATGAGGATTGCCAATTCCTCAAAAAGCTTTGTGATAAATACTTAGCCAGGGAAAGCATTTAAAATTTCTCTGTCAGGAACACCTCCCCAAACCCCTGACAATGGTTTCATGCTTTCACACTACTCAGAGAAGTGTCAGGGTAGGTTCAGACACTAGATCTAAAAATTAATTTTTTAATTATTTATAAATCTTTTCTATTGTTTTTTTTTAACAATAACTTTTTTTGATGGCAAATTCCTCAACAGAATTAACTCATAAAATTTGACAAATAATTATCTAAATTTAGGAATTCAATTAGCAGCTATAATACATTGTAACACTGTCTAATATCCCTTTATTGGATATAATGGCAGCCCCTGAAGAAGTCACTCAAAAATTGTCTTTACAAGAAGCAGCAGAATTACACTGGAGAATAAAAAGAACACTCCATAAGCAACAAAAATTGAAGTCAAACATATCCTATGGGGAGAGGAAAGCAATTAAATCTCTCAAAGTAGATAAATCTATAATTATTCTCTCTGCTGTCGAAGGCAATGCAACAGTCATAATGGATATAACTAATTATGACAACAAAATACAAGAACTCACATATTTGCCAAATAATTAAGTCAAAAATGTATTACTTAATTACAATAATTAATTTTATAAAGAAGGTAATTAAATTAACTCCTTTCCTTTCAAATTAAAAATAAAATAAAAAATACACAAATGTATATGAGCTCTTTCTTTTTATTTTAGTTTGGGCATATATATAATAAAAAATCATATAACATTACAATACTAGCCAAAAAAAAAAACTAAACTTTACTAAAATTGTTCCATAACCATGGGTTTGGGAGAATTTTAATAAAGTTTAGTTTTTTGTTTTGCTACTATTTTAATTAATGTTATATGAATTTTTATTTTATTTATTATTACTGGTATAGCGTTAGAAGTATTTATCTTTCAAAAGTAGAAGTATTTATTATATATAAAAGAATCAATTTATGTATATTTAGCAATAGTTAAAATTTCAGATTAAATAAATCTTTTGTAAAAGTTCTTTCTCTTAGGGAATGATTCTAATAGTTATTGTAAATTAAATCTGACTGATAAATCAAAGCTGATTTAATATATATCAAGCTATCATTTTACAAGACAAAATATTTTAATTAATTAATATAGCTAAATGCCTTTATTGGTAATGTGGCTTTACTGCTTCAACATATATATTAACCCATGCTGGGAATCTATGCGGTGGTTCTAAATGAGAAGAATTTTCGTAGTATAAAGAACATTGATTAGATTGTTAAACTCTTTACGAACAACAACACAAAACTAAAGTCCATTGTGATAAACAATTGTCAAGCCTTGTTAGCCGAGAGGTCAGCGCATCCGCCTTGCAAGCAAGTAGTTAGTTGCAGACGGTTGTTGCGGGTTCGCCTCCTGGCGGATGCTATGACATATGAAAAAAAAACAATTAGTGGTTTAGTGAAATCTTACTTATCTGTCTCAATGTTGAGGTGTAAGTTCATGTTGTAACACTTATTTTAAAATAACAGTGATAGTATGTTTCTTTAATATTATTTTGACCTATCCCTGGTAAAAAAAAAATGATAAGTTTATAAAAAAATTTGATAAGAAACTTATAAATGCTAGCGTCTGTGTTTATAATATTTTCTATAATTTTAAAAATCACTATAATATGATTATATTCATAGTTGTTTATAAAAAGAAATGTGAGATCTCATTTCAATTCATTTTATTACTTTGGTGAATAACATTTATACATCATTAAATTAGAGTCCTTATAAGAATTTGCAACAACTGATTGTTTTTGTAGAGAATATAACAAGTCGCATATATAAAACTAATTTATCTTTTAAATATAAAAACATTTGCTATAGTATAATCTACATAGCAATTCAATAGATAATTACATACCAGAAGATAGATATTGCATACCATTTTACTCCTTTTTTAATTGAATTGTTTATATTGTTTTGCTTTTTCAAATTTTTAATACTATTTATTTAAACAGAAGTTTTAATTTGTTTCCTTTTCTGCGTAAAATCTCAATTGTCTACTGTTAACATATTTTTAATTGAACTTATTTTCTGTTTTTAAATTATTTTCATATAATAAACTCTTTCGTTTTCTCTTTTTAACATTTCTCTATTGTTAATCTTATTATTTTAACTTAGTTTCTATATATTCTTCCAAAACCATATTTGTAAACATTCAACTTTTTGTTCCTCTTTTTAACAATCCTGCTTTTGCAAATGTACAAAATTATAACTTAACCTGCAATGGCTACTACCAACATTATTTGCTTAAAGTGTTAAAGGAGTGTTGATGAGTTTATAGTGAAATACTACCAACATAACTTTAGAATGTAACAACTATAACTGATATTTTATACAGTTCATAAGAAAATTATTATTTTATGCTATAAATAAAATTTCAAATCTCATTTTTTTAATTATAAGCATTATTTACAACAAAAAAATTACAATATTTGCAAAAAAATATATATAATATTACAATATTTGTATTAATAAGTAGTAAAATATAACTATAATATCACAAAATGTAGAGCAACAAATTGCTTATATTTAGAATATAACCAATATTGCTTGTAACTGGGATTGGTTTGAAGCTTTCTTTTAGGAAAATGAGGATCAGTTAATATAATGAATTCAAACTTGAAATTCAATTAGTTACAAATATTTCTCCAGTGCAAAAGTAATTGTTATATATATATATATATATATATATATTGTAACAATATATAAATATGTCGTTACATTAATTTAAAATAAAAACTTAAAAGTTCGCAAATAAAAGGAAAAAACTAAACGCTAAAATTAAAATGTTTGTTAAACATATATATATATTCGCACAGATAACTTTAAAAATATTTTTTTCATAAACAAAAAAAAAAGTATTTGAACTTATTTTTTTTAATAAAAAAATACAAGATTGAAATATAAAAATATTTTAATAAAGAAATAACGTAAGTAAAAATAAAAACAGGTATTAATTAATTCCTGTAATCTATAAATGGAAATGATTGTTTATTAATTATCCAAAAGCTATCTAATTAAAAAGTCAGAGAGTAAATTAGATAAGAGAATAAAGAGATTTTAGCTTGACCAATGGAAGCACTAAGCCTTGGCTCGGACCCTAACAAAAGTGATGGATTAGTGTCGTTTTGTTGATTGAATCCATGTGGATAATATAAAAAGGGAAATACAGTTTTTTCGGACAGTTCCAGCGTTGTGTGTTTGAGAGGTGGTAGGACGCACATACCACACTCTCTATTTAAAAAAGAAAAATGAAAAGACTGTGATACCTTGAACCAGCTATTGCCATCTCCAGAACATTATCTTCCAATGGAGGTGTCGCGGGAATTAAAAGCAGAAACCTGGACTCTTCTACCATAAGCTATATGAAATGAACAATTATTAAAATCAATTAAGAACTTTCATCAAGTTTTACAAATTGATAAACAAGCCAACTTAAATGTTAAAATGGACTCTTATCTGACTTTTGTAAGTTTTTAAATCAAATTAATAATGTTTAATTTTATATGTTTTCCGATTGATAAACATCATTTCCATTTTTTTTTCTTATTGTAAAGATTATTTAAATGCATGAAATTTAAGTTGTTTATAAACGCTTGCATGGATTCGTTTGCGGTTAATTATATTTTGGTTTTCATATTTGATCAAAATATATAGACATTCGATAAATAATGATACCTTACGGTGAGTATCTAAAATGTATTTATTCGGATGTCTTTTAAGTTATTGGTGACAATGCAAGTATCTTATGGTGAATACTATTGGGCTACGTATAAATTTCCCTCCGCAATTGTCAGTAATCAATAATTTTGTATTTTGATCGTTTATGTTTATTTTGAAATGTTTTTGACCGTGGAATCTATGTAATCGATCTATACCCAACATTTTTAAACAAATCTGTGCGAACGTATTTAAATGTTAAATTTAAGTCGGGCGTGAATGGCTATATAGTTTTGTAAAGTTATATTAAGGGAGGGTAATCTTAGATTATTCATTTCGTAGTTGAATTGGTTCAATGGATTGGATATGTTTGTGTAGTTGTAGATGTAGTATGAGGTCTGCTACGGGCAGGATTATAGATATACGCCACACACCTCTGTTTGCCTATGGATGGGTTTGTAAGTCGGCAGAAGACTGCAGTCCATTCCTATGGAGTTTTTTGTTTATTGTTCTACTTGCCAACAGATGTAACATTCCTGTTGGTGGAGAGTCAATTTCTTCTCTATTTCTACTTATTGTTCAGATGTACATTCCTGACAGTATAGTATTTTGTGTTGTCGTATCATGCTACATTGAATACATGAATGTATCAGATGGATTGGCGCCAGTTTGGTTGCAAAATTTGTGGCCTAAGGTTAAATCAGGGAAGAATATTTTCTTTTCAAATGCAGATCTATGTAGTCTATTCATACTTGACTAGCTAAATAAAATATTAAACTCATTGAAACTTAGTTAAATGTAAAATTAAATGTTAATATAAAAATCTAAAATGTTAAACTTATTCCTCAAAATTTAAATGTTATTTTATATGTGCATAAATAAATATTTTTATGTGTTAATTTCTGGCAGTGGCTTTTATTTATTGATATTTAAGATATAAATTAAGATATAGATTTATCTCTGCATCTCCACTGAGCTAGTGACTTGGGCTAACGATCGGAATATTTAAATAAAGTGAAATCTTAACAGC